>JAUCMS010000045.1:7657031-7668761 GCA_032357445.1 Enteromius radiatus
GTGTGTTTGATTAGGGTTGGAGCTAAACTCTGCAGGACACCGGCCCTCCAGGACCGAATTTGCCTACCCCTGCTATATAACATTTACAATGTCAAATCATTGACAAATCAAAACTGCTCAATAATTGGAGATGCTTCATGCCAAAAGCTATAAATGACACCTTTGGGGTTTTTTTTCTAGTAAAGCTATTAAATGTGTTTGATCACATCGGCGTAATGGAATATGATTACTATAATCTGAAATATTTAATCCAATAAATCAAACGACAAAACTTCAGTGTTCCCTCACACCATTAAAGAGTTCCCTAAACCATTAAAAATCACTCCTGAATAATAATTTACAAGGGCTTTGTTTGAAAGTCAGTCAGGCTTTTAGAGGAAATGCCAAGATGATGGTAAAATGCGATCTAAGAGAAAATGCGAGAAGATCAAAGAGCCTCATCCAGCAAGCCAAGACACCAGCAGTGCAGTTAAGAGCACAGCATGAACGTGTCAGAAGCACAGAATCCATAACCAACAAGTGCATAGGCATGTCAAATGATACCATACATCAAGATTTACACACAGAATAACATTCATGATACATTTCATGTCAAGGATTGCAATGAAATCTTTCTGTGTGGCGAGTTTAAGTCAGAGATTTGTGCTGTTTACTGTCAGTTTAAAGCTCTGCATGTGTTGATTGGTGGATCTGATGTACGCATGCATGCTCACTGATGTGTCTGGACACTCACTGGCAGACTGACTCTGGTGTCTGGGTGACCCTCCGTTTGGCACTTGCAGGTTTGACTCACAGCTCCTGCTGTTTTTGACTGGCTCTGCAGTCGGCCCAGAGCTGGATCGTGTGAGGTTAGGTAGACTCCGTCTCAGCTTTTCTGCACACAAAAACAGAAATAATAATGAAGCTCACATTTAAACTGACATTGTTTTTAATAGTAGCCCAAGTGAAATGAAGTGACTGGAAGAAGAGCCACCTTCATTCTTAATGGCATTGGTCTGCGTATCGTGGCCTTGAAGAGAGTGGCGGGGCTGCTGAAGGCGGCTGATGATTGGTTGGGGAGATCCGCGGCTATACTCTAAAGAGCGGGCGGGTGAGCGGGATCGGGGCGAGTTCCTAGGGGAGACGCGGGGTGAGTGACGAGGGGAGGGGCTGAAGCGGTTGACAGGTGTGTGGTAGGAATGGTGGACCGCCTCCTCATCATCGTCCAGGCTCTGTGCATCCAGCTCCTGGTCACTTAGAGTCCCTCGTCGCAGCGACTGACACGATGAGCCAGAGCTACGACGTGACGCTGTCGCTGCATATTCTTGCCTTAAGCCTAAAGGAGGGAAACAGGGATACAAATCTCATGAGTGACCCATTTAGGATTTTTTTTTTTTACGGTTAGGATAATCAAGCAACCATTCAGCAGCGTGATAACCAAAGGTAGAACATACTACAAGAAAAGGTGCAACACTTGTTAGAGAAAGGACATCACTCACTCTCCTCCTGCATGCGGGCGAGTATCTGCACGTCTGTGACGTCATTGAGTTTATATGTGGTCGATGAACCGACAGAGTCTTCGTCCATCTCTGATGTGCTTAACTCGCTGTCTACTGATGATTGCGGGCTCACTGCCTGTGCGTTTCTGTCAGCTGATCCACGCTGGTGACCTACACACACACACACACGACAAATAAATATACACAAAAAAACCCAAGAAGATATGAAAGATATACAAAATAAACACTGAACAGGTGCTAGCTATGTAAGGAATCAAATACTAGCCTACTACTTATTGCGTAATGGACATCATATACTAATCATATGTTAAATTAACGATATATTCTATATGAAATTAATTATATACATAAGTAACAAATATTGTACTTTTCATACCACATAATGAAAACGTGGTTACTTTCATGATTATTAACATGCAACCTATAAAAACTTGCAAATTAGTAAACGGCAGCTACACTTGTGACATTATGCTTCTTTGTAGTATGAAGATAAATTCCTTAACATTTGAAGTAAAGAGGCCTTTACCTGCGCTTCCAGGCAGAACAAGCTGCTTTACAATAGGCACTCTAGATGGAGTGGAGGACGGGGAATTAAAGCCACTGCTGTAAGGACTGTTTGCCGTGTTTGTGCTGTATGGGCTTCCGTAGCCCACTTGAGGGCTGTAGGAACTGTTATAAAGACTCCTCCGCTTGTTTGCTGCAAAAGAAAAACATAACGAGGGCATTAAAGAACGTTGTCTTGTTGAATATGAAGTGAAAGCATATTGTGGTCTCTTTCTTCTGTTGGTCGCTAAAACAAATGCCATTTATTTAGAAGGAAAACATTTCAGACAGCACCAGCTGTTATCATTAGCAGAAATAAATAGGCCTCTTATATGACATACTTAAAAACACAAATCCAACAGAAGGTCATATCCCAACCCCCCCCCCTAAAGTACACTTACACAGATGCCATTTTAATGCATGCATGTTTATGGAGACGTACACGACAGGGTTTGCAGTCTATTAGGCATCTCCGAGAGTCAATTTAAGCATACGGCATGGCCAAGTCTAATACAGAGCGACATTCTCAGTCCTAGTGGAGTGCTGTTGATTGCATACAATGCAGCCTATTCACAGCGTAAGAGTACAAAGACGCATATGCACACCCACAAGAGTCTTACTCAGTCATTTAGTGGATGACAACGACATTAACATCCAGTCAATTCTCTCTCACACACTCAATGTAGGCATTGTAGAGCAATGCAGCACTTGTGAATATGTAGTTGTCTATGATTCAGTCACAAGGTTAAACTCTGCAGCAGGGAGAACGTATCACTGTTAAAGCTCTTGGCAACACCGACGGCTAGAGAATCTAAAAACCATTAGTTGAATATCGGCCAAGAAAGAGACTGTACTGTGTCTCTGAAGAGAAGAGCATAAAATAGAAGCCACTTCAGCTGTTCTCTCTGTGGATATACTCTCACATGATCGCTCGTCACTCAATCCTGTATGTGTATGTGTGTATTAGCTGGGAGATTATTCAATAAAAGACTAATAAACTTATTAATTTAAATACTTTTAGATCTTCACATATTTTGCTGTAACCTAAAAACCTACAAATAAATTATTAAATGTTACTGTAATATAATTTTTTTTATTGTAATAAAATTATTTATTTACCAAATTTATTGAGAAGTCTGAGACAGCGGAGATCGCCTGCAATGAGGTTTCTTTACAAAGGTAAAATAAGGAATTATTATTAACATAATTATTCAGTAAATCGATATGTTATTGCAAATATTACTGTTACTTGTTCATCATTGTTCCTGTGTTTTATTCACAACAACAACAACAACAGTGACAATGGTGTTGGTGATGATGGCGACTTCCACATTAGGGGACCTGTGGTGGATGTAGATATCAATAGCTTACCGCAAGTTAATAAAAATAATTGGTTCACTTTGTAAGGTCTTTGTAAACATTTGGACATACTGCATTTCTATTAATAAATCCGCCTAAATATTACACACTGCACCAAAAAAAAAAAAAACTAAACTTTGTTTACTCCAAGTTTAAATAAACAAATAAACAATACTGTAATATAAATGTTATTGTATTATATGAAGAAGTGCAACACAGACACTCATCAAATCAAAGGTTTTGAGCAAAAGGTTTAATAGTTTGTAGAATAAATTAAACTGCTGAATTTTTGAATCTTCAAATAATAGACCAATAATATTAAAACATCTTTTGAGAAACTAGTCTTAAGGAAACCTATTGTGAACATGAAACCCATTAAAACTAGCTATATTCTTGATCTTGCTTAGTTTTATATCTGCAACACAAACATCTTGAATATACTGTAATATTGCTTGGCCTTGTGTGTGTGCAGCTGGACACTCAAAGAGGTCATTAAAGCACATTTCCCCAGACCTCCTACTCTTTCCTGCCCTCTTTCTATAGATCCATCTTTCTCTCCATGTCTCCTGTCTAATGACTCTCTCTCTATCTACTGCTGCCATCACTCAGAGAAAACGATAACAACATGCTCTCCCCACTCACTTCCTTACAGATGCAGTGAACTGCATTAACGCCACGCTTACACGCATACATGCACAACGCTTGAGTGCTGAGACATAAAAACATCCACAGAGACACAGGAATGAGTGTGCACCGATGAAGGCTGAGAATGACTGGTCTTGGATATGGGCTGGTGAGGATGACCTCTGACCATTGACTGTTCTGTGTTTGTGTGTGTCCATTTTTAAAAAATGAAGCCAAGAGCGAGGACTGCCCTCATTCAGCAGGGACTAAAAGAAATGAGGATTGACACAAAGAGCCTGGATCAGTGATGCTGAGACCGCCGTAAGCCAATAACACCAGACTGTAAGGACATTACAATCAAGGACGTTTACCATCAAGAGTCAACAAAACATATCAGATACAACCAGATATATGAGGTGGAAAACTAAACTGATAATACATCACAACACAAGTGTCTAAAAACTGATTCAAAGTGTGTCATGTGAGTGTTTTTCAGTGTCTTCGAGCAGACAAAAATAGACGTGTCCTTAAAACCTAGCCTGAAACAACCTAGTCTTTGGACTGTAGGCTTTAAGTCTGGTTTACATAAACCTCATCCTTACCCAGAATGCTGAAACATCTCCAACTAACTATATATATATATATATATATATATATATATATATATATACTTTTTTTTTTCTTTAACAGATTACTGTGCTTTCCTTTCAATTTATCTTTTTTTAAAATGTATCTGTTACATTCACACTGTAAAAAATGCTTTTCTAGATTAGTTTTTTTGTCTGGTTTCCAGCCAAAATATCTAAAAACTCTTAAATTAAGAAGAATGTTTTTTTTTTTTTAACAAGTAAAAAAATATTATCTTGTTTTCAGAAAAAGAAGTCAAAGGCTCTGTGCAACTGGCTCTAATGGACGGAAGAGACTGTTTTTCAACGTTTTTCTGAAACCTGAAACTGATGGTACCATAGACTTATCTAGAAAAGCTTCACAGAAATGATTATTAAGCATGTTATTAACTCCATATATGTGGCCAAAGCAATCCAATGGCCATTACATTCCAGACCATCAGATGGTTTGGCTCATCCACGCTCTTTCCACCAGACGCACACCACACTCACACTGGATCTGTGCGTCTCCAAGACAGAAAATCCCCAAAAAGATGAGGAATAGAAATGAGGACAGCTAATCTAGTGACTACCACCATATACTGCAAAAAGACTAAAGTTAAACCCCACAGATAATTCTGACACTGAAAAGATATGCTTTGCTAACTGTGCTTTTTATCTCTGCCTGGACTAAACAGACAGCAGCACCCATTACAGGATAAGATACATGTGCTTCAATGTCTAACGACTGTCTGTCAAGCACATTTTGTTCAGCTCAATGGACAGTCCACGTAGAAATGAGGTTGTCCGCGAGCCTGTATGAAAGTTGTTTTAGGAGAGAAAGAGAATATGAGATGTGAGAGTGTCCTGTAGTAATGAAAGATCATCACAGCAACATGGGCTGTTTAAGGACAAACACAGACGAGGTGGGAAGAAACAGCTCATGATACCAACAGCAGCACAAAGAGCCAAAGACGACATGAAAGAGACAAGGATGAGGAAGGAAGAGAAAAAGGCACAATGAATGCGATGATGCCGAAAGTGTAAAGGATGAGTACAAACTGTCAGATCTGTAGAGGAAATGGCATAGAAAAAAGGAGAAAGAAGAGAACAAAAAGAAAGATATCAACACAGGGAAGCAGAGTGTACTCCAAACAGGATTGCAATAGTGGATTGGATTGCAGGGGCAAGTTGAGGTCGCAGCTAAAGAAAAGACACACAGAGAGAAATGAATGTTGTTCACTCAGGGGAAAGTGACTCTCAGCTCGACCAAGTCATAAAGACTGTACTGAACTTGCTGAATCACCACAAAAGGGTATGAATAGCACTTTAGTGTACTTTTATCAATTTTTAAAGCACAAAAAGATTTAGATGCACAAATAATGAAACGTTTTGTGGTCCTCTTAGACACACTAGACAAGCTATTATTAATTTTAACAACTAAAATTATACAATAAAATAATTTTGTTAATTTAATATTCAGTTATAGAGTTCAATAGATATTCAGCTATTTTTTCAAATTATTATAGCATAAATTATCTAATTTTAATGAACAAAACTATAACACTACTATACTCTTGATTTGTCCTATTACGAAAAAATAAATAAATAAAAATCTCAAAAATGTCATGCATAATCAAAATCTAGATGTTGACTCAAATGATCGAACAATTATTTACTCTTTAGTTTATGTGAAAAAAAAAAAAAGTTGGCCCTGAATTAGCCAACACCTACAACACTGGCAACCCATTCGGGCACTTCTTTTTCATTTTCTAATATCTTGTGCTAAGGGAAAAACTACATAACTCAGCAGACGGGTCAATTTGTTACAGAACTGCAAGGTTAAAAATATCATCATACGTTCACTATATTTTAGATAAGCATATGTTTACATTTAATATTAGCAATAATGTTGTCCAAATGCTAAGCGAAGCTCACTAACTGTCTTTCTTTTGAATCTCAGCCTCTCCTTTTGTCCTCATGTCCTGTGAGTTATGTAACCCTGGTTATGACTACAACTTTATGGAACCGTTTACATTTCTGAGGGAAGCGTAAAGCCCTGGAATGAGTTACCATGGCTAGACAAACAGACTCCCCAAACAGCACACAAGTTTACAGGAGAATACCCATGCTCTGTTTAAAAATGTACAGCCTTTTCCCAAAGCTTGCTTATAGCTATTGCTGAGTCAGACTCTTCAACCTTCTGGGCGGAATTCGTTAATGTGTGCAAACATGTCTGTCTCGGTTTTACTTTCTCACATAGACGCAGATGCACTTCACAGGGTAACTGGTTCCGAAGACGGCAAAATAGAGGCATTAAAAGGACGGAACAGGCAATAAGAGAAAGACAAAGAAGCTGACAGGTGTGTCCAACAGGATAGAGATTTGACATGCATCCCACACATCTGCACTGGCTCTCTTTACTCTCTTGGCAATGGCTCTAGGGACTTAGCGATGCCTCAGGTAACCTGGAAACCGCAAAACACACCCTACATGCATTGACAATGAGCTTTACACAGTGGGATGGCGAATGAGCTTTCTTTTATTAGGAGTGTTTTGATAAATGACTAACACACAGTGAAAATCATCTCAAGTCTTCAGGAAGTTGTTTATAAACTAAATAAATCAATCTAGGGCTGTAAATGGATTATCTTTCTTAAATAACTACACAATATGCTGCTTAATTAATATAATTAATTAATTAATTAATCAAAAAAGCCTACAAAAAATATATATTATTCTGGCATATTTTTGTTTTTGAACACCAAGGATGAATCGTTCAAAAATAGAGTAATATTTTTAAATAATAAATAAATTATAAAATAAAAGTTATCCATTTTAATATTTTTGTGGAAACAATAATACATTTTTCAAGGTTTTTTAGGATTCTTTGACGAATATTGAGTTCAAAAGAAAAGCATTTATTCAAAACATAAAACCTTTTTAAAATTATAAATACCTTTATTCTCACTTTTGATTAATTTAATGTGTCCTTTGCTATATAACAAAACAACTATACACTAAAAATAAAGGTGCTTTATGATGCCACAGAAGATTTTATTTTGTCTAAATGATTCCATAAAAAGATTATAAAAAGATAAGAAAGAGATGATTCTTTAAAGAACCTTTGACTGAATGGTACTTTTTGGAAACAAAAACACTGAACATTTAAAACGCCTTTATTTTAAAAAGTGTGAAGAGTATTACTAGAAATTATTGAAATCTGATTTTCCCCCTTCATCTTATTTGGGAACTGTGCTGTTTGCTCTGAGATGACACTATGGTGAATCCATTTAAAACAATGACATCATACACCCGTCTGCATTGCACAATGACAAGAGTGAATCACATCTGGCCCTCTTCCAAACATGAATCAAATGCAGCCACTGCAGATTGGATCTTTTAATGGAAAACTCTGATCTATGAACTGGGAGTTCTCTGGAACAATTCCCATGTCACTCAAGGTGACTCTGTATGAGATGAGCCAGTCATGAACTTTGAGAGCATCACTCAAAATGCTATTTAAGATTATTTGGTCATTGTCTCCCTCCTCAATTAAAAGGAAAATATAAGAGCACATGAATGTGTGATATACCAGTATGTCAGTGGGTGTTGTAAAAGTATCAGTCACATGTTCAGTCAGGTTCCTTCTATAGAAAGCTGCTTCAATTTAAGACATGTCACATGGGCATACCTGACTAAAAACAGCAATAGCCTTCCTGACTACAAATATGACTTAAGTCGAACCTCTCATAACTCTTTGCTACCTATAATTAGCAGAGAGATAGATGGTACACAGACACAGCCGAATGTACAGATTCTCTCCAAAAACAAGGATTCATCCAAGTGCACTGCCAGGCCACATGTTGAAAACACATAGACGCATGGTGACAGACTGATCTCAGCAAGGAAGTGGGGACGGAAGAGAATCAGAGCCAGAAATGGAGCTCAGTGAATGGGTAAAGGGCAGAAGAGAGGAAGAACTGAGAATAAAAAAAGAGGAAGTGAAAGGTTTGTATAAAATCAAAACAGAGAAACAAAATAGTATGGCCAAATAACCCAGACTGACATTTTTAAACCAGAAATGCAATAAAATAATAAGCTGTATAAATTCTAGATCTACTTAATGTAAAAACATTTAATGATTTTTTTGGCATATATAACATTCATGCCACATGGTAAAAATTCACAGCTAAACATAAGATATTTTTTTTTTATGGGGTCTGTGATAAGTAAATGTTAGTGCAAGTACAAATCAGAATTTCTAAGTCAGAATTATGGATGTCCAGCCCGATCACGTGGTTTCAGACTCGATCAGGACTCGAATATATATGTATTATTTTTTTAACACATCTATAGTTAATGCGGTGGCACATAGTTAGACCTCTTGACTCCACACAGAAACAGCAACGCGTGCGGCATGACATCACTTTGCTGCAGAGACGCTATTGGTTAAATGTTGGCAAAGTAGAACATGGAAGAAGCTTGAAGCGTAATGCACGAGTATGTCTGAGGTCTGTTATAAAGTTGATGACAACAACACTGCCATAGCAAACTGTGAGATACGTAAACTTGGGAATGCAAGAGGTGGAAAGGGAAAGGCTACATTTAACCTGATACGGCACCTCAAAAACAAACACCCGACACAATACAACGAGTTTACCCAGGCAACCCAGCCGAAGACGAGTTGGCTCACGCTGCAGGAGAGTTTGAAGAGGAGAGGAAAAAATGCCCTGTGACAACGTGAAGGTGCAGGATATTACAGCCAAGATAGCACAAATTAGACTTTTGCACTAAAGTCCAGAAGTGGCAAAAAAAACCTGATCGGGACATCACTAGTCAGAATAAAGATAATGCAGTGGTAGATATTAAATGAAATGAAAATGAAGTGTGTGTGGTACCTGACATGGTAAGGTCGAGTCGGTGTAAGAGAGAGCGTTTGGCAGACTCCATATCAGGACTGGGGTTATCCAGAGCCTGTCTGCACCACACAATGGGACTCAAGGCTTTCTGCAGAGGGCTGTTCAATTTTGCTTCATACAACCTGCAGAAACACAACCAGAGGTCAGTCACGAGAAACAAACACGCTCTCGTCACATCTTACGCACACAAGTGTTTAATCAAGAAACATGCTGAGTGGTGAAGTTTTGAAATGCTGTGATTAACAGAGGCTTATTCAGCAAAAGCAAGCTTTCCCTTTAAATAAAAAAAAAAAACTGGCCTACAGGCAGATGACCCATTAAATGTTTCTGTAATCCTTCAGGTAAGGTATATACTGTATATTGTGCAGGCAGCGTTGTTCAGTCACTGAGAACTGAATTAATAGGGCCTGGTGCAGAATTGTTCAGGTCAGCTGATCAGAAGCTTGTTTACGACAGGCTAAATACATGCCATATGAGAACAGATCATCTCATAATACGACAGCTGTAGTGGAGAACGTTTATTAATAGAAGGCGATACGGTCATTTAGCTTAAGTAAATGAAATCAATTTTAAATCCTCATTTTATGAAAAGGTTTTGTGCATTCCAAAACACATGAATGGTTCAGTTTAGTGCCATTTCATGGGTTCTGAATGGACAACTGTTAAAAAAGAGAAACTGAAATAGAGGGAATGAAAGAGGAGGGAGCAGTCGTAACAGCACTGCATGAGTCTTGTTTTCTGCTGACCTCACAGAAACAGCTGTTGCTTGGGATCACCTGACAGTAACATGTGTGACAAAAGGTTTTTTTAACAGACAGAAAGAAGAAAAATGTACTAAATGTCCTTTAAGTGTTAGGCCCATTCATACTGACAGCAAGGGTTAGGAAGACATGCAATGTTTCAAGCTGATAAATCAGATCAGGAAATTATTCTTATATGTTAATCTGGCACTTGAGAAATTTCTTATCATAATACTATAATTATGCATTTTGCAATAATTCCATTTACATTTTTGTGGAAAAAAACAAGCGTTTGAATAATTAGATTCTATATGATCAATATAATTTGTCCTTGTTGAATTCATATTTATTCTTTAAATGCTAAACAATTTCAAAATCACCCTAAACTTTTGAATGGTGCAGAGTAGTATTGCATAGTTGGGAAAAACTTTGACTCAAACCTTGGCACTACGCATCCTGGACCACATTTCTCAAGTCAATGACTGATTTAATGCTGACAAAAACCATTTTGATCAGTCAGACTGGAGTTTATAGGTATGGCACAGACCCAGAGGGATTTATTTATCAGGACTGAAGGCAATGCAGGATTGCCGTACTGGTGGCAGAACTTGTAATAATCCCTCACACATAGAGACAGAGAACATTTCTCCTATAAGCCTTTCTCCTTAGATATGACAGAAACTGAAATGATCTGCTAGTATAAATGCATTATTCAGCTCACAAAAGCACAGATTTGATTTCGAGAGCTGTGCTTTGAATGCTACTTCATTGATTCAACATAATTATAAACTCATTATCTTCTTATCTTGGCAACAGACTTGTCAACAGCATGGCTTGAACTCATTTGTGACCTAAAACACCATTAAATCCTTGATAAAACAAGCAAACAAAAAATGATCTCATCCTTAAATCGGCATGACTAAGAAGATTAAATCATTTGTGCATCTTTGCTGTACTTCCGACCTCTTTGGTTTGACAAGTACAGTTTCTGTCCTACCAACTATTTGTGATAAACAGGTGTTAAGCTTGCTGATCTGCCGGACTCCAGCTGTTGCAGGGATTTCCCAGCATTTTGCAGCCAGTGCAATATATTCAACCAAACAGGATTGAGTGTCCGGATTACAGCATTCTGTAAATTGACCTAAACCACAAAATCTCACAGATCCTGATTAAAGCAAACACAAACAATGGATTACATACTGACATCTATCCACGCAAGATCAAAAACTGATAAGATGAGGCTGTCTGTCTGGGACTAGAGGGACAACCAGAAGGCAACTAGATAAAGTTCATCTTAACAAGCACTTTTTGATCAAAAGTGAGAGTAAAGCCTTTTAATCTTACAAATAAAATCTAATAAATGCTATTCTTTTGAACTTTCTTTCTATTCAGCAAATTATTTATATTACAGTTTTCAAAAAAAAAAAAAAAATTATAT
>JAUCMS010000045.1:7668861-7683636 GCA_032357445.1 Enteromius radiatus
ATTAAGCAGCATACATATTTTTTCAACATTGATAAAAAAGCAAATAAAACAACCCACCTGATTGATTTTTTTAAGGATTGTGACACTGAAGGTCAGAGTATTAGCTGCTGTGAAACCAGCTTTTCCATTACAGGAATAAATTGGGCTACATTTTAAAATATTTCTAAATACAAAAAGTTATGTTGAATTGTAATAATACTTCACATTATTGCTTTTTACAGTGTTTGATGAAATGCACCATTGGTGGGCATACGTTTTTTTAATTATTGACTTTTTTTATTTTTAAAAACATTTGAAAGATAACGTAAGTGACTAATTTTTTTTATTAAGTGGAAGTGCTCATTATTTTTTTACAACAAAAACTAACAACATGCTCATCCTGACATTAGTGTATATTTAGCTGGCTATCATTCTCATCAAAAGTGGTTCTGTTCTGGACTTTAAACAGGAACCTATCAGTCTGGCTGGACTGTTTGTCATTGCAGGTTGTTTTACCACTCCAAGAGGAACTGCTTGTTCGAACAGTTTATTCTTTCAGTATAACTCACTATTACATGCTGATTCAAACTATCATTCTAGACTGCTGTTTTCATATTGATGGCAAAGTCCACAATAGTTTGTGCACATATCTCTCTTTATTATTAGTAGCACAATCTGTCAATACAATGACATGCATATATTATTTGCTTTTTTCAGCTTTTCATATGACTTCTGATATTAATCAGCATTCTATTAATTTTTTCCATGAAAAACCTGAATATGCTATTAAAGTTCACGTTATGTGAAACAAAAGAGCCCTACACTACACAATGCAGATCATGCAGAAAAGTATGTGCGTCTGTTGTAACTAATTTGCTTGATCATATCTGAGGCCTTATCTAAAATGCATCATTTGTGTGCGATTCTAATGACATCATTGAATCATGACACCATGGCTGTCATTGAGCAGATTTATAAAGGTACTGAAGTAAACTGAAGCTCAGATGAGAAGGATCCACACATCAGAAGCAACTGCAAGTGCGAACTGAATACATGCAGTCAGCAAACTGTTGCTCTTAAATACTCAGACGTAAGGCGCTAATAATCCCAAACAGATGTCAGTCCAATTGCAGTCAATGCACTGAATAAACTAACCCTAGTCCTTAGCCAAAGAGACATGGGTGCAACAATGCATCAAGCGCATTCCTCCAAATACGCGTCATTCTCTGTGGCGTCGGTGCGCACCTGTCAAACACATGAAGGGTGTGTGTGTGTGTGTGTGTGTGTGTGTGTGTGTGTGAGACAGAGAGGTTATTCCTCTGATCGGTGTTAACACCTTCGCAACCTAGCAGGTCACTCACCAGCTGTCTTCCTCTTCGTTCAGGCAATCCATGTCCTCCAAATCGAGAATGTCCACCTCGTCCAGCACCGAAGTTTCTCCGTCTTCGATGAAATCCAGCGAATCGTAATAAGACGCGAGACTAGTGTTCGCGGCGGCACAAGAAGCGCTGTCACTGTCGTAACCCCCTCCGTAACTGCTGCCGTGATATGATCGTCTGGGGCTCAGCCGGGAGATCTCCAAAATCCCACCGAAACCCCTCGATCCGCCGAACCCCACCCCAGTGAACCCCGCCGCCACTCCCGGACAATCATAACCGGCGCTCACGGGTCTGGTGTTCCCCGACAGTCCGCCGGAAGAAGAGGAGGAGGAGATCAGACTGGATCGGCTCCGGAGCTGCTCGTTCTGCTGCTCGAGTTTCTTCACTAAGTCTTGAAGCTTCCGCACCTCCAAATCCGCGTTTATGTTTGAGTTGATATCCTCCATGGCAAAAGCAACGATATGTCCGCCGGTGTCGTGTCCGCTAGGTTTGATTAACTACCGCCAAAGTCAGCAAGTTCGCGAGCCTCCGTCGCAGGGGTTTAAAAGAGATCACTGTCAACGCCGCGGCTCGAAAGTTACTAATCTTCTCGTCGTCATCTTGTCCGGGAACTCGTACACACTGTAAGCTCCGTCGCCATCTTTACTGTCCGCCAGTCGCTCACTGGGAAATCTTTGAGAAGCTAGAAGTGAGACGTCATCACGTGACTCACGGGGACGAGCACGTTTTGGGAGCGACCCTTCCCTGAACCAAGAACGCGCCTTCTCGATTTATACACGGTCAAATACTTGCACTTTATTCCTGTTCTTAAATGTTATTGCGGGGATTTTGTACTTTACCTGAATATCCTTGTAACCAACTACATTTCTTAGGGAAAATAATGCTTATTTTATACATTACACTTACTGAATACACCGACTAGCTTGTATTATTTTTGAAATAAAGAGTGTGTGCAAACATCTAGCCATTCATCCACATTTGAACAGAGTAGACAGTGAAATTGCTGTAAATAGAGTGACAAGAAAGAAGAAAAAAAAAAAAACAAACAGCAGAGGGCTATGGGGCATTTAAATATTAAACCACAAGACCCTTAATCAAAGCATTAAGAAAGCCAAGACTGAGACAGGTTGCATTATAAAGTATGTGTAATTTTATACAGTATCAGATTCAAGAGATATATTCTTAAAAATTATTATGTAGTTGTTTTATAACTGAATTGTGAAACTGAGTCATTTCATCTTGCCGTGAATATACAGCCATTGTTGCTGGCATGGCGATAAATCATAAATAAATAATCAGATTTAAGAGCTAACAAAAAAATATACTTTTTCCCCAATGAAAATATACATATATATATTTTTTTACTTTTGATTAAGTTGAAAACAGTACCTGAACACACCATATAAGGTTTAGGCTGTTCAAAGTTTGCATCTAATATTTGCATCGGCGGTCTGGGGTGCATACTGAAGTACTTTAACATCTTTAGATTTTTGTTCCTCTCTGATAGGGTCTCAAAAGAGACTGTGAATTTCTTGGTGATTAATGGCAAAACCAGCATGTTTAGTATTATATTATTATTAATTATTTATTTTATATCTTTGGCCTTATTTAGACATGTAACATATTTCTGAGGATACCATTTGCAGAACGAATGCCATCAGCCAGAGGGACTGCACATTAGGATTTATCTTCTTGCACATAGGGATAAATTTGGATTAGGACCATGAAATGTTCGCTCCATCCTACTCATGAGTTGAAGCGACTGAACTACAAAAATGTGGGGAGCAAGAAAGAAATACTTAAGAGGTTGTTATTGCATAGAGCGGGGTTTTCAACCCTCTCAGAACCAAAGGCCATTAACTCCCAGTTAATCCAGGACACCCAGTATAATAGCAAAACAATAATTCATTTAAGTCATATCAATAGTCTGAGAGTGCAACGGTGCTTGCTCAGTTTTTCAGCAACCTTGGTTCCAGATGTCTTTTTTTTAAAGGGACATGAACCAAAACTACCAGCTATGAGGTGAACTGAATCTACAATATTCAGTGATCATGGAGGTGGGTGGCACTATGTTCTGTTGGCACTTTGCTTGCCATGATTTCCTGATTTGTGAAGAATATCATGGGTAATTTGATTTTTCACCAGGAAATCCACAGTTGAAGACTTTTTGAGAATAAGCCTACAAATGCAGACTGATCAATTAATCACCCCTTTGGAGGTACAGTAGCCATGTTGAGGTCACATGACTAGCTGAACACTGAAATGTTATATAAAACTTTCAGTAATGGGATAAATGAATTATGATTGACTGTGAATAGTGCATTGATTGATACAACCCAAGATTAATAGACAGTAAATCCATTTATTTACAAATCAGACTGTGAAATGATCATTAGATCATCTTTATCACAAAATATTTTTAATACAAAAAGAACAAGACCAGGAATAACAGAGGAGTCCATAGTTCAATTGTGGATAACATGTTGGACCTCAGGTCAGAGTTCAAAGCGTGTCTGATCCTGCAGTCTCATCCAAGCTGTCTCCTGAGCTTGGACCTGCCACCTGAGCCTCCTCAGCACCTCCTGCTCCATCTCCCACAGCATCACTCTGATTAGTCATTGTGTCCTCAAGTCTGTCCTGGTCCGAGCTCATTTCTTGTGACTCATCAGCACGCTCTTCCTCCTCCTCTTCCTCCTCTGCATCCATCTCGAACACACGTACATGTCTCAGATTGGCACTTAGCTGAATGAAAATGAATGCACATTAATAGAAATAATACTAGATTCGTTTTTGAAAATTCAACATTAATTATTCTCTATGTTTATGTGACCCTGGTGCACAAAACCTTAAGTCACTGGGGTATATTTGTAGTCAGTAGCCAAAAATCATTAGTATATTAAGTAAAGATCATGTTCAATGAAGATATTAAGTAATTTCCTACTGTAAATATATTAAAACTGATTAACAACAGCACAATATATCAATCAATAATTTAAAGGTAAACTATTCTCCTAAATGGCTAAAATAGAGTCTTACCACACAGGCCACTTTGCGGATCCCATTAACTGCCACAAATTGAGCCTTGATGTTGTCCATCTCTCTGCTCTGGTTTCCCCAGGTCAAACCCTGGACCGGGATCCCTTCAGTCTGCTGCTCCAGCCTGACATACAACCACAACAAAGACAACACATCAAAAGGGCGTTCATTCGGGATACTCAATAGGAGGAGCCACAATGTCAAAGCTAAGCTTAACTGTATTACAATCTATTAAACTGCTGGAAATGCTACAGCAATATAATGTATTGCAGCGCAATTAATTTAAAGGCTTAGTTCACCCAAAAATGAAAATTCACCCTCATGTCATTGAGTAATTTTCATTTTTGGGTGAACTAGCCCTTTAAGGAACAATTTAATAATTGGTATGAGTCAACAAGTGTGCTGTACCTGAGCGTAAGGTCCCAGGTGAACTCTTCATCCCAGCTCAAAGCAGAGTTTAGATGAAGCTGAGCGAGGACACGCATCTTATTCTCGTCATCATCCAGACTTCGCAATACCACTGTCAATGTCTCATCGTCATAAAAACGGGCATCAAGGCAATTGTACGAACTGTCACTAATAAACAATTTTATTTAGTCATTCACGCATATAAAATTAAATAATGGCAATATTTTCATAGTATGCTATTTTTATAATGCCATAGATGAACTCACGCAGAAGCTGGTGCAGGTGTTTCATCATCAATACTGGAATTGAGAGGAGTGTTGAGGTTTAGGGCCACCAGACCATTAGGGACAGACCTGAAACACACACATACACAAATTCAGCGCTTTATACAGTCATGATGATGCCGTTTAAACTTTCAGAAACCTCTAAAGGAAAAGTTTTGCTGAGTGTTTGCTGGATCAATTCACTAATTTAATGCGATACTTTCTCATGATTGATCCATGACCAAGTCATAATTACTGTTGTAGGGCGACTTATTCATTCAGTAAAAGATTCATTAGACTGATTCAACTAATGAGTTGTTCATTTAAATCTTTAAATGACCAACAATAAATTGTCCTACATTAGTCACACTATGCTTATTGTTTTAGTATTTATTTATTGACTAGCATTCAGAATTGTACAGATTTTTAAAAAAAATTTTGAAATTATTATTTTTCTCCCCAAGGCTGCATTTATTTGAATACAGTAAAACAGTAATATTCTAAAATATCATTACAATTTAAAATATTTTTTAATATTTGAATGTTTTAAAATGTAATTTATTCCTGTGATGGCAAAGCTGAATTTTCATTTTGTCATTACTCCATCATGTCTTATTTTTATAAATGTTGAAAACAAGTTTTAGTGGAAACCTTGATATTTTTTCAATGCACAGAAAGATCAGAAGGACAGCATTCTAGTAAATTTAATGAATCCTTTCTGAACAAAAGTATTATTAATATTATTTTTGAAACGTACTTACGCCAAACTTTTACATACATTTTAAAAAATATTTTTCTTTGTAATCAAATATGAGAGAACAGAATAAAAGAGGTATATGTACCTGTTGGGGTCTGTTGCTCTCCTCAGAATATAGATTTTAGAGGGCGAGATCTCAGGCATGCAGAACACTACATAATGCATACCAGCCTTCTTATCATTCCACCTGGATTAAAACACACTCTTATCATCAGCATAACGTTTTCACATTATGAATGTCACTGACAAGCTTTATAACCTCAGAATTACAAAACAGCATGGGGATACAATTGGTCCACTTACAATGAAGGCAGCTCAAACAATCTTGGAGTATTTTCAGAGCTATCAAAAAACAAAAAATATATATTTTCAACATATTTATAACTCAAACCATCAGTTATTTTCTGACCAAACCAGGTTTACTATTAAATGGTCAGACTCCATTTGATAAATCACAGAATGAATCAAGAATAAAGAATACCTTTCAGGAACAGTGTACAATGGTAAACACACAGCTTGTTTTACTGAATGCCCAATCACCTCCTGAAAAACAAACACAGCACGATTAGGAGTCAGACGCATCAGTGCCCAGGGAAAGAATGGTCAGCAAGAAGGGCGAAACAATCCAGATAATGTAGTTAATGCTTCTGATGTATATGTGCTGGAGGCTATTAATGGATGGAGTTTGTACATAAGAGGAGAAGTTTGTATCCTCTAAAAAGAGAACGAGTTGGACATCAATTTTGTGAAAAAAAAAAAAAAAAACCATTGTAAAATGTAATGAAGTCAACCCATAATAAAGTTAAATAAAAGTTGTTAGCCCTAAATGATAAGGTTTCTAAGCAGAACATGTAAAACTGTTGTTGTAAAGTTGTGTCCAACCCTTCCTTGTCTGTGTTCTATTCCATATACAGAGGGTATTGATGTTTTTGGGTGTGTGTTTGTGTTTGCATGTGTGTTTTAGAGACTCACGGCCGGTTTCTGTAAGCACAGATCAATGGACCCCTCCATCATTCTTTTGACAAAGTGCAGAGACTTCTGTGGGTAAGTGGGGAAGAGCAACGGACTGTCTGCAACACATCAAACTTGTAAGTCATTCATTTGTTAGAATCAATTTGACATTTTGGGCAAAACAATAAGTTAACATTCTCATTAAGAGTCTTGTAAGTGTAATTTTACCTTTCAGGAAAGTGCTCTGCTTTACAAATGTCACCCATTGGTTGCCCTCCATGTTGGGTGGAGATACCAAGTCTTCATCTTCATCTTTCAAGTACTGCAAAAAACATCAACAGACCAAGCATGTTATGAAAAAAGGAAAAGGACTCCCCCCAGAATGTGCATAAAGGTCCTTACCTGTCCCACGCGCTCAACATTGAAATACTTCCCTTTCCGATCAAACAGCTCCTCATTCTAAAATACGAGGGGAAAAAACAGTATAGGCTTCACACCAAAAAATATTTTTATGTCAAAATAATGCATTTCTTTTTCACTTACAGCACTGAAATGCTCAGACAGAAAGTCAGCCACAAAAGCCAGATCCTTTTGAGTCATCTGAAACACACATTCACACTTACTGGGCATTTTTTGATAGCATATATCCTAAAATACTATATATAAAAAAAATTATATATATTTCACTTGATTAATTTCCCATTTCAGATATCTTCAAATACTACAAATAATATTATATATATTTCACTTGATTGATTTCCCATTTCTCACCTTGTTTAGCTCAGGAGGAACGTGATCTTCCGACATTCGAAGCATTGCTGTGAAAAGCAAAAAATGTTACAACACAACATGAAAATACTATTAGTCTGTTCCAAAACCTAATGAGGCAGCACTTTAAGGCATTATAGGCACATCCTGATACACAAGCTGATACAAGCAACCAGATTCCATAACAAACTGCAGCAATGGAAAACAATTATGGCTAAAACTAGAATGTTGATTATAAATGAACTCAATTTAATACTAACAAATAAAGTACAAATAAAACACTGTTCAGTATAATAGAATATTAGTTGCAGCAAGACAGCACGCTAGGTTTTAGAAATAGTTTTTGACTATATATATCTTAAAGCTTACCAACATACAGCCATCTGAAAAAGGCTTTAAAGTTCTTCATACTCTTATCAATAACTCTGGAATCAAGACAATCAGTTGAGAGTTTAATAATGACATACAGAGAAAAGAGAACAGACATGCTAGATTAAGTGGGTAGAATAAGATTGAACTCACTGTAAAAGTTCACTGGCCTTCAGGGTAAAAGAGCCCACAGCTACAATGGCATCTAAACCATAAACAAAAGGGAATGAATAAACATTTCACTCTACTTGCTAAAACACTTTTAGTTTTTAGTTACAGAAATGACTTGCACTATATAATTATAATTTTTTTTTTAATAATAAAATGTAATTATTTTGATTGTCAACTGGATATTATGCCCGCAATGCAGAACTAAATGCCTCAGAATAGTCTAAGCTCAAGAGTTGTCTATTAGTAACTAAAACTAACATACACAAAAAACTACCAAAACAAACAAACAAAAAACAAGGCAATTGATCATGCAATTTAATACAATTTTATTATTAAAGCACTAAAATGAATTAAAAGGAATAAAACTTAAACTAAAATTAAAAACTCTAAATATTTAAAGTAATTTAATTTATTAAAATATATAAATTATATGTATATAAATACCTCTAAATTTTATAAAGCGTATAAATAATACTTAAAAATATCACTGGTCTATAAATAGGCAGTCTTTTACCCTCGATGGCTGCAGGATCCAGGCCGAGAGGTTGAAACTTCTGTTTCCAGAGCGCCATTCCTTTGACCTCGCTCAGATGATACAGCAGCGCCTCAGAGCCACTGTGTGCACAGAAAACACACACTCAATACATGCTGCTTTCTAACATACTGTATCTAGTGCTGGTTAAAGGGCTAGTGAATGATACGCACCTTTGCAAGTGACTGATAACAAGTTTCTGGATGCTGGAATAAGAAGAATCAATGGACTGACCCAACATCTTTAAGCCCTGCACAAACAAACAAGCAAGCAAATAAATAATGAATGAAGTTGGTAATAACTGCATGTCTATTGACAGTCAACCTAATTCCAGGTAGATTTACCTTGACTGTGAGTTGATTCATAAGAAGAGCCTGAAGTTCAGGGCTGAAAGACAAGTATTCGACTCAAAATCAAAAAATGTATCTTATGTGTCATCATCTGGTTTAATTATGCTAACAAATAACTACAACCCATTATTAGGTGTGTTTAGCAGTTAAGCAGTTTTCTTATTCTGACTGCAGCTATAAATTTAAGAACATATGGTGACCCCTGCTGGCCATTCATAATAAACATATGCATTACATTTAATCGAAATTGTTTAATATTATTCTAAAATACTAGAGAAGTTTATATTAAACATAAATTATTTTACATTAAATAATAATAATGTGATTTTACAAACATTACAATTTTTCATTCAACAGCTTACTGCCACAATTATGCGACTATTGTTTGTGAAATACACACCTGGCATGGCCCCATAACAATAGCTCCAGAAACTCATCTTGAACCTGAGTGCTTGTGTTCTTTTCCTGTAAAACAACAATGCACTTCAACCATCGGCTGTCTTTTAATACTCTAATAAACAACAAACAGCCATTTATCATGGTTTCAATGGATCATAGTCCACTCCTGCACTTTAATATAGGGTGCACTTATTTTCAGGGTGAGGCGTTTCAATGCTCTAATGAATGCTATACTGTCTTTTATAGGCTTGTGATGAACTCTAACCTGGACAAACTTAGTGAGACGGAGATCCATCTGCATAAGAATGTCCTCCCAAGCTTCACACATACAGGTGAGAGAGAGACGCAGATACTAAACAACAGAGAAAGAGAACAAAAGATGAGTGAATAAAGACAAGGTTACAGCTTCTATCAGTAAGAGGCCTGTACAGACACTTACCTGCAGCAGTGTGGAAATGTGTGTAAACTTGCGTGCCATCTTGGTCAGCTCAGGCAAACATGAAGACAGCAGTCCAGTGTCCAGCTGCAACACAGTCACAGTCAACCCATGATATCGATCTTATACATTGTATTCAGTGCAGACATGCCACATGTAATGGGTAGTATAAGGTTATGTGTGACTATGTTTACTTTGACATCAACTTTCAATAATTCACAGTTACATAAAATTATAGCACTGATATCATTTGCTGGAGTTCAGTAGGTGTTGTTTCAGCACTTGTGGACTGAAATGTTACATTTGTTCAATTAATGAAAGAGGAAGTAACTAAACAATCATCTTGATGTTACTTAGGGACATGTTGTTTACAGTTTGACCTGAGATTAGGGCTGATGGAGATTCATTACTAATCAAAGAACCTGCTTTACTGACGAGATGTGCATGACTGTCACATGCAATATATCGTGCAGCCCTATTATGGGAATAATAAAAAGACTCATAAAATCTAATAAAGTCACAGTCAAATGTTATGAAGGTGTAAGGAAAAAAATGGTAACACTTTACAATAAGGTTCATTAGTTAACAATATAACTAAACATGAACTGAAAATGAACAATATTTCTACAGCACTTAGTAATCATCTTAGTTAATGTTAATTCCAGCATTTATTTATTAATGCATTAAATAATGAACAACTGTATTTTCATTAAAGAAAGATTAAGAAACAGTGTAATGTTTGTTCATGTTAGTTAATACATTTAACAAATGACATATATAATGCTTTTTGAAACCATGTGACACTAACATGAACACATGAGTATATTTCTAAGAATTTGGTTGGGATAAAAATAATGTTTATTAGTGTTTTTAGACCTTACCTGTATGTAATGTATCTCAGGGTTATCTTCTGTGGATCTAACCTTTGTAATAACAGAGAGGGACTTGAGGTCACTAGACAGTCCAAGACTACGGCACGTCCCTGAAATCTGAGAGATACATAAATGTGTGTTACTAACTTTCTTCCTTATTTTATCATTTTTATGAATGAAAATGTTATATCCTACTCCACTCAGCGTAGCAATCTTATACAGGCCATATGCATACAGCTCCACGAATCCAAATGGTCCTCCCACCACCAGGATATTGAGCCTGTAAAGATACATCACACGTTATCACGCACGATACGGCTTTAGAAAAGCATCAAGATTAACCAAGCAGGCCAACAAATACAACACTCACCTCACTTCCCCCAAAAGGTTTGTGACTTCATCTGATTTCTCTTCACTGCAAGAAAAGAAACCACATAATAATCAACTATGGCAAACAAACAGTCAAACTGACACATGCCGCATGCAGATGGCCCATCATAAAGAGTATGGCAAAAACACAAATAATTAGCATGTTAAACACATAAAATGTCCTCTTACCTAAATATCTTTGATGTGGTGCTGTAGCTGAACACAAACACAGCACAAAGGAAAATGGAAAAGCAGTAAAAACAATTACTAATATAAAAACTAAAGAGTGACCAAATACTCTCATTCAGTCGTCTGGGAGACAAACCAAAACTCAGAGTCTCACCTCTTAGGTAAAGAGGGTAACTTTGGAAGAAACCGGCTGGACTCATCTTCGGACTCACTAAATGAGGACAATGTGCTAGAGATGAAAGAAAAAACACACACGACTGAAACCAAGTCATTAATAGAGAGAGAAAATGGATCCCCTGTATATAAAAACTCCCACCTGCTGTCATCTTGCACCTCCATCCAGTGCATGCAGGATGCTGGGTATTCAACAGGGAACAGATGCAGGATTTCTGCCTTCTCTGCATCACACAGCACTACCTGCTTTGTGTCTCCCACACTGAATGCCAGGACTGCAGACAACAGTAATATAACATGACAATAGTAGCTTGGTAGATACCTCAGAATATGACCGAAATTTAATTTTAGATTTTTACTTATGCAACATAAATAATATGACATTAAATATTGTTTAAAGGCTAGGTTTTTATTAGTCAAATACAAAATCAGCAGCAGCACTTTTTTTTTTTTACATTGGTTCTACAAAACATTACCTAATTATGTAAACAAATATATCAAAAAGAACAATGTCAACAATAAGCACAAGATAACATAGTTGCATGTACATTTATTAGAAGAAAAAAATAATAAAACTAACACTAAATGCAATAAAAGAAAAAAGTATATTTTAAACACATTTAGGTAATGTTGACATTTTATAAACTAGAAATGATGTAATAAGCCTTCAAATTAATAAATTATATGAATTCTGTGTTCATCAAATCAAAATCACTTTTATCTATGTAGCGATAGTATGAGTGATAGTCATGTATAATGATGAGATTAACACTCAATTTACAATCTCTGTAATCCAATTGATGATAATAGCAAGAAATTAAGTGTCCCATGACACTTAATTCATGAACAAATTAAAGTAAATTACACTCTAGTAAGACTGTAGTGATATGTTTCAATGTTATTTTAGCATCAATAAATATTAATAGTCTTTATTCATTTTTGAATGTATATTTCCCATTGCATATTATTTTTAAGATGTCATTATATTATTTTTTAAAGTCAAAATTTTCCCCCAAATATTTATTTCTGTAAATAACTTATTTTAATACTACAGTTTAGTTGCTTGTATGAAATAAAACAGCATCTATCTATTTTCACGGTTTATGTAACTATCATAACCCTGATACAAATACAGATAGGGCAATAAACTTTTATTCGAGTTTACCTTTCCCATCAGGTCTCCAGGCCAATGATGTGATCTCTTTTCCAGTGTTCTCATTAGGCAGTAAACTCCACACCCGCTGAAAATTGGCAAGCCGATGCAGGAGAAGCTGTAATGACAGAATAGAGAACAGTATAATGAATCTCCATTACAATTCCACAGGTTAGGTTCTACTAAAAGTCTGGTTTAACAGAAGACAGGTATGTGTATACCCATAAAAACACCCAACCTCTCCTGAAGTGTTAGCCAGGGCGATCAGATCTCTGTTAGGAGACCAGGCCATGTACAGAATGGGGTTGGGGAGTTGTTTCTCCCCGACCTGGTGAAAAGCAGGCATTGCTGAACCCTGCAGAAGGAAAGAAGTCCATTAGTACACATAACATCAGTACTGATACATTGTATTAAAGTCTTAAAGAGCATTGATCAGTTCAGGATCACAGACTGCTGTCATCTGCTGACAGCAATTATGATGAACGCACATCAATCTATAGTAAACTCAAACTTTCCATGCACTACAGTTATTTATGACAAAAAATAGTTAACGTAACTTAGAGTAACGCTACTATTTCTCAAATGCTGCACAACATTAGCGTGATTTTAAGTTCACGCGCTTACTTGTTAAACGACGACTAATGATAAACTCCACACTCAAGCTCGTCTTCTAAATTGTACACGTACAGAGAATTTAACTAAAACATTAACATATTCTTATTTGCACTGTTAACACATTTATGTTCATAAAGACAGTATAGCAGTGCGACCAATGAAACGTGATTCTGACCGCCAATGAAATGATGACTACGGAACAACAAGTGTGTCAAAATACATTTAAAAAACGCGAAACGAGTTTCAGATGGCAAGAATGAGCATCACGAAACTTGTCAACTATACGATCAGTTCGGTTGGGTTTAACAGCAAAATAAATATAAAAAATACCCATAAATACCGTTTTTTTAAAATCTACTGTATTAATAGCGTTTTAAAACACTTCTCACTTTCTAGCTTTTATTTAGCTAATCTACTAATCCCCAACACTGGATACAAAAGCATAACTTATTATACAAATAATGTGTGTAATGGAAATGATGATGATGTGGAAGAAGAACCAACATCATGAACAAAAAAAGGCAAGTGAATTAAATAAAATGGCAAAGTCCTCTGTGTTGATAAGGCAAAATTTAGAGCTAGCATATCCTAAATGCACAATATTTTCACACTGTTGCCTGGGAATAACTCATTTTTGTGCGAGTAATTAATTTTTTTATTTATTATTTAGCTTTAAATGTACAGATTTTTATATTCCTTTCATAGGCTTTTGTTAGTTTATTACAAAAAAACAGTGACCACTTCCCCACTTTATATATTTTCTAATAACAACAGCACATTGCTTTTTTATGCATTTATTTATTGAATTGATCTGAAATGGAAAAATTGTTGGCCTAAATAAGATACAATATGAGCCAGATTTTTAATTGTCCAGTTTAAGGTCTGGATGTAAAAGGTTCACTCAGAATGTGGTTAGATTGCAAATAAGACAACATTTTCATGAGTTTTATCCAACAACATACATACATACATGCATACATAAAACATTTTTATAAATAATTAAAAATGATTTTAAATTAGATGTTCAGTAACACTAACCGATGCATGCGGTATTCTGCCAATCTGATGTATCACAGGTGGAGAATCTTACCAGTGTATTCTTTCACTCACTGGTGTGACTGAATGAGATTGTAGAGTAATGCTCTGAATCAGTCAGTGGTTTGTATGTTTGTTCTGTGACAGCACTTTGAGTGATAGATCTTCTTGTGCCTGTCATTGAGGCTCAACTATAATCAGTGCATTGATTGTTGAGAAACGGGAATAGCTCTGTGCTGTCGGTGTTTATGAAGTGAATGTGATAAGTGTCCTGAAATAGACTTCTACTGCACCACTCACAACCACATCTGCCGTCCATCTCAAACACCTCTCTTAAACCAGTGAAGTGCCCCTCGATTTTTCTTGGTAAAGAAACGATCCACCCAAAATTAAAAATCTTTTATTTACTCGTTATGTCATTTCAAATCTATCTATAAGGAACATGCAAGTTCTTGAGAACTCAGTGACTCAGTATAACAGTTAACAGCTCCAGAAATACACTATATTACCAAAAGTTTTCGCTCACCTGCCTTTACTCATTCTATGAACTGAAGTGCCATCCCATTCCTA
>JAUCMS010000045.1:7683736-7711707 GCA_032357445.1 Enteromius radiatus
AGTCTGCATGCCTGAGTGCTTGAATTTATACACCTGGGGCCAGGCCAAGTGATTAGCACACCTGATTCTGATCATTTCAATGGGTGAGCGAAAACTTTTGGTAATATAGTGTATTAACGGTGAACTTAAATTTCCATCTTAGTCATCCAGAGACTGTGTCACAAATCCAAAGAAAATGATCTTGCTACATTTTCAAATATAGACAGTAAGCAGTGTTAATAGTCTACCAATGTAGCTTTTGAGCTTGTGAACTTTGTGGCAGGACATTATAGTTTGTTGTGTCCTCATTCCTATATAAAGTACTCTGTTAATAGCAGGGAGTGAGCTATTGATATGAGGTTAATTTAAGAGTCTTGGTGACTGACACACATTGGTTTTGAAAGTGACATGTCTACGTCCCTAAATGGACTAAATGGATTTGTAGCGGTGAATATTAATTAAAATGTAACAGTATTTTACACCAAATTTGTGCACTATGAAATAATTTCTGTAATATGAATCAACTTTCGGGTTCTAACATGAAGTCAAAAGTGACTTCATGAAAAAAATTTAAACTCATTAGAATAGTACATTTCTTAGACAAAGTTACAAGTAGTTTAAGTTATAAGTTAAACTAACAGAAATAAAGACATTAAATAAACTGTGAAGCAATTTAAAAAAAAAAAAAATGTGTTTATTTGCTTACCTGCACTGTAAAGTGCTTGTTAGTTGCCCTATATATTTGTATAATTGTAAAACAGTGCTTTGGTGGCTTGTTTTGAGTCAGTCGAGTGTGTGTCTGTGTAATGCATTTACATGCCTTTGTGAATATGAAAATGATGTATGTGTGTCTTTGATGTGGTGTGGGCACATGGATGCTACACACCCCAGAGCTCTCTCTCTCAGTCACCGTGTCTCTCTCTCTCTCTTGCTGTGTAACCTGAGCTAGGGGCCAAATTTAGCGGTGCTCAGTAAGCGGCCAGGGCCCGAGACAGATGGGACAGCAGGCCACTCTGCAGCTACTCTAACCGGCTCACCTCAGAGCACTCGGCAAAATAAGACAAAGAAACATAGGACAGAGAAAAGACCTCCCTGAAGAAAGAAACACATCTTTTCTAATTTCCTGGCATAGAAAAGTTCAGAAAAGCTGGAACCTTCTGACGGGGACGGATATTTGCAAAAACTGACTTAAGGTAAATGGCTTTTTCTTTCTTTTTTTTGCCTATATATATAATGTCATTGACTTTTATATATTTTATATATTGTATTTCATGTGAGTTGTTTCATTCTGGTTATTCAAAACTATAAATTTAGAATTAATTCAGAACTGCTCTCAATGAATGGTCATCTGAGATATTTGTTTTCAGCTTTACATTTACTTCACTATTTCATCGTATTTCATCCAGTATCAGATTAATACTTCTACATAATTCTGATAACATTCTATTGTTTGCGTCACAGATGGAAAAACAAGCATGTCACTCTTGGCTTTCACAATTGTTTGGCATGTCACATTCATATTCCGCTATCTATAATTCATCAATATAGAATAAAGAGGACATAATTTCCACATGAATAATGTAGAAGCTATATGTGTGTGTGCGCTTCTGTGTAAAAAAAGGACTCTTGGTGGGGAGGTGGTTGCTGCTGTGAAATGCAGCCCTTGAGGATTAAAAATAACAACAGCTGGCCTTCAGGACGCCATGATGGGAGAAAGTCACACTGTCATGTCCCTTCGAATACACACATGCCCGCACACCTTTACATACAACACCTGGTCACTTAAACATTGTGTAAACAAAGTCGGCTATAACAAAACCTGGAGACATGGTTATTATAGAGCAGTGTGTGACATCAATTAATAGGCAATAAATAATAAATATACATATGTAAACAAACATTTACAGTGGAAATGTAGTCATAAAGTTAGCAGGGACACATTAATGCATCTCAGACATGTGCATGGAGCATTCACACACATCAGCCATTTTCCAGTTCTGCACGTATTCAGAGCTGAGGTGTGTTTTCTCAGAGACCTGATCTGTTGGTTGAAGGGTTTTGCTATGCCGCAGACACTGTCTCATATTAATGTTTCACCAATGTGCGGTATGTCAGACCAAACACTTTCCCTGAATTATGGCGAAGGATCCTCTCCACAGGTTATTGAGGCTACCATCCTTCACTGTCAGTATGTGTTTTTCGCAAAAGTCAAATCCACATAGGGTCATGAAGCCATTTATAAATTAAAACAGCTTTCTGTAATTTCTAAAACTTTAATGTACATCTATTCATTAACATCTGTACTTGTAAAGTTCAGGATGTAATATATTTATTAAGTTCCCTCTTTTTAAGTTTACCTGTTGTGCAGCATCCTGCCTACTAGGATCTCTTCGTCTCTGATTGGCTTTGGAAGCAAGCATGCATCCTTCAGTATCTATGCTATCCAACAATAATGTGTCTGATTTGGGAGGTTGGATGATATATTTATTTTAATTTAGACTTGACGTAGACCAGGCATTGCATTCAGTAAATATTTGCTGAATCTGTTTTCAATCATAAAGCATGGCATTATGGAACTTTAAAATCCTTCTTTAAACCTACACATAATACACAAAATACTGTTATATACGCATAATGTTTACTTAAATATTTTGTACATATAGGACCGGTTTCCTGGATAGGAATTAGATTAAGCCAGGACTAGACCTAATTTAGGACATTTAAGAATTTTTAGAAACATGTCTTATAAAAATGCATTTTCTGTGAGCATTTTAAGACCAAACAATGGCAATGATGTATTTTAAGATATCTCAGTGCAAGCCTTTTCCAGTTTAGACAGCTCTTAACATTTATTTTAACCTAGGACTAGTCTTAAACCAGCCCATAAATAAGTAATGGCATTTTTATGCATATACAAAACCATTCTAAAGTGGTATTTAAGACTTTTTGTATCTTATGCTCACTGAGGCTGCATTTATTTGATCAAATTTACAGCAAAAATAAAAAAAATAACAGCTTCCTTTTATTATGTTTTAAAGTGAATTTTTTTTTCATGTTGTGGCAAAGTTGAATTTGCTACCATTACTCTAGGGTGGCATGAAGACACTGGAAAAATAGATATTGATTGATGTAGGGACAATGTGGATGACGGACAAGGGAATAACAGAGATAAAGTCAGCATGAGTGTTAAATGGCGCTCATGCCTTGTTGGGCCTCATGGCGAGCCTTTGTTAATGCCAGACAGCTGTGCCCAAAGTATGCCAGCCTGAGTCATCATACGACAACTGCCCATGATCAGTCTCTGGTGTGATTGTTTACACTAATTTAAGAGTATGAATGTAGTATATATAGCAGAAATTGCTTGTCTTTAGGACTATGATTCGGATATTTCTGATCTTCATGAAAAAATAATAGGGTCTACAATTTGTTCTCACCTTTCTCTTTGGTTATTTGTTTATCACAGGATGCAGGACGGGAGCTGGAATGACACACTCCCCCTCTCTATGCTAATGAAGGAGGCGTGTCCTCAAGGGGGTGTGTCCTTTGAGGGGGATGGGGGCATGCTTTCGTTGCCACCTCTTGATGGAGAGGTTTACTTGGACTCAATGGCTGAGTTAGAGAGTGGGGACGGGGACTTTCCAGAACTTTCTGCTTTCCTGAGCCAGGATGAGATCAGCTTCAGTCTGGATCTGGCTCGAGAAGCCATGAGTGACGCAGGTGACCCAAATGACCAAGATGAACCCCCCGTTCCCAGAGAGCACCTGCCTCTTTACTCAGAAACCAAAGACCCCGGTCTCCCAGATTCAGCATCTCAGTCAACTGTCGCCACATCAGGTAACGTCACATCCAATCAGAGCATGCCACTCAGCAGGCCCTGCACTGCACCTGAATCACCCGAAAAGTTTGTCTGCCAAAAATCCATCACACCAGTATATAAGCAGGACCGCCCTCGGCTGGTCCACGGAGGCCTGGAGCTCAATGAACGAGCTGCTTCAGCAACTGAGTTCTGCAGCCGAGCTGCTACCTTCATTGAGGAGCTCTCGTCCATCTTTAAAGGCTCCACACGTGTGGATCAACAAAACGATGAAGACTCTTCTTCACCCGACAGTGGCTACTTGTCTCCAAGGAGCCAGCGGCTGGCCATGCAGCAGGCTCAGCCCCCTTCATCCTCTTCATCTTCCTCTGAGCCCCAGCAGGAAGGTATGCACCAGGTTCAGGCTGATGTTGGGTCAGATGAGCATCAGGGCAGAGGGGTTAGTCTAGATGGACCCATGAGTCCTCCACACTTCACCCAGAAACTGAAGAGCCAGGAAGTGGCAGAAGGAAGCCCTATCCGCCTTGAATGCAGAGTGACTGGAAATCCCCTTCCGCTAGTCAGGTAGGAGAACCTGGTTTATGCTACTCAGGTATTGCCAGTATCCCTTAGGATTGGGTTGTGCTGTTGTCTAAATCATACCTAATAGGTTCTAGGACATTGTGGAATATTAGTATTGACGTTTAGGTGAGACTTAGAGAGTGCAACAGTGCCTGCCCACTTTTAGGCAATTGGCTGCGGAAGTGAGTTTTTGTAATAGTTAATAGTTGTTTAACAAATCAACCAACTATGACTATTTTTTAAAAAGATCATAAAAAAGTCTTCTACCAGAAGTTGGCATTCACATCAATCGGTGAACTTTATTATTGGAGTAGGAAATTGTGAATGAGGTGATTTTTTAAAATAGCCAACATGGGAGTGGATGGGAAGTTTCCCTAGAGAATATGAACAGGATTTTTACTACCAGAACCTGAATGTCATGCTGTCAATTAATAGTCTTACCTAAAGGCTACTTTATGTAAGAACATTTTAAAGCACAAAGAAGTTTCAGAAGTCTTGTTTGTGGTAATGATTATAATGGTAATTATTGTGGTTATTGTGTGTAGTTTATGTAATTTGAAAGTTTCTTGAAGTATCATTAATATGAAATAAAATTGACAAAGAAACATCTATGGCTGGAAATAAAATATAACTAAATTGTGTCTCATGGGGAAAACTTTAGGAACCTTTGGTGAACTTCTTGACCTTGGTTTATCCAGCAAGCCAGTGTAAGGGAGAAACTAGCTCTTCCTGTCATAGAGCACTTGCTATTATAATAAACTGTGCTGTTTACTGTGTGAATGAGATTTTACAGTAAGCAAGACAGTTATGAGGGCACTGCTGCTTTGTGATTCAGGAATTTGATATTTTCTTTCCTGCCAGCATTGGAAAGATAACAAACAAACAGATGCTATTTATAGTAATACCACTGCAGTCTTGCTGGTGCGGCACCAAACTCAGTCCCTCCTGCAAGTGACTCCTCAGTGCAGTGTAACCTCAGAATGATTCCTGCAAATGTTCCAGGAGTGTGTGAATTATTCAACAACTTTCAGCAGAGTTGACTGTTAAATTGAATGTGCAGTGCAGATCTTGATATGTACAAAAACTAAAGTACTTATATTTTGTAGATTTACTTGCTGTTCTAAACAACTCACATGTCATACTAGGTATACCATATTTTCTCCATTTAGGTATTATATTATTGCAATTCATCATGGGTTCATTCATATGCTTCCAGTGCACACATTCTAGAGATGCTTGCACTAAGCAGAGATCATGTTTCAGAGATATTCTTCATAGTGAACTGCTGCTCGAGAGGGATGTTCCTCATTGTGTGTGGGCATAGTGTCCAATGTGGAAATTAGTGGTAGAAGACAGATCACAGAATGTCTGTGTGGTCTCATTACTCACGTTAAGAATCACGTTGGTGCAGCTGCTGTTTGAGTGGGGATGTTTACTTGCATTTTGTAGATGTTTTCATTCCAGTAACTGCTGCTGTCTTGGAGCTCAGTGTGTCTTGCAAAGAAGCAATGAGGACTGTGAACTCTCCAGCTCTTTTGTTAATCTGCTAGCCCTATTCATCTCATTAAAATTAAAAGTGCAACTCAACACCTTCCCATAGTGGTTTAAAAGGTCATTTTCATTATAGCTGGTCCCTCCACTCCGTTGATAACACTGAGGGAATATTCTTAGAACAGCCAGTCGCTATCAGTCAGATGGTTTCCTTGATGTTATGCCTTGGCATTGTTTCTACTCGCGTGTAAGTTTGTTGTTGTGTCCACTGTCAAAAATCCCTATAGATATTCCGAATAGGAAATAAACAGATACTGACAAAAGCTAAGGGAGCAGTGGCTGAGCTTTTAAAATAGAATCTTTAAATAAATAAATAAATAAAAAAGATTAAATATACACTTATAATTTGAGGCCTGAAATGAACTAAAGAATGGGACAGAATAGAATCGCATATAACATTTTTTATATTTTACTAAATACTTGTCTCATGATGTAACATTCAAAAACATCTCTACAATGTTTGCAAAGTGATAAAATGGAATGTTAACATTCAATGCTAAAACTTTAAGCTAAAACCTTTAATTTATAATGATTAATTGATTAATTAACTTATCATGAAATCTAGTTTACATGAGAAATCATACATTTGCATCCAATGGTAATTAATCTATTCTAATCATGACCAATAAACTGCTTAAATTATCTGAATTTAATAATATTTATCAAACAGAAAGTGCTGCTTGTGAGCGTTTAATATAAATGAAATAATGTGAGTTAATTCTAATTTTGTATATTTATGTCTCATGTGATTTCAGATTACTTTATTTCTTCGGTGAAACACTACAGGATGAGTAAAATTAATTTTCATTTTGGATGATGTATCCATGAAATTATGAGTGTTTATAAATTAAAATATTTATGTATCAATGAAACTATGTCATAAAATAAGTAAACTATAGCACCCTGGCAAGAAAGTTGCATATAACAATGCAAATGGGCACACACAAACACACTAAAACTTGGTGACAATCCACAAATGTAAAGGAAATTATATATTAATGTTAATTTGCTTATTTGTTGATGAAAAGTGCCATGAAATTGCTTTTAGTTTTGCCTAGTTCACTAGCTTTAATCCAGCTCTAACCAGAACAAACCAGTCTGGATCAGCTTGGAAGGTCAGTTTAACCCGCTCTTACCAGTTGTTATTATAGAAATGATGAGGAACTGAGGGGGAAAAAAAACATAGCAATTTAGTCCAGTGTAAAAGCAGGGTAAAATGTTCAAGTTAAGTATTTAGAGTTTTATAGCCTGGATGGCCTCAGATGTTTAATGTACTGTTAGTTTGAGTGCATAAACACAGAGCTCTGGAGAACACACACTGTTTTCCAACCCAGCAACAGGAGGTTTGGCGTTGAGCTGGAGAGGGGCAACAGTAAACGGGGATTTCTGCCCACGTGGGGTTGCATAATGAAAGGAGACGGACACACACTTGGACTCCACGGACGTGGTGGTTGCACACTGGAAATGCAAAGCCTCATCCTTTTCCCTCTGCCACTGCAACCGGGCCTCATCCTGTCAATATAAATAGGCCTCCGGCCGGCATGGAGGAGCCAGGCTCGGGAATGCTATCCATTCCATGACTTGACACTTTCCATATGGCTTTACTTTCCCCACCTTTCTACACCTTCTTAGGGAATATGCAGGTGTTAGAAAGAAAGAGAGAGCACATAGAATAGCTCCACATGGAGATATAGCATGTGACCTGCCATTTATCTAAGATTGACTCACAGTGTGGTTTTCGGCCTCTAGGTGGAAGTGTTGCATCTCAGGTTCGAGTCAGATTGCGCAAAACAAGATATAGATTATTTTACAAACCTCATAGCAGACACTACAGAGACCGCTGGTATAAATACCATAGTGATTACATACAGGTGTTACATAACCCAGGGTTATATTTATTGAGACATGTTTTTCATAGTTTGCATGGGCAGGAGGTAGAGAGAGAGCAGCTAGAGGGTTTTAGAAACATGAGGGAGAGGGAAAAAATACTAAATGACTGTTCGGACTAAAGGAGATGTACAGTACTGTAGATAAAATGAGCTTTATCAGGAAGATAACTAAATATAAATCATTCTAATTCTACATGAAGAATGAAGGTTACATCACTATAACAATAATGGTACTGAGCAATGATATATACAGTTGATCAATGATATTTTTTTTAACATCCAATCAGAATCCACTTCACTTTATAAACACAACATTATTTCTGTTGGTGTGGATAGTGATATCTTTATTCTTAGTTATCTTTATAGTTTTTGTTTGTTTGAACACTTAAGTTTACCTGCAGTATAACAAATATGAGCCATTTACACATTTATAATAATATGTCAATAAAAAAAAGTACTATATATATATATATATATATATATTACTATTGGTTATTGTTTTTTTCAGTAAACATCTTTTAAACAGATATCAGTTTACCTCAGAAGCTAAAATTGTGCTTATTTTGTTGAAGTTGAAGGGGGCAATCGAGTTGGGATAGTCTTTTTGTCATGTCCATTTCGGTGATATCACAATTCTGTTGCTGCTTTACAAGTATTGTGTAAAAATGGAAATTGTGACAGAGAGAAAACAGTGTGTCACTAGTTTCCGCCTTAAACAGTAGACAGATGTTTAATATGTAGGCCTACACTGAATTCCAGTGTATCTGTTGCAACCAATGTCTCCATCACATACATGCATATTCTTGCCTCTGCCTTTTGGCTTCTTGAAGTGCAAATGACAATGAATCACACTGAATGGGTATCTATATAACTTGATAACTATACTGTTGCAGAGTACTGTATTATATGTCTTTAATAATCACCATAGCGTCTTCTGATTGATACAGACATCAGTGAGTTCTATGTACATAAATAATTTAATTTATGTACATAATTTATTCCCGATCATTTTCACACAGTCATGGGTGTGAACACATTCTCACACACTCCTTTGGTATTAAATTGTGTGTGACGAAACAGCGCCAGTATCTTGTGTGTCTGCTGAACCTGTAAATGACATCATCAGCTTGTGTCAAGCGCCAGTCTGAGTACATCAGAGCTGACTGACAACATTTCGCAACAGTGAGCTAATGTTGTGCATTAAGCATCTTTTACTGTGAAACATAATTGATCCATGACTGACTAACTGATCCAAACATAAAGCTATGTTTTTTTTGTAACAGTAAGGATAAACAATCTACAGAACAATATAGACCTAGGAAAATTAGATTTTTCAACTTTAAGGCTGATGCTTGTGTGAAACTGATCTTCAAGGGAAGTTAGTATGGGTTACTGCTTGCTCTTGTTATTTAGTGATACTTTCAGACCAGGATAGTGCCCGGGTGACATTATCTCTGGTAGAGAGGAGTGTATCTTCCTGATTAACATTCTTTCATTCAAACCATTAGCCCCAATCACTTGCAGGTGTGGAGAGGCAAGGTGTTAGATAAACACTGGCTTTGGCAGAGAGGTAAATAGTGCCCAGGCTTATAGAGGTGTCTCTATGGATTTATGCATGCAAGAAATGAAGCCCAGAGACTTGATATGCGTACAGCATATGCGTTTGTTTATGTGTATGTGCTGGTGAGAATCTGCACGTGTCATGAAGCTTTTATCTTTGCACATAGATATTTAGGTGATTCTTTCCTTTGTTTTGTGTGTGTGCGCGTGTGTGTGTGTGTGTGTGTGTGTGTGTGCGTGTGTGTGTGTGAATTTCACACCTGTTCCTCAGTATTGTCTTTAGGGCAGTGCAGATATTACACTTGGTATTTATAATTATATTAAGCTTCATTCTTCATTTTCATTGATTTTTCAGTTACTCGCTTAATTTTTTGTGTGGTTGATCACAGTGTCCGGCTGGGAAAATTAATCTTATAAGCTGTGTAAATATGATATAGTTTTTTTTTCTAGATATCTTAGTTGTGAAAAAGTTTTAATTCACACAACACAGCCTAATTAGTAAACTATAGAAATATTTAGTCTAGCATAATAGCCTGGGCTACATTTCTTTTAGATGAAATTTTTATCTAGTTTAATGGAAAGTTTTTAGGTCAATGTAACTGCGCTTTAGGACTCTCAGTATACATTTTTTAGGTCATTTACAGGAGGCAACCTAGAAAGTCCAGAGATGCAATTTCTAATCAATTCATTAAATATCTTGCAGACTAAAATACATACAAATGCATCATTTAGTATAGGTGAATTTATTCATGTTATTGATTTTTAAATGTAAGATTATAAATACAGTGCATTCTGTTTTCATAAATTTTTGTGCAAGTATTAATGTTTCTTTGCCAGTGGTGTGCATGGCTTTATTAGTCATTCCTGCTATCTAAACTGTTAACTTAATGCTATCTTTTGCAATGGATCATAAATGTTGCCAAGCATATTTTTATTTACTGCTGGATGTCAAGACTGAGATTTAATGTTATCAGCCAAGGTGGCGTGCATAACTGTCGACATGACTGCATGTTTTTCTGATGATAGCAAATAAAATATCACTTGTTTGTGAGCATGTTTACACTCCACACACCTTGATTTTTTTAAGAACATTATTGCAGGAATATTTTGTGGAAAGGGTAAACAAATACAGGATGTAATAAACACCAAGTGTTGCACACAAACATATGTATACACACAGCAGGAGGACAAGGTTCTCATTATAATAAAACTAATTGGAAACAAAGTGATGTGGAAGTTATGTTCACCCATGGGAGCAGCTTCACAATGAGTGTGTAAGTATGTGTGTATGTGTTCATTACTTCTACGGTTAATGGCTTTCACATTTTATCACTTGTTTCCCTTGGGCATGTTCTTTGATGAGGTTGCCAGATCTTAGCAGGAGATCCTCCCTTGTACTTCTAAAAATGCCCCTTGCAGTTGCTCTCAATAACAAGCTCAGGTTTCCGTGCCAGCATTTCCCCCTTCACCCCATCCCCAAGAGAATGACTGTAAATGAATATGAAAGCTCTAAATTTAAACTTTTAAACAGAAACATTTCATCTGTTGATTCATCTGTTTTTTTTTTCAATACCTCAATGTTATTCAGTTTCCTTTAGCTCATTCTTAAAACATTTTCTATTTAGGAGGCATTTTAGCACTTTTTTCTGTTGTTTAACAGTAGAAGATACTTAAAATAACATACATTTTAATTAATTTATTTGCTTATTCATTCATTTTTACTTTCAGTAGAAGTGAATCTGTAAGACTTTTAAAAATATATATATATTTATTAATGTGGTGGCAAAGCAGAATTTTCAAGAAGCGTTTCTTATTATTATCAGTGTTGAAAACAGTTGTGCCGCTTAATATTTTTGTGAAAACCCTTTTTTCTAGAAAGATCAAAGGAGCAGCATTTATATTAAATAGAAATCTTTACTGTCACTTTTGATTAATTTAGTGCATCCTTGCTGAATAAAAAAAAAAATCTTAAAATAATGTCTACTGACCCCAGTACTATGTACTATGTTTGAAGATCCTTTCACTTGTGTTGTTACCTTGAACGCCTGGTACTCTCCTTGCTTACATTGTTTCTTCAAATGCTAATGGAACAGAGCGGCATTGCAATGCACTACTGGTGTGTTTATTTGTACGAAATGTCCAGGCTTAATCGGCCACAGTAGGAAAATTCCTCAAAAGGAAGTGCATCACAACATACCTGAGGTGAAGGATCATTGATGCATGTTCTGTTACACGGAGCGAGAGACATAAGCAGAAGCTAGAGGAAGAGAGGGAAGGAAAGAGACAAACATAAGAGTGAATAGGGATGTTTTTTTCTCAGTGCCAACATTCTTGGAATGAACCACAAGAGGACTTGTCATGCAAATGGAGCATTTTCAGACTAGAGCTGGAATTTAAGAGGGGCCGAAAAAGAGCGAAGGGAGGAGAGAGATGGAGAAGCGTGGATATGTAAGGAAGAATATTGCTTGGGAAAGAAGGTTGAGAGTGAGGAATTCTTGCTCGGAAACATTTTGGTTGGCAGTAAGAAGAACCACAAGTGTGTCACTGTGCTGCACTGAACAAACATGCAGGCTTTGCTTTGGCGTTAACAGACCAACCAGCACTTGATGCTAAAATACTAAAAGACACACTCATAGCTGTTAAATAGTATGAGGTCATAGTAAAGAGTGATTATTATTTATACTGTAACACAATATATATATATATATATATATATTAAATGTATTTATTTTCAAATTATAGATGTTCTCTATGAATCAAAGAATCTAAAAAGAAAAAGTGACAAAAAAAAAGAACATGTGACACTGAAGATTGGATGACTACTGTAAATTCAGCTTTGCCATCACAGGAATAAATTAGAGTACATTTTACTGTGTTTACTATATTTTTGATCAAATAAATACAACAGTAACGAGCATAAGGCACTTCTTTTAGAAACATTGAACAAACCCCATACCTATGAACCCCATACCTATGTGTGTATGTGACACTGGACCAGTAATAAAGGTCAGATTTGTGTGTGTGTGAAATTGAGACTGAAAGCAATATTTCACATATGGCAAGATACAAGGGTATAAAAAATCTAAATATTGAGAAAATCATCGAAACAAAGTTTTTAGCAATGCATATTACTAATCAAAAATTAGGTTTTGATATATTTGTGGTAGGAAATTTACACATATCATGGAACATGATCTTTACTAAATATCCCAATGATGTTTGGTTTAATAATGTGTTGTTGGTTATTGCTACAACTTTGACCTACCTGTGCTATATTTTTGTGGTCAAGGGTCACATACATGAATATAAAGAATGGATTATTCTGCTTTATAATGATCATAATATCACTGTTTGAACTGTGGGAATCTCTGTCAGGTTTCATACTTGCTCTTGTTTGGTTCGCGGTAGCTTGTAATTATGATGTCATCCCATAAACATGAGTCTATAACTGCATAGGGTGCCTCAAGTGTGTTTTTTGTGAGGCATTAGAAACATATGGATCAGAGATGAGTCACGGATGAAAAATCTTCTCTCATACTCCTTTAGTACTCACCTCTGACCCTGTATCTGTGTGTTATGTGAGATAATCACTGTCATGACCTCCAGGCTTTAAACGAGGAGTCTCAACACGCCTCCATAATGGAAATGCTGACTTGAATTTTGGCCTAAATCCCAAATGATTATGACTTAACATTGACACTGTAATAACCCTGTGATGTGTGCTTACAATGTTTCTGTTTGATCTGTACTAGCTGTCGTTAGATAAACAGTTTTGCCATAAGTAATGGTTATTATAAGGTTAATGACAAAAAATAGAAATGTATCAAATAATTTGTTGGTTTGTATGGGTTTAAAAAACTCATAAAACAATAGTTTCAGGCAAATTAGTTTTTATTTAAAGTATCTTCTTTATCATATTCAGCATCTGCAGAGATCTTTCTTCTCTCTTATATAATTTCTTGTTTTATGTTTTGTTTCCCGAATGTTTATTTTTATATAAACTTGCTTTGTTTTGTATATGTGTTTACAAGGTTTCCATCTGGTGCAGCTCCATCCAATCATGTATTTTAAACAAAGCTTAAGCTGTCTTTTGTGTGTGACGATCTTTAGCCTGCTGTAACGGGTATAGACTGAAGTTCAGAACAGTATCTGCGTTCGACACAGGGCACTTAACATGAAAGATTACCATTACTGTATGACATAACCCTTAGCAACGGTGTTCCCATGAAGGGCTGTTGTGTTTTGTTTATGCCAAGATGACAGTGCAGTGTACAGCAGCCACCTGGGACTGAAAAACAATAAAAAAAAACAACCACATTAACATACATAAAATACGTCCATGTATCCAATAATAAGACCATGGCCATGGAGATCTGGCTCTTTGTTTGAATTTATTTTTTAATTTTTTATTACACCTGAATGTATGCAACTTCTATAATTTGTATTTATGTTGTCGTTGTGTGTAAACCCTGCTGTCAAAATAAAATTAACAAAAAAATTGGGTTGGCTAAATAGGGCTAGTAAATAATTTTTTTCTGATTATTTCTTTAATGAAATTATGCTCTAAATAATAAACTAAAACTTCCAGTAGGTGCTGGTAAACATACGTGATTACGGCGGTAAATACCTTAATGATTAAATCATCGAGTCATTTATTCATTTATTTGATTCGTATAAATTGCTGAATCATTCAGGAGCAGGGTTGGGAAGTAACGGATTACTTAGTCATGGATTACATGTAATCAGGATACAAAAATCAAGTAACGGTAATCCGTTACAGTTACATAAAAAATGAAGTATTCAGATTGCAGTTACATTTGGAAATAATGGGATTACTATCAGGATTGCATTTGTTTCATATAAATTAAAGAAATTAGTTTTTTGACACAATAATGCTATATTTAGCGCAGCTTCATCATACAGTAGTTCCTGGTTCTGTTTACATGTGTTGTCGCTCATGATCCACCTGCTGGTGCGTGCGCAAATAACACCCACCTGTTTAAACGCAGGATGAGATGCTGCCTATTATTATTAATTAATTGCTCCCTGCTGGAAAAGGCGTTTTCATGTCCTGAAATTTTCGTTTTTTTGTCTCCAAAAAGGATAAAGGAAATATAGTTATGCATGTAGACTCTTGTTTAAGTAGGCTACACAACCAACTTGAACATTTGCAGGTAGGACCAGCATGGAAATCATCATGTTAATGTTAAATGTAGTGAGTTCAAATTCCATGGTGTGCATGACTGCAGTTGTGTGCAAGTCCCCACCCCGGATCAGTCAATGAATAAAGAAAGATCAAAGCATTTCACATACATTTCTACATGTAGGCTTATTTTAAAAATACTTTCATGTGTTAAAGAAATAAGACAACAACAAACGTTAAAACTAAACCATATATTGTAGCTATATATAAGGTAATAACGTATAAGCTGTAATATGAGATTTTGAATTTTGAATAGTTTTTATTTGTTTAAACGTTAAAGTCATAATTAAATAAAAGTAGCCTATACTTAGATATTGCTTTTTTATTTTATTTACATATGTAACTTAAAGTAATCAAAAAGTAATCAGTTACATTACTTTTATATTGTGGTACTTCGGTTACGCTACTGAATACTTTTATTGAAGTAATTTAATATTATACTGTAACAGAATAAGTAATCCTCTCAACCCTGTTCAGGAGTGAGGTAAATGGGTCTTTATGAATGGTTCACTGAATCATTGACTTAAAGCAGATAATCAACATCAGACTGATCGGTGTGTGACATCAAAGTAATGCGAGAGCGATAAGACTGCACATGCTTTTGAATTGCTGTCGCGATACTTTTGATTTCACGGCACTTCAAATGCAGCACGCCTATGGTTTAATGCTCCAAATTGTTTCATGATTCGTTCAAAATGTGCATTAAACATTTACAAAAAAAATACCATATTAGCATTTTTTATGCGCTTAGAAACTCGCCATGTTTTACTCATCTTTAAATAGGGAAAACGTGGAAGTGTTTGGTGGTTTCTAAATTCATCCCTGTTTGGACCCTAAGGAATGAATGGAGCTAAGTTAAACGCTAGCATAGTGGCTAGAGTGAGACAGAACGCACTGTATAAGTTGAGGGAAGAACTAAGTGGAATATGGAAAAGCGGTTGTGTTTTCCTTTATCTACATGATGTAAATATGAGACAAAAACTCAGAATATCTTGAATTTTAGGGACATTCTAAATATGTTCTCTAGGCTCCATCAAGCAGTGAGTTTGCTCTTTGTCCTGCATCATATTTGTCATAAATCAACAGTATAAAATGTAAGATGACCAAAGCGTTATTTTTCACTCTAAATAATTCATCTAATTAACAATAACTAATCATCACTTGTACATTTTACTCTCACTTTCCTTCCCCTTTAAGAACAATTTCCTGCTGATAGGAAGAGCAATAAAAGCCCTGTAAGCTAACAGGCAAAATCAGCAGCTTGTGTGCAGAACTGATAAGAGTAAATACTGCAGCCAGAATACGGCATAATAATGATGACAGAAGTGATGTCATAAGGACAGTCCTAATAAAAAAGCAATATCCAAAGACAGCTGCAGAGGAGCCCAAAACTGCTGGTGTAAATGAAGCAAAGACGTGGAGAGAGGTCATAGGTCACGATAACATGGCAGAAAAGCCACCAAAGGATTGTACTCACAGTGCTGCGCGAAACAGCACACACTTGTCAGCTAACTTCACACACTTGCTCACTTCTTACTCAAGCGCATAATCACACGGACGACGTAAAGAACAGGATGGTGTTAATAAGGACTCTGTCACTCTGGCATGCTAAAGTCTGTTTGCTAGTGCACACATACGCACACTGACGTCCGAAAATATTCAGCCTTATCTTGCCTGATGGTCAGTGCATGTGGACCATACCATGTATGGAATAAAGATGTTCACACACACACACTTTGGTAGCAGCATGTCAGGTGGATTCATGGGCTGAACCGTGAGGCAGGGCTTGATATGGCTGTTAGGCCTGAATGTGCCTGAATTCTTGAGTTTGGGCCAAAAGACTGACAGCCTTTGAACCTTAACCTGCTATCAATTACATAGCTTGTACAGTATCTCTCGTATCTGAAATAGTTTGCGTTTGTGCTGTAATTGTATTATGACTTTTGTATTGAGAATCATTGGTGTGAAAGGCAGGTGTTTGTGTTTATGACTGGTGTGTACGTGTTTGCGTGTGCATGTGGATGCACGCAAGTGTACGTGGGTGTCTGTGAGTGAATGACCCTGCTTTCACCTGGTATTAACATCTGTCTCGGGGTGCCGATCACAAGTGGTAATCCGTTAATACTGATGTTATGGGTTACAGAATCTTTTGTTTTATTTTATTAACATGCAAGAAAACTTGTGTGACTGAGTTAGTCATGGCGTTAGAGATCCTCCCTTGACAAAATCTCAAATCAAGGCTCACTGATGCCTTTGAGACGCATGTCACTGTCAGGCCTAAAATAAAATAAAATAAATACAATAAAATAAAATAAAATAATCTATTTTTTCAGTTATTTACTTTCTAAACACAGGTTGGAAATCATGTGATTAATCATATATTTTATTGGACTGACAGTTCTATGTATTGCAGTGTTAACAAACTTAAATATTTTACATATAATATTTTACATTTATATTTAAACAGTGTATGGCAGCTCATTAGAGATGACAGCAAGAACATACAGAGACATGGATTGCAGTTATCAGGCTATTAACATAATTATAATAAGACAATACACTTATACAATTTTTTTATCATATTTATCTATTATATGTGTATGAATATTTATTTGCCATAACATAATATAATAATATAATATATATAGTTATAGTATATCCTTATGTTGTTACTATGATATACGTATTTAGACTAATATATATTTAATCATCTTTTTATTTATTTCTCTAATATTCATTATGTATTACAAGTTATACAAGTTAATCGTCACATTTGGGGGGCCTGAGGAATCAAAAAGTATGAAAACCCCTATGTTAGAGATTGTTTATATGGAAATGAGTTCATGAAATTGTGTTTATGTGTCTCCAGGTCATTCAGAAATAATTTAACAGCATATGTTACCCTGCAGATTGTGACAGGATTGCAGTCGGCCTATTAAACTGTCAAAAGACACAGACCTCTTCATCTGTCCAACTCCACATCTGGTCATTTCTCTTTCTCTCATTCTCTCTTTAATTTCTTTATATAAATCTGTGTAGCATATCACAGCACTCATTCGTCTTTCTTTCCTCATTTGTCTCTTTAGCACACGCTCTTATCACGTCCCCATCCGTCTCTTTCTTGTTTTAACTGTCCCTTAAAAAAATTCTTTCCACGCTGCTCATAATTCCTCCCCTCTGTCTCTTTGCTCTTCTAATCCTCTTTCTCATCTCCGTCCATTTCTTCGGTTCTGTGAAGTTCAACCGTGAGGCGCCGGAGATCTTGTGATGATGTCACAGTCTCAGGGAGTCGTGTCTCCGAGCATTTGGTTTCGCTTGTTAAACTGACCCTTGTGATATTACCGACTCTATAAACGTCTGCATCGAGGGAGGCAAGGGTCGGGGGTCATCTGAATCATTCACTTATATAATGCCTTCGCTCACTGTGCAGGAACTTACTGGAGTCAAAAGTAGGCCACAGATGCACGTGCAAAGACAGACAGAGTCTGTATTGGCAGTGGTCCGATTATGACAGCTGAAGTCATCGAGCATGTACATGAAGATTAATGTATTTTGGCATTTATCAATGTGAAAAATTTTCCATTTCACATGGAATGGTGTCATGTTTAATAGTGTAACTCTAGATGATTGTACTTTTGCTCATTCATGAAACTGAGCTGTTTTTAAAGTAAGATATGTGAACTAATATAAACCTGAGTGCGTCTTTTGAAGAAAGGCCATTAAATATAAAGTTGATTTAGATGTGGAGTGCCACGTATGCTGGTGAATATCACTGATGGTTTTAGCAGTTTAGGAGACAAGTCCAACACAAACCCGAAACTAAGCTTTAAAGCAAATTTGTCTGAGAATTTAAAGGGACAGTTCTTACGATTATGAGAAATGTGGATAAAAAAAAAAAGGAAACGAATGTACAGTGAGATCCATTGTTGTTTTTGGACCCCATTGACTTTCACTGTATGGACAAAAACAGTTCAGAGTATCTTCTTTTGTGTTCAGCAGTCATAGGTTTGGAAAAACTTTAGGGTGAATTTTAAAAAAAAGGAGAGGAGCATTATTTAATTTTTTTTAACACTTTTAACAAAGTTTATTAACAAACAAACAAAAAAATTCATTGAATTTACTAAATTTCTTTAAGGTAAGTGGTTGCAATCAATATATTTTACCTACATATAAATAAACTAATTTAGTTGACTAACTTTCAACATGTTTTTTAGTGTAGCTAAAATAAATTACAGCTATTATCTAGTGCAGGGGTGGGCAACTGCACAGTTTAGCTCCAACCCTAATCAAACACACCTGAAGAAGCTAATCAATGTCTTCAAGATCACTAGAAAGTTACAGGCAGGTGTGTTTGATTAGGGTTGGAGCTAAACTCTGCCGGACACCAGCCCTCCAGGACCGAAGTTGCCTACCCCTGATCTAGTATTATCATTTTTTTCCGCGAATGTGACAACAATAATCACAATGATCTTGCAGTGACTTATATCTTGCCATGTGGATTTGTATCTCGAAGTATGATCTTGCGGCGTGACCTTCTACCACTGTTTCGACTTTACCTAGCGCAGTGTGACTTTATTTTGCACTATGATTTTATCTCTTGCGGTTTGACGTTATATATCTCAGTTTGACATTATATATCTCAGTGTGACTTTATATTTCATTCATAGTGAACTCCTTCTGGAGCCTCAGAAAGGCTTAAACGTATGTTACATATCTGTGTGAACATGATGTAAAGACACACGTTAGGTCAGAGAATGTTTTGGAAAGCTCTGAACCGTTTAACAGATACAGTTCGACAGATGTCCAGAAGCAAAATGAGGCAAAACAAAGCCAGAAAGGGCTTCCTGCATGAGAAATGACATCAGTCGTGTCTCTGTCCTTGAACAGGTCTGTTTAACAGCCGTTAGAAGACCTCCATCAGATTTGGATCTGTATAACTTGTACATTGACTGTGTACTGTAAATTGGAGAGCATGTCAACTTTGTAGCTCATTCGTGCCTTTGGGCATACATTGATTTGTGTTTGTTGGAAGCATGAGCTATTTCAAAAGCCAGATGAAATGAATGTGAGTTTAAGGCAGATGTCAGTGAGAGTTTGTGACCGTATCTGCAGTTGATCTGGTTTTATTATTTTCTTCAGCTTTTGATTTACAAACAAATGAAATCCATATTTCAACCCAGTACAGGATGACGTTTTGTGTGTGCAACATATTAATACAGGACAAGAGAATTGGGAGGAAAACTACAGTATAAAATACACAGTGTATCTGCTATATAAAAGATCCTTTTTACTAGCTCAAAATTCAGAGAAACCTTTGTACATTTAATCTGAACTTCAGTGCTGGTCTTTAAACACAATGCTGTGTATGTATTTCACCATCACTGACTTCACTCAATAGAGGTTAGTCCTCATTAATCCTTGTGTTTGGATTCATTTGTCAGAATAACGATTTGCTTATTTAGAGAACTATGTTAGAGTGTTTGCTTAAGCATCTTAGTGCATCCAGACAGGACTGAAGTTTGTTTTAAATGGTGTTCTTTTCTTGGGGAAATGTACAGTTTGCCATGGTAATTGGAAAAGCATCTTGATATGATGCTCAGATGAACTTTGAAAAACCTCAGGATAAGACTCAGACAGATTTGCAATAATTTTAAGGTGATGAGATATGTCTAGAAAATAAAAATGTAATATTTAATGTATCTGATAATGTGCTCATAAGACGTCTTTACACTATAAAGTCAACTTTATCGTCATTTTTAGTATATTACATTTTAGTAAGCAAATAGATAAAAAACGAAACAAAGCTGCTTCTGTGCTGTCTTTGCATTGTAACGACAATCATTATGTCATAGTTTTGTGTGAGTGGATGCACTGAAGATCCAGCGCTTATTGAAAGTTAACAGAGGTTTGGTTCTCTTTGTTCTTTTGGTGGCTTGGTTCACACAGAGCTTTATTGTGTTTACTTTGGGGACAAAATTGTTCCCAGAAGTTAGTTAAATCTGTCAAAACATCCCTTAGGTATAAAAGCTTGTTTCTGCCTCAGAGCCAACAAAAAAGTAATCGTGCAACATAACCTGTAGTATTACTGTATCTTGCAATTTAAATTTTTTTTTGCATAGCAACATGACTTTAACTGACTTTAGTTTTATTTTGCAAATGTGACTTTTATATGTGATTTTATTTTTCTTTACTGCTTTATGGCTGTGTCTGACAGCCTAATGATTTTGGACAAACATCTGAAACAGTGTAATGGTTTAATGATCTGCAGCAAAAAAGAGCATTTCTTGGTGAAAACCAAAAGGAAGCTACTACTGTTGAAAAGTCAACAGATATAAGATACATTTACACGTAAGGTGAAAGTACAAGATGTTCCTGGAACAACATTCCGATCAACCAATCAGATTTGAGGGATTATTTTTGAGGAAATATCTGTTTATCAGCTATCATTTCCCACTCATTTTAGCAATACATTTTGGGTAGGGTTAGGTTCAGGTGTAGAGATTGAGATAAGTCTATTTTTGGACAATAATGTTGATGCAGGATCGTGTCTTACTTCACAGCGACCCATAGGCACGACACAGAAGCAGCATCTAGTGTGTCCAAAAGTGAACTATGTTTTTGTTTTTATCCGTGACATGTTCTGGTCTAAAAATGACTATAAAGTTGAATCCTTCTTCCATATGCTACCTGCATTTCTCAGCTTTCTATATCTGACGGTGTGTTTTATTTCTAATTTTATTAGTTTTTACTATGAGGCTGAATTGCCTTCTATACTTTAGTGTCATCATTATTCATAGTTAAAGCCAAAAATGTAGTGTTTGCTGTGATATTTGTATAATTTTGTCCTGTTTGGAAAGGCTGTGAAACACGAGCACCTCTTTGGTCAGATAAATAAACACAAAGCCGGCACTGTTGAGGTGTGGGACGCAGACTGTGTACATGTGAATGTGTTTGTGGAAGAGAAAGTAATCATGCAACCACACTTTTTAATGCTAGACTTCTTTCTAATAAAAGTGGGTGTGTCTGTGCATCATTCTGTACTGTGTGCTGGGTTACGAATGCTTTGATGCACAGATATGAGTGTGTGTCTCTTTGCGTGTGTGTGTGTGTGTGTGTGTGTGTGTGTTTCTGGGGGCTCTGTGCAACAAGCTCATAAATACCCCACCCAAATGTTCCACCTGTTTATGGACTGAAAGACTGAGAGTTCTCCATGAAGGTCTGCGAAATGTAACAATCTCAATATGCCACAACACGTTTAAACCTCACCCCAAATAAAGGATTAACTGTACTGTATACAACACAATTGTGTTATTGTGCAAATATAACATGCCTCTGCCGGTTCCAAAAAAGGTTATCAATGATAAGATGGCCTGCCTGCTTATGTATCTTGTCTCTTACTGTCCCAGAATGCATTGATGGAACAGGTGAGAACCATCTGTTTGACTGAGACCAGGTGCTGTTAGCTCTGTTTTTAGCTCAGTGCTAAGTGGGCTCTTCTGTCCAATAGCCTACTAAAACATGCTATTTCTGTCTAGGCCTAAAGATTATTGAAATGCCTAATGCATCCCATGCAACTGACACAATACTATAATTGTTTTTTATTTGTTTTGAAATAAATCAAAACTAAGCATAAGCAATGTTCGCCAGTTTCATTGTGTTAATGTATCAATGAGAGAGTGTTGGTAAGGTGCCCACTGGACTGTGACCTGGACATGCTGGCATGGGCAAGAGCGGAGCTGAGCTGAAGCAGCAAGAAATTGTTTTTCTGCATTTGGCTATTGTGTGAGCTCTAGAATAATACCCAGAATACACTGGGCTCCACATACCCCACAAAAATAAGACCAAATAAGATGGTAAACGCCTGAGTTTTGGGTCATGTAAACAGTTTGTTCACAGTATGATTCAAACGTTTAGGGTCAGTAATATATATTATTTTATTTATTTATTTTTTAAGTCTGTATTTTTATATTCTTACCAAGTCTGCATTTATTAAAAATACAGAAGAACAGTAATATTGTAAAATGTGCTTTTTTCAGTTTAAATACATTTTAAAATGTAATTTATTCCTGAGATGGAAAAGCTGCCGTCAGAGTCAGTCACATGATTCTTCAGCAAGCATTTTAATAATATTCTCATTTGCTGCTCAAGAAACATTTCTTATTATTGATGTTGAACCCAGTCGAACAGTTTTTGTACAAAATTTTTGTAGAAACTGTGACAGATTGCCATTAATTTAATGCATTCTTGCTAAATAAAAAAGTTAATTACTTTTAAAGAATAATAATAATGGTAACTATTACAAGGTACAGGGAGTTGTTTAAGCATAAAAGGCCATTTATAAACAGTAAATATTCATTTCCATCATGATCCTCATTTTGCAATTTATCACGCTTTTGTTCTAAATTCTTAAAATGCATCGCAAGAGCAATAGCATCTTAGTATATTTGTTTTCGTGTACACAAGAATATCCAATAACCGTCAAGAACTTTTTGGAATAAAATGGAAGTCTTGATTTGGATTTTGATTGCAAAATAATGTGCATGTAACACTGATTGCAGTATGTTGTCCGTTTAAGAGATGTCCTCCTTTCACCCCTAAAGTTTGAATGCTCGAATTTGAGTTATTACTCAGTTTCTAAAAAAAATCTTGAATTCAGTTCAAGACCAATTCAAATGTAAGACCGGAGTCAAATAGTTCCTGTTACATGGGAATGTTAATTTGAGGAGATACAGAGTTTGGGCAATGTTAGAGATTGAAGCGGTTTGCTAAAGAGCGAATGAATGAGAGAAAAAATAATGAGTGTGCTGGACATATGCCAAAGGGTTAGAGTGCCATTGAGTCTTTATTCACAGTTACAGCGTGCTTTTCTCTCTCCTCATACTCTTGCCTGCTCCCTCCCTCCCTTTCTCTCTCTCTCTTTCTCTCTTCAGCTGTATGTGTGCTTCAGTCACAGCTCTACCCACAGTGGCAGAGAGTGTGTACATGTGTGAGTGATTGAAGGAGCTCTCAGACTTGTGTAGGCATTCAAAGGGAATGTGTGAGCATTTCAAACAGACAAAATCTGCATGTTTAATTGGCATTTTTGGATATACTTTAAGAAGCAAGTAAAGCATAGAGCTCAGGTAAGTTCAACTGAACTTTGAACTCTGAAAAGTTGCTTTAGTTGACTTTACCTCACTCTGCTTCCATCAGCTTACAAAATGACTAAATTTTAGAATCAATTCTGTAAAAATATTTTATTATATTTTATACAATTTATATTTGATAAATTACCAATTGTTAAATGTTAAAATATTTCTAAACAAGTGTTATAAATCTGTTTATCTGATACTCTTATCTTCTTTATTATGCTTTTTATTTAACTTTTTTATTTTATTACTTTTATTTATTGACTATATCAGTAAAAATTAAGTTCAATTGTCAAGTTATCTCAAATGTAGATGACTAAGCACATGTGCTGAACCGTGCAATCAATTATTTTGTAGTATATGATTTTAGTAGATCTTGAAGTAGCATCAGTTTGTTGTCATGACAGAGTATATATTTAATTCAGTATTCCATTATTTATTCACATTTTTTAATTTTCTCTTTACATTTATATTTTTATATAAATATTCAGTCAGCAAATTCAAATATTTCACAACATATTTTTCTAATTGTAATAACGTTTTCTACTATATATTTATTTCCACATTTAAGATGGCAATTAACATATTCATTATTCACACTGTTTATAATACAATGTGAGTTTGTGGAGTTTTTGTCAGTGAGTAAAACACAGGCTGGTAAATGTCATGAATACAGTGGGTTGCTGGCTGTGTGTGTGTGTGTGTGTGTGTGTGTGTTTACAAGCACTTCATAATTCAGCTGCTGCAGATGCATCTATCAGTATTTCTATTTGGGGCATCTCTTGTGGTCTTCTCTTCATTCCTTTCTTCCTCCCTGTGTTCCCTTCCTGTCTCTGACCTTTAGCATCTGACCTGTGATGTCAATTGTAACCAGGCGCAAAATGACACCAGTGATTACGCTCAGACACTTCAGCATTTGTCATACATTTTGGGAGTCGGTTTGCACACATACTCTAATTTATCTTGATAGGATGTTTCTGAAAGTTGTCTTTGTGCTATTTAAACTTTCCTTGTAAGCTTTGTTTTTAGTGCCAGACATGCATGTGACCCCCAATCCACCCCTACTCTCTCAGACTGTCTCCCAAAGCTGGTCAGCGTTTAGTTCTGGCTCCAGACTTTGTTTCCTGTGTTTCTGAGGTGTTGTCTGGACTGATGTCAGTGACATGAAGCATATTTTTTCAAAACACCTCAAACAGATACACTAACTGATCCAATTGAATTTCAGGTCTCTTGATATGCCAAGTTCAGGGGAAGCCAAATCAGATTATTTCAGGCCTTCATGCATGAAAAGAGAGCAAGTGAAAAAGAAACACAGGAGGAAGAAAAGCAAAAGCTGATTTATCCAGCACCAATCAAGAAGTGCATATGGGGCGTATTATTCAGAAAGATATTTGCACATCTAACCACAACAATTTCACAGTTGAACTTTGAAATGTATTTATTTATTTATTTTACTATGTGACAATTTCTGCACTGTTTTTGCTACTATATATGGATTTATAGGCTTAACCAAATAGTCCTTGTCAAATATATATTATATATAAGGTACTGCACAGAAAATAGTTGCATGTTTCTTCTGGAGCATCAGTGAGCCTTTGAACTTTCTGTAATAGTTGCATATAAGTCCCTCAGTTGACCTCAGTGTGAAAAGATGGATCTCAAAATCATACAGTCATTGTTGGAAAGGGTTCAAATGCACAAAAATTCTGTAAATTCAAAGAATTTAAATTTTTTCTGAAGAATAACTTGCAGTTTAATTGTTCAGGACAACTATCACTAAACAAATAAACAGTTGTGGATCACTCAGGTAACAACACAGTATTAAGAATCAGGGCCATGTGAAATATGTTATTCAGGTCAGTACTAAATAAACAATAACATTCATTTTGTATGATCCCTCTTATTTATAGCTCAAATGTTCAAACAGGCTTTGTCTTCATTATCTAAATTTGAAGTCTAAACGACTCATTATTGCCTGAAACATTATGTGACACAAAAACAGTATCAGAGCCGCTGTCAGAAATACAGCAAGAGGAGTGATACAAATGAATGAGGCTTAAATGTAATGTAGAGCAATCCAGCTTTTTTCAGAATAAATATGTATTTTATTTATATCTCATATTTTCATGAATCAGTTCATGTTTTATAGTCATAATGTCATATTTAAAACATCACAAACTTTCTGTAATTGTCATTTCTGTAAAAATCGCTACTTCTGCTCTGTCTATGCTGTTATATATGTATTTTTGTAGTGGAAACCAAATGTTTCCTGTCAGAAAGGTCTTACTTTTCAGAATAAGACCAGCTCTGGTTTCCTTGAAAGCCTCAGTAGTGTTTAACGCTGACCATCAAACTCCCTTGGTCGGTACTCTTGGGGTTTTTACTTGTTTGACTCCTGCCAGAAGATCAATATGCCCTGGTTTTGAAGGTGGCTTATAATTATCCATGGAAGCAGTGAGTGGCGTTTTCTCATTTCTGTCCAGTCCTTTGTGTTTCTCTATGCCTGTGATTACTCCCAGTAGTGCACACAGAAATTATTTGAATTTACATTGACAACCTTGACACTGCAAGAGCGATCACAGTATAGTTATAGTGACTGAGAAGTGTGTGTCATTTTCATGTGAAAATGAGGGAGTGAACCAAGGCAGTATCCACACACATACTCTGCAACTTGTTGTTATTTGCTGTTGTAGATGGAAAGTTTAAATAGGGAAGCTGTGTTACACTGGCCACATAATGGCCAAACCCCAAGACACAGAAAAAGAGTTTGTACCAGTGCCTCTTTCTCTCTCACAGACGCACACAGTGTTTGGCTGTGATGGATGCTGATGAATTGATTTATATGGTTTAGTAATTACACATAATTATTGTTCATTAGATCCGGTTTGTGGGTACGACCGACATGTTACTGTGGCAACACAGCAAAACTGGCCATACTTTCTGTTCCTTAACACTTCCTCCTCCCTTTTTTAAAATTAAACATGTATGTAATTCTCAATAAATGAGCAAAGTACTGCAAATTTATACTGAGCTCTGTAATTATCAAAAATAGATAGACAGACAGATGATATACTCTGAACTGTTTGAGGCCGTTTCCTCTTTGCAGCTGGTTTGATTTTGGCATTTTCCAACTTCTATTGATTGAAACTAACAGGCTTTCTCACATACCAAAATGGCAAGCTCCACCACTGCCTGTAAGCCTTTAAACCCAATCCACCCACATCTAATTAGTGTGAAGCTAGCAGCAACTCCGGTGGAAAACTAAACTGGGATCTCTAAACAGGGAAGTCTTGTGTAACACGTTCAGGTGTTTATGGCAAACACATTGTTTGTTTAGTTCCATTACCTTGACAAGCTGCGTTTTAGCCCATGGATAGTTTTTTCTCAAACGGTTCTTTGGATATTTAAAGGTTTATTTTGATAGCCTATTTGCCTGTTTCATAACAGATTATGTCATCAAGCCGGTCTGACTGCTTCAGTGGGTCTTTTTACTTTTTTGTATAAAAAAAAAAAAAAAAACAGCTACTGTAGATGTCGCACACGGGTCTAAAGACACGCCATCCTAAACGTGGCGCTCGCTGCATGAGATGCTGAAAGACAGTCAATTGTTTTCAGTCGTGAAAGGTTGAATAAATATGCCAGATTTGTCATTTTGTGCTGATGGGGAGAATTGCCTGAAGGGCACTGAGGCTGACTGCTCATGAGCTGGTTCTCCAGTCTGTTTGTGAGTTGTGGTCTGAGATGTAGACAGACACAATGAAGTAGTCATGAAGCAATGCAGTGAGGCCTTTACTTCAGAACATATTTGGGTGACTACATGAGAGATGAAATTTGGCTTTTTGAGGGAGGTTTAGCATCCGTGCACAAGGCACTAAACTCAGGCTTTATCTCAAAGCCTAGATTTGTTTCAACAGTAAAAAAAGAACATTTATTTTACCAATTAAGGCCTGATTTCATAGACAGTAATCAGCGTAAACCAGGATTAGGCCATACAGTACTTCAGTTATCTTAAGAGTATCTTAAGACAAAACAAAGACTCTGATATGTTTTAGGGTCAGTTCAAGTTTCTTTCAGTTGAAACAGCTCAGATTTACATTTAGTCTAGGACTAGGCTTAAGCCTTGTCTGTGAAACAGAAAATAAATATTCAAATGTTGAATTTCTTTGACTGGTCTGTAACCAACTGCATCTGTTAAGCTGTATGTATTTGATACTTTATGGGCCGGTTTCCCGGATAGGAATTAGATTAAGCCAGGACTAGACCTTTGCTAATTTAGGACATTTAAG
>JAUCMS010000045.1:7711807-7723726 GCA_032357445.1 Enteromius radiatus
GTTTAGACAGCTCTTAACATTTATTTTAATCTAGGACTAGTCTTAAACCCTGTTCGGGAAACCGGCCCTATATGTATTGTAGTAGAAGTATATTTATGAACTCTTATTATTTAATTGTTTACACAGTTTTGATAATTTTTATTCGTTTTTAAAACATTGAAATTGTATAAAAAAAACTACTTCATTACAACTAAATCTAAGGTTGATAATTGATTAAGCAATGCAACCATAATAATTACTCTATCCAAGTGCATTCTGGGAAGAAGGCGAATGGGAATCAACCTGAAAATCTTTTAAAAAAAATGTCAACTCAAAAGCTGCATAGTGATAAATTAGTTGTGTTCCTGAAGCACGTCCTGGTTTTGCCAGTTTCTATTTTGTTGACCCTGGAACAACGTTTTAATGCAAAAATATAGTCTTGACCATATATCTACACCTAAACCTACTCTTCCCCATGAGTAATGCCTAAAATCAAAAGAAATGATACTGTAGATGACACTGGTGTACAAGCACCAAACACTGATTGTAAGCCTAAACTTCACAAAAAACGGTAAACTGTTTTTTCAAATCTGATGGATTAATCACAATGGTGTTTACATGTTGCACTTGGTAAAAGCAGGTCAGTGGTTCCTAAAAGTCACTAGTTTGCAGTTTAGTGAACATACATGTACAGTATATTGTATATAGTAATGTGTATGGTCCAGATGGCAATATGTGTTGTCAGGCAGTTCAAAAAAGTGTTTCACAGCCAGTCTCGGTTCTTGAAATATGCTTACAAAGTGGTAACTCGAGAAAAGAGAGGAGAGAGTTAATAATGAAGACAAATGAGGGGGAATAGCTGTGGATTGAGTGAGGAAGGGGTGAAGACAACAGATGCCCTTGATGCCAGATCTGGGCTTAATTTTGCTGTAGTTGCGGTAAAGCACACAAAAACTTTTGCCTTCACGCAGGATCTGAAACACATGGACACGATGCTTTAGTCGAGCAATTAGAAGCTTCTCCATCTGAATGTGATCACGCAGACTCAAGCTAATGCACGTTTCAGTCTGCTTCCTGACCTCAATGACAGTGATGTCTTACAAGCAGAATGTTTAGGAATGAAAGAAGACTGATTTCACCACATAACAAACACAACATGTCTGCCTGTCGCTATGATTTATGTGACAAATTCAAGCAGTCGGATATAGATGACCCGAGCCTCTGTTCACTCTCGTATCCTGTCATGAACTTCCCCCTTGACACACTGTAGAATATGTTCATGCATGTGTTTTATAAGCACTAATAAACAGCCAATAATAATAGGCATGCTAATAAGCAACTAGTTAATAGTGAAAATTGTTTCCCAAGCAATTTAGCTTAAAGTAATATAGATCAAATAAAATATTTTATTTAATTTGACTTTATTTTAGGGTCTCTTAAAGGAATAGTTCACCCAAAAACGAAAATCAGACCATAATTTACTCACCCCCAAGCCATCCTAGGTGTATATAATGTATGTATATTATTTATTTTATTTACATCACATCACATCACTTTTGCCGGGAAAATAGAAATTCACCTTTACTATACTTGTACCTTAATTATAATTATTATAAAGTTTACAGAGAACTATTGCCGTTAGACATACTTTCTAGGCAACATGTAATCACCAGACATAGACATGTTCTTGTGCCATCAGTTTTCTAAAACTTTAATTAGTTTTATTAAGTGTTTTGTGTTTTTGGAACTGAATCTAAACCACCAATAATCCTTAAGGGGAAAAATCCCCCTCACAGAACCAAAAAGCTAGTTTGATGCTGTGGTGAATCAGACACACACACCTGTCCTGGCACCGTAAAATCAGCCATAACTCTCACTCTCTAGATAAATGAGTGTTTTAGGCTTGCATGAGCCTGTAGAGAGGTGGAGAGACAGAAGAAAAAATGAACTGAACACTGCACACTGAATGTGTTTCATCTGTTGCTGTTAAATGAACCGTTAACCCTCAGTTCTGAACATGGTTAATAGTATTTGAATCTATGAATATGATGTATGCGTTGACATACTTGAGTACCTTATCTGTTCTTTCTGTGTGTACTGATGGGTCAAAGAGGATGACTGATAGATTAAGTGCTCATGTCCGAACCATGAACGGCAGAGGGGTGAGAAACTGAGCCGCCAAACCTTGGAATGTCTTGGAATCTCTCCAGAATTCACAAAGGTGTTCTAAAGTGACTCTAACAGTTTTAAACGTTTACAAAAGCACACAGAAAAGACATTTCAGTTGTAATGTAACAGACATCCTTCATTTTTATAGCCTTAGAGAAAGAAACAATGTTTGGGATCTGATTTCAAATGCAGAGGCAAAAGAAGGAATAGTTAACCCAAAAATGCATTTTCTACACTTTATTCACCCTCATGTTACATGCATAAGACTTGGGTTAATCTTTGCAAAACAACTTAAGAGGTTTCTGTCCCTCCATCGAAAGTACATGGTAAACAAAACAGTTTGACCTGATCCAAACACAAGCTGTAAAACTAAATATAGGAATAAGATTACTGCCTGTTTTCTGTAGAGATATTTTATATATATTCTGCTTTATATGATGATGCATTAGAACCAATGAGGTTTGTTCTAGTGTGTGACGCACAAATTTTTTGGTGTATGATGCACTATTGATGATTGATTAGATGTAAAAAAAAAATTTCATCATATAAAGCAATTGTATCTCTTCACGAGATTAAACTGCATTTATATGCATTCATTTTAATGTGACTTTATAACCTCTGGATTTTTAACTTGTGGTTACTGAATCCTTTCAGGTTTCATTAACATATCGTAATTAGTTTTTTTGAAGATTAGACAAATTCTTTGGAACAACATGATCATAATCATTTTTGGGTGAACTATCTCTTTAATGGACAAAGGAGCTTGATTTGGGAATAAAATATACCATATATAAAATATATATATTGGATAAAACCTTTTAACTTTCAGGATGGAATGAAACAGACTCAGCAGGCTGCGGAATGCTGGGATTTTTTATAGAAGTCTTAATGATGTCCCAGAGTATTTTAAGATCGGGAGACAAGCTGAATGAACAGCTGTGCGCCTAAACCAGAATTCATTCCAGACGACTTCAGACACATTTTGAAGTGTGTGTGCATGTGTGTGTGAGAGTGGATGAATGGATGAAAGTGGTTTGGGACATTTGGAGTATAAAGAAATCTTGAATGAATCGCACAATATGATGTATAGAGGAAGTTTGGTTTAGATTTGCTGTGACCCAGACTGTGTATGTGTGTATGTGTGTGTGTGTTGTTGCTTCCCGTAACATGGACTCACAGGTGCTCGAGACAGGTACACTAGTTTTCATATTCATGCCTCAGGGGGGTTAGAAGACACACTGACATCTCAAGTAACTGATTTATAGAAACAGAAATTGCATTTGGTGTGTGTGTGTGTGTGTGTGTGGTGAGTAAAGGACTTTCCCTGCAGACCTTACGATTTCCAGACCTGTGCGTCACAGTGAAGTGCGGTGTCCCTGCTTTAGGTGTGTGAGTGTTTGATGTGTCATATTCCAGCTGTGCACACACATCAATCTAAACATTCCTCCCTGTCTGAGAATCACTTAATGTCATGACTAAGCAACAAAACCTGTCAGATACAAAGAGATTTACATTTCGGTCTTCAGCTATTTTAAAAATTGTGTTCAGTGTTCACTTTGTTCTGTCAGGACTATTTGTTTTGAAAAGCACAGATAAGATGGAAATATGTATGATGTATAACTTTTTCATTTTAAATTTGTTTATTTTGTAACATTGCAATACACTACCATATTTATAGAAAACTATTTGTGCCACAGATTAAAAAAAGGTAATTGAGTTTTTATTACATAAATCAGATTTCTGGCAATTCTGAGTTAACATTTTACAATTCTGACTTTGTTTCTCTCAATTCTGAGAAAAAAGTATTTTTCACCTACAGTATTATATATTAATGAAATACTCAAATTCAGCAATTATGCAGGCTTTTTCAAAAATCACCCCACTATAACCTTATGTATTTAATGCACTACAGCCATTTGCAACTGTCAAAATGATAATTTATAGACTACTTGCAATTCATACGGAAAAATACTAAATGGTTAAAATAGTTAGCAATAGTTAACAATCTAAATAAAATGCTATACTGAGTACTTTTTGTGTTTACTGTGCACTTTTCGGGAGTAATGGATGTGAATATACTGTATGAGACAATTTTAGATGAAGCCATCCTTAACTTTTAACACTGAAAAGTTGACTGTCAGCACAGTATTTAAGCTGTGATAAAGCTCTTTTTGATGAAAAACAGCACTGCAGTGTTGATGAGCTGGGAAATATCACTCTAATGAGGGAAATCTGCACTCCGTCTCTTTAGAGCTGACTCACTCTCAGATGAGAGATTTGGCGGGGATTAGTAATACCAGATTGAAGCACACACACAGAAACTGGAAGAGAAAATTGATTGCAGACATCTAAGTGGCCAGTAGTTTTACAGTAAACATGACCTCAGTCTTTCATTTACATTTATTTAGCCTCGTTCTCACATATACACCATAGCTACAGTTTTGATAGTTTTTGAGATCAATAGGTTAGTAGTTTCATCCTAAATGAAATATTTATATTTTGTGAGATAAATCAATGCATATTTGTTTGTTTTGATAAAATCTAATTTAACTGAGCAATATTTTAGCACTATACTTGGGAACTTTATTGAAATGCCGTTGTCTCTCTTCCACTGGACAGGTGGTTTTGTGAGGGGCGGGAGCTGCACCACTGCCCTGATATCCAGATCTGTCGTGATGGTGACCTGCACACTCTGGTGATAACTGAAGCGTTTGAAGACGACACCGGCAGGTACACCTGTGTAGCTTCCAACACACTGGGAGCAGACAACACCTCTGCAGAGGTCTACATTGAAGGTGAGGTCATAGTGTAATCAATTTTTGATCAGTATTTTTGTCTTTTTTTCCCCAAGTATTAAAACATATAAGCATCTTTTTAACAAGATAAATGTTTTTGAAAGTAATCTTTCTTTTTAAGAAAGGCTAGGTTTAATAAATACAAGGTTTAAAAACTATTAGTCTGTAGGTTTTTAAAAATAATTAAAATGAAATTCTACAAATTAGATGACGTTTTAGTATATTATTAAGGTGCAGTTACATTAATGAAATTAGCAAAAATCTGTAAAGGTGCTTCATTATGATAAGGTAAAGATTCTTTCTCATACAGTATAACCTTTGACCTTAGTATGCAGCTGACAGTTTAACCCGCCCTCAGTATGTATTATCTAATAGCCCCTTATTCACCAAGTGCCATAAAAGTTTTTGTTATCTAACCTGAAGGATATGGCAGGTTGTTTGGGTCTGAACTGACCTTAAAGGAACACTCCACTTTTTTTGGAAATAGGCTCATTCTCCAACTCCCCCAGAGTTAAAGAGTAGAGTTTTTGCGTTTTGGAATCTATTCAGCTGATCTCCGGGTCTGGCGATAGCACTTCTTAGCTTAGCTTAGCATAGATCACTGAATCTGATTAGACCAGAAACATTTAGAGTTTCAATATTTTTCCTATTTAAAACTTAAAACTAAAAACAACGGAAAATTATTTCATGCACTGATATCACGCAGCACCTGAAGCAGCTCCCTGTGCAAGCAGTTGGTCAAACTGGATATGTTGACGGAAGTTAGCCTATCTTCAGGTCCTGCATAATATCATTGCGCCTGCTGCACCCATGTTATGGCAGAAAAGTGATTATTACGCTGAAATGAGAGTATTGTTCCTACTCATATCAGACTAGAAAATCATAACTTTTCATTTTCCGTTGGTCTTAGTACACTTAGTTCATGCTGTTTTGCAGTAAAAGGAATGCAGCACGCGATGTTTTAACCAGGAATGAATGTTTTTCTCTTCTATTTTCTCATTATGTTTCTCCAAAAAGGTGCTTCTTCTACAGACTCAGAAGGTGAAGGGTCCGTGTCGAAGTCTAGGTCCGGAGCCATGCCACAGTATGTGTGTTTCAGCACGTTCTTCCTCGCATGACCTTTAACCCTTTGACCTCAGGCTTAGCTTAATAGCCCCTAATTTATCCTGTGCCATGAAAGTTTGTATTGCTCCTCATGCAGAACATGACAGGATGGTTTGGGAATGGAGTGACCTTCAAGAATAGCCAAAGCTGTCTTAGAAGGCCAAAAATCTATCAAGAATTTAGGAATCTTTTTGCCTAATCCTCTTAATTTGTGTCATCGCTTGAACTCACTTCAGTCACCCCTGAACTCATTCACTTATTTCTCTTCTTGTCAGCCTCTATCAGTCTTTCCTTTCTGTTTACACAAATTATTAAGAGCTTGGCTCTGGTTCCCAGTGACATCATTGCACCCATTTGGGATTACGCTGGCTCCGAAGTCATTTATAAGGTGCAAACTGCATAGTGAAAATTCACACAGTGGAGTGGATATACACTGTGTGTGTGTGTGTGTGTTTGTGTGTAAATTGGTGCATGTCAGAGAGAAATTACCCCACACAGAGAGCATGTAAACATGTTTACAACATTATACAATTTATTAACTTGTCTCGGCTTGTATTTCTATATATTTGCTGTTGGAAAATTTCACTTTAAATGAAATGACCTAACATTTTAAAAGTCAGACAAACACTGTTAAGACTTTAAATAAACCTGTATCAGAATATATAAAACAATGTATGGTTGTAGTTTTATCTCTGTTTTCCTCCACGATCCAAACACATGCACCATAGGTGAATTGAACACTCTAAATTGCCTGAAGGTGAGTGTGTGAATGTGTGTGTCTGTGTGTGTGGGCCTTGAGATGGACTGACCATTCATTCAGGATGGCCTGAGATGCCTGTGGGCCAAAATGCTAAAATAGGCTTGGATGGATGGATGAATAGATGAATGGGTTTTAGTTTTAGTGAAATATAATAACCCTGACCAGCACTGAAACAAATTCTGACCACTGATTCTGAGGCAAAATATAACCCAGCTGTTTCTCTATTTTTGCCTGGTTTGTTATATGTGACCCTAAACTCGGTCACATATAATAAAAATGTAACTTCAATTGAAGGAATTTGTCATTGCTTGACAAAAGGTTTCAGCTTTCAGCCAGGATGACTCAAAATACCCGTTCCTTTCAGTCACAAGCTCTATTTTTTGGTTCAAATGTGCATGAATATTGCAAGATGAGATTAGTGTTCTTTACTTTCTATCTAAATGTTTTCTTGTGGTGTTGATGATTTGTTCTCTCAGGTCTGAATGAGGTTTGTTTCAGTGTTGCTAATATTTTCTCTCATGCAGGGCACAGAAGAAAACCAGCTCAGTTTCTTTGACGATACACACGTCGTCACCGAAGAGTCCAGAGGCCCGACCTCATCGCTCCACACTTGTCCAGCCGCTTTCTACCACACCACAGCGAGTAAGAAATACACACACAGACTGAATACAGACACAAACTGAATACTATCTACTGCTGCAAGAGTATATCCTAAAACCAAGAAATAAGTTAGTTAAGTTAGCAAGCTATTAAGAAGTTATCTACTACAATGATAGAGACATAGACAGAGACATAGCACAAATATGTCTGAAAACTCATCATGACAATGACAGCAGCAGACTTATAAAAACTCACGCTCTCTGGAAAGATCCATAATAACCACACATTGTGTCTCTTTCTCTCTCTCTCTCTGTCAGGTCCAGAGTCCAGTTTCTTCACTCTATGCTGGTGATGCTCCTGTTAAAGCGCCCCCTACCTTTACTAAGGTAATGACACGGCCACAAACACACACACAGATACAAACATCTCAAGCAGCATTCAAAAACACATCCATATATATTTTAAAATGGACAGAATAAGCATTGTATGAGCTTTTCCAAATCATTCTAGGCTTTCTCTCTGTATGTGTGTGTGTGATTTGTCATGTGACTCTCTGTGCAGGCCTAGACAGAGGTTCAGAGTTCAATGCAAAAATCTATGTTTGCTTAGTGTGCTAAATCATTTTCCACCTCCTTAAAGAAAAAAGCTTTTTTAGCCCCCCCTCGCTCCATTTTCCCACTCCATCTTTCGTCTGAGAGACTTTAATCTTCCTAATGAGAAGATGTGCCTTCATATAATAGATGGTTTTGTGTCATCATCATAGTCCTAAACAAACAGGCACACAAATAAAATGGCTGGATTGTATAGACATACTTCTTGACTTGAACTTTAAATAAACCTATAACACGTCATGTGTAACCACAAGCATGCTACACACACTTACACAAAGCTTCAAAGAGAATGAACACACAACAGAAAGCAACTCACACGCACATGTATAAACAAACTACCCTTCGCCTTTTTACTTTTATGGGTTGCTGACAGCTTCTTGCCTCCATGTCTGTTATGTCGTCAGTCTGAAAGAGCATGTACTTGAGAATGAAAGAGGTGATGAAGAAAGAGGAGAATTAGTGGTTGTACACCTTTTCATCTGTCTCTTCGGTTTTTCCATTCATCTGTCTGTTCTCTTTCTCTTTGTTTTCCCCTCCGTCCGTGTCTGCAGTGTTAACCTGTGGTTCTCTTGTTCTGTAGATGTTGCAGGAAGCGCAGGCATCTGAAGGTCAGGTGGTGGTTCTGGAGTGCCGGGTGAGAGGTAGTCTTCCTCTGCAGGTTCAGTGGTTTCGAGAGGGCCAGGAGATCAAGGACTCCCCTGACTTTCGCATCCTGCAGAAGAGTAAGAGAACTATTTAAAGAGGCTTTTAGTAGTTCTTTAGCGAGTGTTAGAATTTGTGTATTTTAATTAGGGATACCACAATGTTATAAAAAAAACACTGGGCTGTCATATTGACTTTTATGTAACTTGCATGTATACTAGTGCTTTTTGAGGCCAATTCCTGCTACACCAAGAGACATAAACAAACCACGAGAGTCATCCGATTCTAATATGTCACTTTTCAGACATTCCAAGATCCAACAAATGCATAATATTTAATTTGCAAAAACAAGCACTGAATTAAAGGGATAGTTCACCCAAAATTGAAAATATATGATGTTTATCTGCTTACCCCTAGGACATCCAAGATGGTAACTGTTTCTTCAGTAGAACACAAACAAAGATTTTTAACTCAAATCATTGCAGTCTCTCAGTCATATAATGCAAGTCAATGGCAACCAATGTTCCAAAGCTCAAAAAAAGTAAAAAAAAAACATACACAGATGAAACCAAATTAAACCCTATGGCTTGTGACGATACATTGAGGTGTTAAGACATGAAACGATCGGTCTTTGCATTAAATCAAACAGTATTTATATCATTTTTCACCTCTTATACACCACAATCTCCTTCTCTCCTGATTTCATTCACAATATCCCGCACATGGTCACATAGATATCTGTATGCAAATAAAACCCAAATTCAATCTAATATATTCCTGGGAAACTGACATAGTAAAAATGGAAGTAGCTGCAGCCACTCAAGCTCTTTTTTCTACATAATAAATTACTTGTGCTTCAAAGCGTGAAGGGGAAACACAGTGACAAACACTGTCATGTTATCTTGCGTATGGCAGTGCATGATTTGTGGGAACTCAATTGTGAAAGAGCGTTCTGGGAGGTAATTATACCAAAACATTTTGATGATAGACTTTTGCTCAGATATTTCAAAGTAGTCAATTTTTTCCTTGGATCAAGGAATTTGTTTGTTATGAGGTTTTTATTCACGTTTTAATTTCATGTGCGTCTTGACGTTTTGGGTCAGCATTTTTATTTTTTGTATGCAATACCCCAAAATGTTGTTTAAAAATATGTGGACGGAACAACAGCTAGTTGGCTATTATGAGTTTAATGCATCATCTCATTCAGATTAATCTCGATTAATTTCTTATTGTATTTAAATTAAATTAACACCTTTAAATGAAAGACCCCCCCCCCCCAAGTTCTTTTAATAATTTAGTATTTAGTATTTAATAATTTAATAATTTAATAATAGTTTTAGGATAAATGAACAGGTTTATAATACTTGAAAACCTGGAGTGACCACCATATTCTCTACCAATTTTCTTTTGTGTTTAAGAGAATAAAGTAAGTCATCTGGGTTTGAAACTTAAATGTTGACATAATTTTCCTTTTTGAGTAACTATTTAAACTATTTGAGAATTTATGTTTGGTTTATTAGTAGACTGAAAACTACTGATTTGCTAAGGTGTTTGTGTTTCTCTCTTAATTCCCATATCACTTCTTCATCAGAGCCAAGATCAGCAGCAGAACCCGGTGAGCTTTTTACTCCAGCTTCCACTTTACCCTCTTTCCACTCCTCTTATTCATAAAACACTTTCCTCCAGATACATGTGTACATATGGATTTATCAAGATAATAATTCTCACTAAACCCAACATTTGTGACATTCATTCATCACATTCTGCAGTTTGGACGAGCATTGACTGGAACAGGATACATGCATGTCAACACTGCTTATGAGTCACATACTTTCACTTATCGGTACATGTACATGCTCACCTTTTAACTCTCACCTCTATCTTTGGACATGTCTCAGTCTGTTCACTAGTTCAGTAGTTCATATAATGGTTTTGTTCATTTTAACAGTGACTGTGAATGTAGATGATAAACTAATGAAAGTAATAAAATATAGCCTCGCCGTTGGTAATGTTGTCGCAGATAATTGAGTCACCACTGTTTCAGTGTTTAGTGCTTAAGGCCCTTGCTAGTGACTGAATTGCTGAATCACCTTGTGGAAAACATGGAAAAGGAATGAGACACAGCCTCTGTCTGCCGTAGTAGACTTCTCTCTGCTATTGAATCACCTCTGTAACCATCAATTACCTGTCTAGATTCACCACACCTGTCTATCTAATCTGTCACCTGTCTACATCCCTCTCTCATACAGGAAATATTTATTTGATTCTCATATATCTGGAAAAAGCATTGTTGGATGCAGTTACACTAGCTTCTAGCGAATTAATTTGAATGTTTTAAGCTTATGTGTGTTACTGTGTAATTGATCAAATTAATTTCTAGTCTGGTTTTGCTTGTGATATTGATGGCTCTGTAAGTGACGTCTCCTGTGATTGGTCTTGCAGAGGAAATCTGTACGTTGGTGATTGCAGAGGCATTCCCTGAAGACGGAGGTCTGTTTTGCTGCACTGCATCCAACCAGTACGGCTCAGTTAATAGCACGGCACAGCTCACTGTCACCCCAGGTGTGTTTACACTATATCTACAATAAATATATCTGAGATCAAAGTTCATGGTAATGTAAATTTGTAACTGATATGTTGGTGCATAAAGAGTTTTGCATTTAAAGAAACATGTTCATCAATGGTCAATGACAAAAATCACTGATCAAACAGTCTTATAGAGAAATACACAAGCATTCAAATGTTTGGGGTCAGTGAGATTTTTCTTAATGTTTTCTAAAGTAGTCTCTCAATGATTAATTTTAATGTGATGGCAAAGCTAAACTTTAAGTCTTCAGTATTTCATGAATCTTCAGAAAATATTTTAATATTTTAATTGTACAGCCTAACAATTTTGTCGAAAATTTGATATTTTCAGGATTCTTTGATAAATAAAAATTAAAAAATAAAATAGGGATCAGTTTATTGAATCTGAATAAATGAATAAATTTGAATTGAATAAATGTATGATGATCTTACTAACCCAAAACTTCTGAACATATATTTTACAGAATTTTCATAATGAAGAAAGAATATTTTAAAATAAAGACTTTTAAAGAGTATATCTTGTATTGATCTTTACATAAAGTGTTTTGGTAGCACTTTACAATAAGGTTCATTAGTTAACAATAGTTAACAACATTAGTTAACATGAACTAAGAATGAATTACAGCATTTATTAATCTTAGTTAAAGCTAATTTCAGTATTTACAAATGCATT
>JAUCMS010000045.1:7723826-7750119 GCA_032357445.1 Enteromius radiatus
TACAGCATTTATTAATCTTAGTTAAAGCTAATTTCAGTATTTACAAATGCATTATTAAAATCCCAACTTTTTAACGTTTGTTAATGCACTGTGAACTAACATTAACTATCAATGAATGGTTGTATTTTTCTTAACTAATGTTAACAAATATGAATAAATACAAATGACAAATGTTACCAAATGACACCTTATTGTAAAGTGTTACCAGTGATTTACACAAAATGAATGGCTCTAGTTTATGACCTGGGTCCAGTATTCTTTTGTTTGTGTGTAATGACATGAGTTGAAAGAAGGCCAAGGGATAAACCTTTGAAAACAACAACATTAAGCACAGTAAACTGTCAGCTGATGGTTTCAAGTGATGTAACACAGGAATCATAATGACTTTATTTACAAAGCATTAACAAAAAACCTTAAATGCCATTTCCAAAAAAAGGCCTCGCAACTCCATCTGTGATCGTTCGATGACATTTTATGGGGCCCACTGCGGTTCATCTTGAAAACATGTCAATTGCATGAGGCCGACCAGCCACATCCTATCCACAACACTCCAGGATCGGAGTGTGGGTGAGGAGAGAGGATACAGTGTGTGCTGATAGCTGTGTGTGTCACATGTTTATACTGTATGATGGAGTGGGTGTACTTATATTTCCAGTATAAGTCCCTAAGCCTTAAGTTTACTAGAGTCATTTAAGTAAATCTGAGAGAATCTCAGCCAGATTTCATGTCTGATAAAAGTTTGGATTAGGTTTTAGCTGTGGATTAACAGTTTATCCAGGATTATGGGTAGTTATAATAAGTTTCCTTACATTGCAGGTGTGTTTCAGCATTTTGCAATGATTGTGTTGTAAAAAGGGATTGATAAACAATGACGAAACTGATTTCTCCAGTTACTCATAGACCCTATATTTCCTTCTATTCCGTGTACTGTGATGTCGACTAACTGGATTTCATCATCCACTTAATAGGAAAAGAAATCTGTTCTCGCCCTATAATGAACTGTACTATGTCTTCTGTTATCTTGGATTGTAGTTGCCGAAGAGTTGCCCAGCAATGGCGTATCTGGGGATGACAGTGTGTTTGAGGACAACCAATCATTCCCGCCTCCACCTCCTCCACCAACTGAGATTAGTTTGTTGGAAGTCCCGCCCAAAACCCCGCCGAGTGCTGAGGCCTTCCAGATCAATGAGCTGGACATCTGGCCTAGTGTCACCGCGCTGCCGGTTCAGGTCTCTGCAGATATAGAGCCTCTGGAAAGTGTTCCTGACAAACCTCTACAAAACGGTCAGACCTTAAACAACCCACCAGATGAGAGTCTACAGTCACCTTCAAGTGTGAAGGAAACTGCAGCTCCACCTCCATCACCTTCAGCGGTTAAAGCTCCACCCCTCCCCACCAAACCCAAACCTAAACTGTGAGTACTGAAGCTGACTCCTGTACATCATCACAACCTTGTATTTATGAAGTCTTTTAGCTTTGAATCTGTCCATATGTTACTGCAAGCGTTCACATTTTGCAGCTAAACTATTAGTTTTTTTTCAGGGAAAAAATGGACCAAAATTCTGGTGACTCATCCTGCACTAGACAGATTTTCATCCAATCAAATGCTCTTTACAATGAGAATGCCCCTCCCACTAACACCACCTGCCAATGCCTAATGGGTGAAAAAGCTTTCTCTATGAACTGGCTTTCAGTTTGTACTGCATTCAATTAAATAAAAGTACAATACCTTTTAAAATGTTGGGTTCAAGATTTTTAAAGAAATTAATATTTTTTCAGTAATGACACAGTAAATTGACATTTATAATGTTGCAAAATATTAATATTTATTTTATTTACATGTTGTTTTTTAAGTAATTAATAGTTATTCAGTAATGACACAGTAAATTGACATTTATAATGTTGCAAAATATTTATATTTCACATAAATGTTGTTCTTTTGAACTTTTTATTCATCAAAGAATCCAGAATGTATTCCAATTTCCTCTTAGGAAAAAATATTAGGCAGTAAAGCAGAGTTTTGATAATGAAAAGACATTTTCAAGTCAGCATTTTAGAATTATTTCTGAAGGATCATGTGATACATAAATAGAAAACATTTCAAGCTGTTATTTTAAATTCACAATATTACTGTTTTACAATATTTTAGAATAAATGCAGCTTTAGCGAGCAGAAGATATTTCTTTTAAAAACATAAAAAAATCTTATAGAATCCAACTTTTTAAACGGTTGTGTACTGTACAGTATGCAGGTGTATAGTATGAATAATATCAACCGTAACGCCATTGTTATGCGACCTTTGTCTTTTGGATGTGTTGTTGTTTTCTGCCATTTACAAATGTGATGACTCCTGTTCTGTGGCCTCATGGGATAGTATGTCCACCTGGGTATTTCCGAACACTGCTTATTCAGACATACTATCTATTTGACATGCAGAATTTGGCATATTATATAATATGAGAGTAGCCATATTTTAAATTATACCCTACCAGTTTCTAACTAGGGTATAATCTAAAGGGGTAAAGTTCATCAGTGTTCCTGTGGAGATGTACAGTACAGCCCCCAGCTGCCTGCGTATGCCAGTAGGTGGTTCAATGGGAAAACCCCACTTAGGAACAAATGCATTCCGGCCCTTTATCACCATGTCAGAGGCCAGGCATTGCTGCGTGCCATAAATCACTGGGTGATGTGTGTGGTATGTGTGTTTGCATGTGTTAGCAGTTGTGCTTTGACTCCAGTCGGATTTCAGAGGGATCATTTGCTTTAATATTGGATGTATCTGATACTACACTATCATTTACCATCATGTTTTGTGTCAGCACTGATCTGACTGTGGATTTAGGTGTTCTGTTTAGTGCCTGAAGGTAGTTGGCTGCAGATTACTCGCTAGATGAAATTTGACACTAACTAGAACTGTTACAGTTTTTAAAGACAGCATCCTTAAGTTTAGGGTCAAGATAAGGTTAAGTACACTGCCCAAGGGCACAGCATTAACGTGCAGAGCAACCAGTACCTACATGCCTGTGATTAGTTACAGTGACCCTCCAGGATGTACTAGGTCTGTGTCTGTGACTGCAATCAACAGGAAAAGATCCGTATGCGAGTTTGTAAGATTTCATCTCGTTAAAGTGTGCTTGTTATTGAAGGCAGCAGCAAACAGTGTGAGCCTCTTACTGTATATACAGATTCTTTTTAATGAATCAGCGCAAAAGCTTCACAAAACAGCCTCTGCCCTGGTACAGACTGCATGACTTCACTAACCAACAGTTAACTTTGGGGAAAACAATATCTGTAGTATGCACACAACAGCAGTTATTGCCTGCGATCTTTAAAAAAAATCATATACTTTATACCCAGCACTGGCTGCGATCAAAGGATGAAATTGTAGATGCATGAACATGTGAACTGCAGCAACATAAAAGCAAAAGTGTCTAAGAGGGAGGGACTCTTTGTTGACCCTAGGCAAAGTCAGGCTCATAAATATAAATGTAGTTTAGCTCTGTAATATTGTCTGAATTATGCGTGGCATTGAAGTTTGTGTGTATGAATGTGACATAGGTTCTTGTGGTCACATACACACACAATAGCCTACTTATTTGCTCGAAAAAACTATTCAAGCTGTTTGTCTTTGTGGTTATTGACTGTTTTCCGTTTGATTCAGATGCCTTGTCTTCTTCACAACCCTGGAAAAGTAACATGTGTGTTTAGTGGGTGGATGTTGGGAAGAACGGAAAAAATTCAATTGTGTGCATTGTAGTTAGTGTATACATAATGAATCATGTAAATGGAATACTTTGCACTGTATACATGCTGTACCGGGAATACAGGGCAACATTTAGTACTTGTGGTTTTATCCGTGACTTTTCTCTATACATATCCCCCATTCGTTCTGTGATTCCAGATCAAATGAGCAAGCAGACGATCTCTCAAATGAAAGGTAAAAACAAAGAATAGGTTAATGCAACCTGAGTGTGAATAACGCATATGTGCGTGGGATTGACGGGCATGTGATAGCTATGAAAGGACAATTGTTTCTTGTCATGGATGAGGTCCAAGTTGAGGTTTAAATGGCATGCCGTTTGGCAAAACACTGTCTTTGCTTGAGCTTCTGCAAATTATTGCCATAAAAAGCTGCTCCCCCAAAAGATTTTCCACTGTAACGTCACAAATCAACCGCTAGAAACAACACAGCAGGGAGCAGGTACTAAGACCCTCCACCCCCAATGAAAAACACACCACCACACTGCTTTCTGCCAGGCACTAGTCACTTCACCTTGTCATTTGGTTGTAAAAACAGGAATTTCATAATTGTACAATTACCCAGGGGTCATTTCTGCATGCTGTGTGGCAGGTTATCATCTCTCTGCATCCTCCAGGTACAACCAGACCTGAACCCTGCCTTCTGACCCTCCAATCCCGTTTACAACATTCCAGCTGATTTCCTTTGAACATTCCCATAACTCGCTGTTCACATCAGTGTTTTGAATAAAATGATGAAGTGGGAATTTAAGGTCACGTTGTTGATGCTGACATTTATCTTTTACAGGTCCCCTGTGATCTAAATTCTCCTTTAGTTCAACTTTATTTCAGTTTGCGGTGATTTATCAATTACGTCTGTGATTATGTTGTTTGCCGAAAAGCAATTAGAGAATGAGTGGAAAGTATGAGTTTGCAGCTCCGGTCATGTTCTTTGGGTAAAATAGTAAAAGGATGGTAAAACTTCACCTGGTCTCATGTTTCAGTAATTGGGCTTTTGCTGACACTACATCATTGTTTTGAGATGATGCATGTCATATAAAATAATATAAATCGGGTGCTGCCTACTAAAAGTAAGTCTTTCATTTAGAGCAATTGCTTGCTTTGCAAATATGTTTTTCTTGCTTTATATATCTTGTCTTGAGCATTTTACCCAAAAATAAAACGTTGGTCATAGTTTCCTCACCCTCATGTTGTTCCAGATGGACTTAATCTCTTCTGCCCAACACAAAAGGCAGTTTTTTGAATATTTGAATATTGCATATAGACATTTTGTGTTCCACAGAAGAACCAAAGTCAAAGAGGTTTAGAACAACATGAGCTGAGTATATGATGATTGAAATTTCATTTTTGGGTTAACCAACCTTTAATTTTCATAATTTGAAGATTTAAAGATCTCCTACTAAAAAGTGAACATTCACCCAAATTTAACAAAACAAAATGCAAGACTCACAGAGCTCAGCTGACATTCATAAAACGTATTTGAACGTATTTATGTTGGTGGAGCTTTTGGTTGGTGCTTGTTCATTGTTCTAACCAAGTGTTGAGTGAACATCCTTAACTCCTTTGCACTGAGCAGTTTGATTAACATGTTCAAATCTTTTCACACTTGATCCCTTGTTCGCTCTCCATGCCTCTGACGCTACACCCTGCGGCGATTCATGCCATACAGGAAACTGCGCAGTGTGTTTTGGCAGACTTTGGTGACAGCAGGAGGGCCCTTGTGATATAGACAGGGCCCAGTGTCCTTCAGCACAGGAAGAGACAAAGAGATAGACAGAAACAGAGGAAGGTGTGATCGAACAGGGTGTGTGGTGGGCATCAACCTGCAGTCAACCCAGAGGAAAGGCTTTCTGGGTCAGTTTCTGTGGGCGAATATGGCAAATCAAAATTAAGCTTATAATGAAGGTGCATTACTCAATTGGTGACATTTATCTGAGCAACTAAATCCCTGTTATAGCCGAGGTTTTATTTTCAGAGGAGCATCTGTGTAAGCGAGAGATGGTTATGTGCACCTCTGATTTACGAGCTTGGTGGGCTGAAATCACAGGGGTTTTATGAGAACATGCTTCACAGAGTGTAAAGTCCATACCACACTGAAATGATAACACCTGGAGCTTGTAAAGAAACACACAGAGAGAAAGTGAGAAGACTGTCTGCATTATGCTCTAGGGTATGCGTGCTGTCACATAATGTACATTTTCAGTATGTTTTTTGTACGGATGATGAATTAAAGATACTCAGCAAGTGGTGTCTGGTATCAGCTGTACAGGTTGATGAATGTGTGTGCTTTTCACAAAGCCCCTTTGAATTAAAACTGGATTATAATATATTTGTGCTGTAGGTTTGTGTGAGTGTGAGAGCCTTCGGAAAATCTTCTTTTTTTCAGTGGATCAAATTAACTTCATTCTTCCTTCATGAGAACTCAGGATATGTTTTTGGAAATGTACTGTCTGTTTGGTTTTGGATTCTTTTCTTGGCATCAGCATGGTAGTGGATACCACCACTCGCAATATCTGAAGATTTTTGAGAAGTAAGCAATCAAAGTATTCTGATACAGCTGGCAAAGACTTTATACCATAGACAAGCTAAGACATGACTGAAGAAAAAAGTTGGTTAATGTGCAAGGGGACTCTGGTTTTAATCTCAACTTTATATTATTATTATTATTATTATTATTATTATTAATGCTTTCATTCAGCAATTTTTGTGACAATCAGTGAAATGGCCTAGTTCGAGTTCGAAAAAGTAGGTTTTACAAACAATTGAGAATGGTGAAAAAACTAAATTTGGAGCTCATTCGAATCGGCATAAGCCAAGCAATCAGAGTAAAAAATTATTTTTGTTGTGTGGCTTACGATTCAAACGTTATTAGCATAAATCTTTTGAAGGTTTGGACAAGTGGTGGCACGAGAGAAACTTGCTAAGGTTAATGTTGGGACTGTCCTCTATCAGTGTGCAAAATTATACAACTTTCCCGCAAACGGTTCTATGGGCTGCCATAGACTTGCGGCAGAAGAGGAAGAAGAAGCAGAAGGAGAAAAATAATAACACCAACGGATACAATAGGTGCCATCGCACCTTCAGTGCTTGGCCCCTAATAAGCTTTCTATTTAAATATGTTTTAAATTGCAATAATATTTCATAAAAATTATTTTTTTTTTTAAATAAAAATGTACAAATCTTACCCACCCTAAATGTTTGAATTAGTTTAACAAACATTTTCATAATTTTTAAATCATTTTTCAATCAACTAGTTGATTGTTTAATTGTTAATTATATCAAATTTAGTTAATTGTTCATTTTTGCTTCAATTTCAATTCAAATGAGATTTGAGAATTATAAGATATATAACTCTTACGTTATGTTACTCTTATGAGATTTGAGTCCAAACATCTGTAGCTTTATTTTCAGAATCAGTGTTTTAGAGATGAATGAATGATGAGGTGAGGGGTACAGCAGATCCTTTACAGCAGGAAGTAAAAGGTGCCGACTCCTGTCGAAGCCACACCAAAGTCAGCCAGCCAGACAATAATCCTTTACTTCCTGCGACTAAACGACCAGGCTGTGATGTATAAATGTACCGTATTGGCTCTGAGGTCATGACCTGATGAACCAGAATTCCACACCCTACTTCATCAGATGTCTGAGAGCCAGACAGACGCAGAATGTCTCCTAGGAAGTCCCTTTGAAGTAAATGATGCAATAATTTTCCTCCTTATTCATTATGTGTTTATATTTAAACGATTACTCACTATTTTTGTTTATTCTGGATTAGTGGATCGCCATGGTGGCAAAAGTAGATGAGAGTGAGAGAGACAGAGATAAAGAGCGAGACAGAGAGAATAACAGATGGGAAAGGAAGTCTTTAATCCTGGTTGAATTGCTTGTATTGCTGTCTTCATGCCGACTGCATTGCTGCCATACCGCAGCGCCTGCCACAAACCTCCATGAGCCGCAGTGGGGTTGTTGTCATGGACACTAGAGACAACTGCAGCAAACTGAGGGCTGTTCTCAAACAATCTGGCCACATTTCAGTGAGCTCTCTTATTGTTGACCGCAACCACACCAGCTTTCTCTCGAACGAATGGGTTTTTTGGTTTCAGATGTCGTGCTTGATTTTACAGTGCTGATGTGGTTATTGCGGTAGTTGTGTCTGTTTTATTCTGATCACTTTAGTTTCAGTGAAGGAGGTCTAACAGTTTGACAGTCCTAACTCTGTTTCCTAGTCATCTCAATCGCAGCTCTGTATTTCACCATTTCGGTCAGGTTCTCCAGTCGTTCTTTCAGCTCAGATCGTCACGGTAGTGAACACGGATAAAGCTAAGGTCACGGTGAACTGCTTAAACCATACTGTTATGCCTAGCATTGCTTTAAAATCCGCTGGTCAGCCGGTTGCATTTCTGGCGTGTGACTCAGCGCTGTTTCTCAAAGCTGGTTTGTTTATGAGGTGTTGCTCGTAAAGACCCAAATGGTGTATTAACAATAATTTTCTTGCACAGGCGTTGCGTGTGGTTTAGAAGCACATCCAAAAGAAAACATGCATATAGAGACGTTTTTTTTTTACAGGAAAATTCAACTGCAAGCTGCAAGAAAATGGTTTATTGCGGATGATTTTATTGAGTGACACACAGCTCCTCGAACATTTTCCTATCATTCTTGCACCTCTGCAGATAAAACGCACAAATAGGTTTTTCTTGGACTTGCGAGCCTCTATTTTAGTTTCCACTGTCGAATGTGACTTTTATTTTGTGCTTATTTATATATGATACAACTGAGGCTTGTAAAAGTACTGTAGATAATGGCTAATTGGCAAGGTAGGTAATTGGTAAGTAGTCTGAAAGTAGGTACATATTTTTTTATGTTTTAGAGAGAAATCTCTTTTGCTTATTAAGGCTGCATTTATTTTAACAGAAATAAAGTAAAACTGGAATACTGCTAATTTATTAGTTTATTAAAGCACTTTATTTAGTATATGTAAAGTATTAATTATTTGTGTGATGATTCAGCATTTGATTTGGAGCTCAAGTATTGATGTTAAAAAAAGTTTTATGGTTAATACTTTTGTGGAAACTTTATTAAATATATATATTATAATTAAAAAGTTAAAAATAGCAGCATTTATTGAAAATTTATATTTTGTCAAATCATAAACGTCTTCAGTGTCACTTTTGATCAACTTAATGCATCCTTTTAAAACAAAAGTGTTAATTTCTGGCCTGAAAGTAGGTACTGCTAATGCTTGTATGTGGTTTTAATATAAAATACACATTAGCATGAAAAAGGCTAACATTGCAGAGTAAAAACATTAGCTTTGTTTTTCACCAATTCAAAGTTTACTTTGAAATGATTGAGGAGCACAGTCTAGCCCAGAGGTCCAGAGTGAAGGCAAACACTATTGACTGTGTGCAGTCCTTATAAGGAGATGGGGGGATGCGGGATTGGCTGGGGGATCGGAGTCTCTGTGCTGTATTGGATAGTGGCGTTAAAGTGACCCACTGGGAATAGAGCAGCTTTCCAAATATGGAAGAGAGAGTCCAGAACAGGCCATCTCAATACAAAAAAAATATTTTACTGGAAGACAGAAGAAAGAGAGGAAAAGTGAAAGAGAGAAGCACAAGTGGTTTAAGAGTAGAAAAATTAGTCATTTAGAAATTAGGAAGTTTTTCAGATGCTGGTTTGGAAATACAGAGTGGGAGTTCACATTCGTACTGTAGATTAAAAAAAGACCATATTTATAGATGTTTGATGTAAAACAGAATAGATTTAGTTAGGAATCCAAAAACAAAAATCTATTCACTCACCCTCATGTCACTCCAAAATTGTATGACGGACTTTAATATGACGGTGTTATTTTAATTTTTGGATAAACTATTCCTTGTATGAGAGTGGGGCACTTGTGTGTTGACATGATGGAAAGCTGAGATTCTAACTGATGGTCTGGTCAAGAGCTTAAAGGTCTTATGTCTGGACAGCAGACAGAGATGTTTGGCATATGAGACATATTGTTTGGTAGAGAGACACACACACACTATCTATGGCACATTCTCACAGTCTCTGGGACTGTTTGCAGGTGGGGTTATTTAGTATTCTGACTAAATGTAGTAAATGACTTAAAGGGGTAGTTCACTACATTTCAAACTTCATTAGAATAAAATTCATGTGCTCACCCTCAAGTGATTCTAAACCTGTTTTACTTTCTTTCTTCTGTGGCGCATAAAAAAAAATATTTTGAGAAATGCCTCAATGGTTTTTGTCCATACAGTGGAAATAAATCAGCACCGAAATGGTTCGGTTACCAACAGTCTTCAAAAACCTTTGTGCTCAGCAAAAGATGAAAGTCATAGATCATTGGAACAGCATGAGGGTGAGTAATATTATTTTTCATTTTTGGTTGAACTATCACTTTAGGTATTTCTATACTTTTAAATGCTTTTCAGTCTTATACTGTATGTTCATATAAAAGTGTGAACATTCATCAGTGTGTTTTGCAATAAGTCTGATTCTGAACATGCACAGTATTAGGCTTTTAGTTTAGTGATTGACACCAGCAGATATCGACCTGCTATTTACTGGCTGTTATGAGTCATTCCTGAGAATTAGCACGAGCGCTAAACAGACGAGTCATAGGGGCGACTCATCTACACCCCGACACACAAACACGAGTGGACCAGGAGAGGTACATAGAAGAAGACAGAGCACAATACTTAAAATAGACATTACACACGCAGAGAGAAATGATAACTGCACCCATACTCCCATTAGTCTAAAATAAGTTAGAATGCGTTTGCACATACACAAATAACCCAGCAGAACGCAATTGTCAAGAACAGAAAATTAACTATGGGGATAAAAAGTTCCAGAACATTTGATCCACTGCAGATGTAGAAATTATCCAAGAATTGTCAGTAATCTGTGTCTACAGCGCAAGATATACAGATTTATCTGAATAAACAGTCTTAGATTGAAACAATCTTTTAAATTCAAACAAAAGGAATGACTGATGGGAGAAAGTAAGCCTCGAAGATGATCAAAGATTAAAAAACAACAACAATAATTACAAGGTTTAGACAGTGTTTTTGTTCTTTACTCTAATTTTGTTGAACAAAAATAACCTGAAATGCAATATTTACTTTAAGTCTTCCAACTTTTAGTGTGCGTGTTCAGTTTACATGCTTTAGAGGATGTTTTTAAAACAAACTCATATCATTTCCAAGAGCAAGATGTTATCTAAAGTTTAGATTTGAAGGTTTAAACAGCGAAGGGATAACCCAAGGCAAGCACAAGCATTTAGGAGTGATGCAAGAGGCTTAAATTCAGCTCTTTCTGGATGTTTTATATTAAACTGTCTGGATTGATTTTATCATAATGTGCTACATTGTGGCATGAATAGATTGTTTAGTTTTTTATCGCTGGTTTTGTACACATCTCTCTGTAAGACTACCAATTAAAATGATATTTATATTAAAGTGACTGTAGAACCTCTGTCTGTAAAAAATATCAAAGATTGAAAAGATTTGGTTACTCTGTTATTTTATATATAACATTCACAATATTTCATTTTAGTTTACATTGATTTTCAATTCTATTTGCTGTTGTTATCCAAAAATATATATTATTTGTTTGTCATCTCTCAAAACTATGTATTTAGTTTTGTTGTTAAACTATAAAACATGTCAAAGCTCAAATATTACACACAGATTTACATGTTCCATATGTTATAGCTGAGCTTGAATAAGATTGAGCAAGGGACTTTTATTGTGTAAGTTCTTGAGTTGGGACTTTTATTGTGTCAGTGTAGCACGCAGACTGCCGTCAGTGAGTCAGAGCAGAACGCTGGAGCGAGACACCGCGTCACTCAGCGCGTGTCTGCGCGTTCAATATAAAGACAAGAGCAGCTGAGTGAGCGTCGCAGTCCTCATACACACTCTCACACACACCTGTAAGGAATTACCTACTAGCGACGGGAATAACTTTAACAAGGTGAAAAACAAGGTACAAACTTCTCCTCTAGTAACTTTCATGACTGAATGTAGGTCATTTAATGAATAAGTAACTTATTTCTCTATATTGATGCAAATGTGATATATGTGGGAAAACATGTAACATTTAACACTTATTGGTCGGTTATTAAGTTTGTTTCTATTTATCTAATTTTTTATTGTGCTTTCCTTGTGCAGACATTTTTTGTCGTTATATACTATTTAGGACAGAATCATTTACTTGCAATATAATCTAATTTTTGAAAAAGCTGACAAAAATAGAAAAGAATAATGAGGGAGAACAATCTAATCTATTGATGTGTATATACAGTGTATGAGAGTGAAAAATAGAGGATGTATAACTGATAGAATAGTGATGGAGACAAAAAGAGTTAAGAGTTAGAAAAGAAAACATTTTTAAAGAGGTACAGAAGTGCTGTGCTCAGTGAAAATACTGTTAGTCAGTGCAGTTTTGCACAGGACTTTGGCAGGAAAAGTAGGTTATTCAAACTCAAAGCCTCCCAAAATCTGGAAAAGATGTTATGCTAGTGGCTTTGTCTTTTTCACTTGCGTTCCAAGTTTAAACGGTTGAATGTTTAGCACTTTAATGTGCGTATGGGTTGGCACTTCACTCTTCAGTCAGCAGTAACATCATTAATTGATGGTTTGCTTAGTGGAGTTTTAGTTCATAAAATCCATTGTACTAACCGTTTTATTACCAGGAGAGACTGGTTTGGACTCTACCTCTCTTTCAGTGTGCCTTGTTTAAGGCTTATTTCTCTTCTGCTCGTTCCCCTCCCGTCTCTCTCTCTCTCTCTCTCTCTCTCTCACTTTCCCTGCTGGTAATCCCATTTGATGGTGATGGTTGATGTCTTTTTGGCCAATCCGGAGAGGAATGTCTTTAACTCACATTCCTACAATCCAGACATATACACAGTTTGCGAGAGAGAGAGCAAGAGCAAGAGGGATGCAATGAGACATTCTATGTGAAAAGAAAACAGTCTGGTTCTGTTTTATGTGCTGTGCATGCAATTAGAGAGAAACAGATGGGGGAGGGTCTGAGAAAGAGAGATGGTGAGGGAAGAGAATAATGGACTGTGCAGGTCAAGACTTTGCAACTAAAGATAAATGGAGTGGAAGAGAATGAAACAACAGTGAATGGGGCTGAAAAGGAAACTCTTTAACTTTTACTGTAACTGCCATGACTAAAGGTTTCATTCATGCTTTTTAAAAAAGTTTTTCAAACACGCCTCTGATTATACGGATGGGAAACTACTTTCTTCTGTTTAAAGTTTCAGTTTGCTCAATGTAGCCTATTGCTTCTGTATTGTTTGTTGGTTGTGGTTTATATATTTTGTATTTTTGGTTATAATAAATTTATATGCATGTATGCATAAATATAATAAACTACAGATCAAAGGTTTGGGATGTGCACGGTAATACTTTTGAGCAAGAATGCATTTAATAGACATTAATAATGTTACAAAAACATTTAAATGCATTCGGTTTTCACACATTTTTACAAAGATATTAAGTAAAACATTGATAATTAGGATAATCTGACACTGTTGACTAAAGTAATGGCTGCTGAAAATTCAGCTTTTACATTTTAAGATGTAACAAAATAGACAACAGTTGTTTCAAATTGTATACATTTTCTAATTTACTGTTTTGGCTAAATGTTTGAGCAAATAAATACAGCCTTTAGTAAGCGTTATGTCTTTTAAAAATCCTACTGACACCAAACCTTTGACCAAATTGATGCCTAGTGTAATACCAAAATTTGCTTGCAGCATTTAAAATTAAATGTTTTAGTCATTAAGGCAATAACTTTGGCAAATCCGGTGGTATTTCCTCAAAAGGATATCATGTCAATGATGTAATATCTTGTAAACATGACTTCGTTTCAGGTGGACTGACAATAAACCCTTTGTGCATTGTATCAACCAATCAGATTAGAGCTTGCCAGTTTGAGAAAGTGCTTTCCAGTTTAGTGCTTTTGAGGTCAAAGAACAGACTGGGTGGACAGGAGGGATGGAGACAGAGTTGAAAGGATGGAGAGCTGACAGACCAAAGGAGAGAGATAAAGTCTGAGATTTTTGAAAATATTCAAGAAGGTGAAATTGTAGAATAGAAAAGGCAAAGAGGTGGAAAGAGAATGAAAGTGAGAGTGTGGGAGCTGGAGAAGAGAATGAGCATGTTTTTTTTTTGTTTTGGCCTGACGTCTTTATGGAAAGTTGGACATTTCCTCTAAGAGTCTGGTAGGGAGTGTAGAGTGTGTAGAGCTGCTTGGCTTGGGTGGGAGCCGCATTGTGAGATCAGATCTGGGTCAAACTGCTCCTAAAGCATGAACACGCTCGACCAATTCCAGTGTAATCTGAGAAAGGGGTTGAAAACTTGCATTTCCAGAACTTGTGTGTGTGCGTGTGCATATGTTGTCCACTTTATGTACTCTGTTGACCTCTAAAAAAGCTAAGGGCCAAAATTACCATAGGAGATTTCTGGAAATTTTGTTCACTGTAACATGGCAAGAATCCCGATGATTTTATGCACATTAGTGGCAAGAGAATGTGTGTCCGGTTTGGTTGTGTGACTGACAGCACTGCTATTATGTTCATATATAATGGAAGGATCAGATGCAGCCTCCTGCTTTCAGTCTGTGTGCTGTTTGATGAATAGACTGTGTTTCGAAGGGTGTTTTGTGTGTATGAGTGTGTGTGTGTGTGTGTGTGTGTGTGCATCTGCAGGGAATAAAAAAGACACTAGTCCGAGACCACGATTGGCAGAGATGCTTTTTCTTGCTGACACATGAGTCTTCTTGCAATCTAAGAACTGAAAACTCTGGGGTATTGTAGGACTGGACTGTAAATTACAGTTAAAAAGAACAAAATCTGTTGCTGTTTGAATGGTTAGTGTGACGGTATATAGGGTGTATTTGGATCACGGTGAAGTGGAACTATAAAAGAAAGCTGAAGTCACTCAGCCAACAGAGTTTGGGTGTGGTTATAATTCAGATGTTAATGTGCATAAAAGAGTGAAATTTAAAGAGTGAAAGTTCGTCTCATTTGGTTATGATAGACTGACAAATAAATAGCCTACATATTAAACTTTGGCAGTAATTGTCTAAATGTAATTTTAGAAGTTATGGCTTTGTTGTTTTTGATGGATGTAGCAAGAATTTAAAGGTTGATCAATTAAGAGATTTAACTTTTTGGAGAGGTTTAGCTGTTGACTCAGGAACATACCATGCAAACATGGGCTTAACTTCTTTAGCTAAAGCATTCTGTAATTATTTTGTTGTTGTTGTTATTCAAGTTTTTTTTAAAGAAAGAATTCTCTTAATGGCTCAGATATATGCTTGTATGTGAAAATACAATATACAATACAAAATACAAAAATACATGTAAAAACTGTAAGATATTTGGTGGTCAAGATACTTGTAAACATCTATTTTGAAAGATGTTGTAGCGCCTAATATTCAGGATTATTTTGATGAACAGATGGTTCAAAAGAAAAGCATTCATTTGAAATTAAGCTTTTTGTAATTTGTTTTATTGATTGGTTTAATGCATTGTTGCTTAATAAATGTATTTCTGTCTGTCTTTCTTTTTTTCCCTCTCTTTCTTTCTTTTTCTTTTTTAAACCTTACTGACCCAAACCTATGAAAAATAGTGAAACCTTTCTATTTATGCTTTTGCTGAAATACAGAAAGGCCTAGTTTTTGTTTCAGGCACAGAATTTCTTATTCAGATGTTTCAGATGTTCATCCATCCATCCTACAGCTGTCTCATTGACTACCAGTTTTCTTAATAACCATGTAGTCAGACAGACAGTCTGTGAATCACTTATTTTTTGAGACACTGACATGGAATCAATAACCTGAATCAATCGTATTTCAGCATTGAATCTAAAACTAATCATCCACGGGCATGATGATGCAGCGATGATGATTATGACGACATGGGTGTGGTTACAGATGGATCCAGGTGTGCTCTGCATTGTGTAGATGTGTGTGCGTTTTTCTGTAATGTCTTGGTCTCTTCCCAGATGTTTCTTGATCTCAGTTTGTGTACTCTATTGGACAAACACAGTTCTAGAACATTGTCACGTCTTCAGTGAAGAAGGTTTTGTTACTATAGTAGCAGAAAACATTTGTTTGTTATGGCCTCTTGTTGTAGTCAGCTGTTTTAGGAGAAATCGTTTATTTGGCTTTATACTCAAATACAACTAAAAATGTTGAATTAAGTTGATAAACTTGTTTTGCTCATTACTATTCCATATTTTCTATTGGCATGTCTTGTGCGCAGACATGTGCGCACACACAATGCAGGACATGGGCTGTAAACACAGGGAATCTTCTAATTGTCAAATATTTAAACTCAACAACTTCCTGTCGTCTTGAAGCTTTTTCCTGTGATAGCAGCTGGTTAACTCCTCTCACGTGCACAGCCAAAACAAAGAACCTGACTGCAAGACACACACTTTATTACCATAAAATCATAGTATTATTTTTCTATTAATGCACATTTGATAGACTTTTAGTGAATGTAAACACCTGAGAATCTGTTCACTTTTTTTTTTTTTTTTTAGCAGTGATTATAAACATTGTTTAGAGAAGTAGATGTGAAATACTACTGTAAAAAACACAGCTTACATGGAGATGAAAGAGTAAAAAAGAGTGAAGAATACACATTGACTTTATTATGTTTTGTACGACTAAATAACACCAGCCCTCGTCTTATGCAGCGATGGTAAAAGTCTGGATAGAAGCTGATTGGTGGTCTATTTAAAACATAATCTGCACTGACCCGTATCTTACCGTTATTTTGTAAAGAGCACATTGGTAAACACAACTTTACGAGGTTTTTTTCACTGTTTTATAGGGGCACAAAAGCCACTGACAAATGTCACCACTTCAAAGCTAATGAGCGCATGTCTGACCTCATGTCACGATTGCGTTTTTATGGTACAATAGATTGTAGTGTTTAATGCAGTGCGAACATCATCAGCTCTGGGTTTTAAATTATGGTGGGGAGGAGAGAAAGAAAGACTAGTTCAACAGTTTCTTGTCATGTTTGCATATGATTCAAATACAATGCAACAGGCTTCAGAGGAAGATGAGAACAGAACAATTTGCTTTTTATGACTTGTGTGGATTCTAATAGAATAGGTAATATAGACTTTAATAATAAACAAACAACATTTAGTAAAAGATGAACTTATAATATCACTGTACCACAGCATACAGCTTGTTTTTTTTTTTTACATATATTGTTAGTTTAAAATTAATACTTTTCTTTCTTTTTTTTAATGTGTTCTGGTATTAGTATCTGCAATTTTAGAAAGACTGCTGTTATTTTTTTTTATCAACTTGTTTTAGTTTATTTATATTTCATTTAATGTAGGTTTATATATATTTTTGTACTTTTTTTTTTTTTTTTTAAACGGCATCTGTTTAAACAGTTTCTTCAGTGTCCGTAGCAGTGATGTATGAACAGTACTCTGATTGAAAACAGACGACTTTGAAAACTGTGTGTGTGTGTACGCAAAGTCAAGTGCTTCTCTGGGGTTCCCATAAAACAGTAGGAGCTAGATTTGTATAAGTGCATTTAATAGACATGTAGCTAAATTAGACAGGAATGTATGGAAGTGCAGGAATATGAGAGTGTGTTTTGTATCTTCTAAAGGGTCTGCTTCATCTCCACTAGTAACAAACCTTGTAATTTGGCAGAAAATTGAACGGGTTACTTCATGCAACCTTTGACAGAAGTCTGTGATTATGTAAGCAGTACTGTGTGCTATCAGCATATGGACACAGAGCCATATGCACCTCTCTCCCCGTTGCATCTCTAAATCACTCAAACTGTGACAGAACTGACCCTGAGTAGAGCAGACTTAGCCGAGGAAGTGCTGTAGACTTAAAAAGCACAACTGGGAATGTGGCTGGAGCCGTGGTCATGTGGGCGATGTGAGTTTGAGTCACAATTGATCCCATTTCTTCCCTTCCATTCCAAAAAAGCCTAAATGTCTTGTGTAGACCTGCCATGATTTATTTATCTTGCTGGAGAACTTTCTTTGAAACTTTACAGTAGCTTTCCAAGTCAAACTAACCTTTTGAAAAAGTAGTCAGCTACTGTACAATACAAAAAAAAAATTGCAAAGCTACTTTGAAGCTTAGTAAGGAGTGCAATGTGTTTATTTTTAAATGCACAATTATCAGATGAACATGCATTGGTGGTTTTTAGTTGTGAATAATTACTTGCATACAAACGATTAATGCGTAAACTCAGCTAAATAATTTAATTAAATTCAGTATAATAAAAAAATCAAAGAAAGACAGAATCATTTTTAAATCAGTTCATATACATGAAACCAAAAAAGTTATATGTTGAGGAAAACTTGGTTGACTGATTGATGGTAATGAAGATTGTGATGTAGTGTTTTCACTCTTTTTTTCGTGTTACTGAAAAAAGCTGACCTAATGTCATGTTTTGCTTCCTGCTTATTTGAACTCATCACTTCAGTAAATATTCAAGAAATGCACAGCACAGATTGTTGAATCTTTATCCGTATACTGGTCTCTAATGAATGAACATGACTTTAAGCAGCAAGGTACCGTAGCATTTGCTATTTGCAGACTCAGTGCCTTTTAAGGCAATCTGATTATGTCAGCACCGGCTGACCTTCCTTCATCAACCCAGGTTTACTGGTCAGGAATTCCAGAAATGCAAAAGGAGAAGTAAGTGGAGAAATCTGCAAGAGCTATTTTTAGAGAATGGCTGCCTTTGATTGAACATGATGATATTCCTTGAATGCTGGAAACTATTAAGTGGGATATTAAGAGTCGGAGTGGTATTTCTGGAAGGGCTCATAACGCCAGACCTTTATCGGCCATTAACCAGCAGCTTTCACTCGGGTTGGGTGGGGGAGAAGAGAAAAGCAATAGGATGGAGAAAAAGATATTAAACTTGCAATTCTTGTTCTTTCTGATGCTACAAAATGAGGGAATATGGAGGGAGACTTTGTGTAATTTCATAAAGGGATTTAAAGAAAGGTAAGGATAAAGCAAGACGCAAAGACAAGAAGGCAGAGAAGTGAGAGTCTAGCTGCTGGTGCTTCAGACTCATAACAGCCAAAAAAGGAATGAAAGCAAAGCAGCACAGGAGGTTGAGTCCAAGAGCCTTTCACCAGCTGCCAAAGTATTCCTGTAAAAGTGCTTTTTTGATGGATACTTGAACATACGGACAGGGGGAAAAAAGAGAAGGTGGTCATTTATGCCTTTTAAAGTGGTCCAAATCACCATTCGTGCCGCCAAAACAAAGTTTTAAAATCAAAGTTTTTAATCTCTTCTTTTCTTCAATGAATCCCTTTTATTTGATAAACTTGCACTCTAGGTTTTAGGTTAAGGCTTGGCGAAGTATTACCAACACAAACTGAATACTCCCTTTTTCTTTTTCTTGACCCAAAATCTGAGGATTTATCAGTTGGCTAGAGGGAGGGCTTCCACCTCCATTACAAAAAAAAAAAAAAAAAAACTGAGAGAAGGAGGGAAAACACAGTGACTCATTAGTCAACATCTGGAAATAATTAGATTAAATGGGGTTTGGAGTGTGGCTGGCCTACCACTCCGATCCTCTTGTGAAACACACACATCGAAATTACGCATTTAATTCAAGTTTTGGGTTTCTTTACGGAGCGACTAGAAGAAAAATGTTGAATGCGCCTATAGGAGAACAATGATAAAATGTCAATGAAAGCATCTGGACTTGGTTATCTGTTTGTTTAAATTTATCCATTTGTTGAGGCTCACAGAAAGTGACTAGCTGTTGCCAAAAAAAGGCAGTGGGAGAGTGGGGCTGAGTCTGTAGGAGAAGAGAGACAAATTGCGTTTCAAACAAAACACAAGAATTCAGTTGATGGAAATCTTTGATCGTAGGCGGCAAATATCTCATGTTTAGAAGAGAAAAGAACAATGTGGACGTTAATGTTGTTGTGTATAAAGGTGAACCATGAGGCCAAACATTGGACAGATAACGCTAAATCATCAGCCCACAACCAAATTCACACGAAACATCGCAGAGATCTCCATCTCATCCTTTTCCATGCTGTTTACATGCTGTTGACAGGGCAGTTTAAACTTTACCCAAGATAGCATATCACATGCTTTTCAGTGGGCTGTAGTTTCCTTCCCAGAAACTTAGCAAATACACACAGACATGCATAACCGCACAAACAACTAGGCATGAAATCTTCTGCCCATTTGGAGTTGTACAGACACACTTGCATTCATAAATGCTCTTAGAGTAACACACACTACACCACTGCAGGCTCTGGAGTTAATTTCCTCCTATGCGATGGACCATCTATTCTGTGAGAATAATACACTGACCCTGAGAGGGCCTTTTGTGACATAACTCGCTGAGCTCTGCGTGTGGATTTCCATCTCTAATAAATCAATAAAGATTGAAATATAAAGCGCTGCATCATTAGAGAAGTCTTTAGAGCTTTAGGCAGCTGTTTGGTTGTCTGGTAGACCATGTTGCACCAGAAACAAACCAGCTATCAAACCAAGTTAAGAGGGTGATGCTGGTTTTGGAATATAGTCATTAGCTGGTTGAAAAAAAAAAAAAAAAATATATATATATATATATATATATATATCAATTACACAGATCTCCATAAAACCAACATTTTATTAAGCAGATTCAGATTTTACCTACTGTATGGTGAGCATCTTTTTTCTGCCATGGGTTTTGACAGGAATCCTATATTGAGTAACTATCAGTTTTATAATTGTGTACACAGTTATATTTAGCAAGGTTTTAGTTGCAGCAAATATGCTCTGCAAACCTTATCTGAGGATGTTGACATTAGTTCAGTTAATGTTTGTCAGGTTGTGCCATTTTAAAAATAATTTGTATAGTTAGTGATGCTAAACACTCCGTTTAATTAATTTTCTTCCTTGCAGAAACGCGGCACAACTGAAGCAACTTCAAGATCAGATCCTTCTCGAGCAGCAACAGCAGCTTGCCCCTCTTCAGGAAGGCCCACCTCCGTCTCCTCCTCTCCCACCTCCTCCCTCCTTCCAGGAGCTGGAGAGCAGCACCATGCAGACAAGCACCTTCAACTACGCCCGGCCCAAGCAGTTCATTGCTGCTCAGAGTCCCACAACAAGCGGGGGGCCGATCGGATACAGCACGCAGTCCTCGACCTCCTCGAGCTCCGGTCCGCTGTCCCCCACAACGCCCCACAAACCCTTCAGCCGCGTCACCCTTCCGCTCTTCCAGCAGCAGCCGTCACTGTCCAAAGGAAGCAGCGTGGAGTCTCCCAGCTCACCTTCTTTCCCACCTCCCCCTCCACCCTTTCTCAGCTCCAGTGCTCTATCCTCTCCTGCTGGCTTGCCACAAGACTTCCCTCCTCCACCTCCACCGCCACCTCCACCTGTCACGTCGAGCCCGACTCGCTCAGACACCTCCTCGCCCTTCACGTCCACTCCACAGTCACCAGCCGGGTTTCTGGTGTCGGTGCTTCCAGCCACACCACCTCCACCAGTGAATGCGTTGGGGCTGCCCAAGGGTAACGGCACAGTGTGAGTATCCACAATCATGACTGTTTGAAACACATCCCAAATGCCTCTTGAATGTATTTGGTCATCTGCTTAAATCAAGTCTGATGTCACATATCACACCATACTTTGCAGCTTTTATGAATCAATAAAATATTGCAGTCTGTGATGCCTAGTAGCTAACTGAAAGCACTATTGAGAAGCACCTTGTGCCTAGAAATGGTGTTTCTTGCATCACGACTTCTCTATACAATACAATAGAGCAGGGCATATAGAGTGAGCACAAGAGCTGATGAGTAAATTGGAGTGCAGTTCTTGCTTTCCATCTGCATGGAAGACATGAACTGTATGCATTCTTACATGGCATGTTTATGGAGACACTAGGATCAATGGGAGCTGAGGAACTTTGAGAGTAAGGACTGTGTATTATAGAGATTTCCTCTCGTTCTCGAGTCTACAGAAATGTAAAGTGCATAGGTTTAGCTGAGAATGTTTCTAAATGAATAACAAAAATAATATGCTCACTCTCTTATTTAAAACCTGTGTGACATTCTTTATTTTGTACACAGAAGGAAATGGCAAGGTCACATCTGATTGGTTAAAGAGCATGAGTGACGCGACTGACTCACGTGGGAAAAGAAAAGTATCTTGCAAGAAAGTGTAAATAATTACGACGATTTACACACGAATGATGACCACACACATATATAATTTATTAATTTATTAAATTCTCCATGACCCTCTAATAAAAGCTCTTGCTCCGCTTGAGGAAAAAAATTGAGCTCGCTCTTTTGCCATTTTGTCAACCAATCGAAGGGGTTGTGATCAGTGTTTCTACTATCGATAACGCGCAATAATCCTAGACCACTCAATCCAGCCATACTAATCATCAACAACAGGTGTGCTCGAAGAACCAAATTAGCCACATCGTAATTAGCACGATGATCTCATCTTAGATGTGTCAATTAATCTCGGATGTATCAAGCGATGTGCGAACGAAGAACGGACCCCAGGTCACTGTACGCTTTCGTTTAATGATATTAATGGAAGAAATTCAAGATGCGGTGGGTAAACAATGACAATGTTTATTTAAGCTGTTTGTTTGAAAGGTATTTAATCTCACTTAAGGTTACATCTCACAATAATGGCCCTCTCTCCTTCATATAAACATACTCAACCATATTCTAAAACGGCAAGTGATGCAATTACAAGCTGAACAAGATTTTGTTCTAGAGACTGATTTAATCTTGCTCATGATTTATGATTAGGATCTTCAGCGAAGATGGTCTTTATGGTAGAATTTAAGTTAAAAACACTCATCCAGAGTTTCATTTCTTCAAAGCTGCTGCTCCAATCATCCACCTCTTCATCTCCGTTTTCTCCATTATCTTCCACTAGTTCATTCCTCTCTCTCTCTTTCTCTCTTCCTGACATTCCAGAGCCAGAGGGGGAAAGATAAGAGGCTGCTGTGGAATTTTAAAACACACACAAACAGATAACAAAATTTATTCTTGCTTCCCAGTGTATATGCAAAAAATACATCCCACAATCATCAGTGGCAACTTTCACTTTGCAGTGTATTATAAAAGCTGCGGCTCTCTTCATTTGTGTATGTGCGTTAATTCTAACCTCTATCTGGAAAGGTTTTATGGACAGGGGAATATAACTCTAAAGCAACAGTTTCCCACTTGTTTCAAGTGTTTAGGAAGTTGACCGTTACAGATATGCTTAGTAAATGCTGAATCTATTATCAGTTGCTTTAAAATCTTTTCTCATTTTTTTTGGATTGCGTTTTAACAGGGCTTTGCCACGTAAGACTACACCCCGCACACCACGCATCATCTCTGATTCAGATATCCAGGGCTCCAAAGATGCCGTCATACAAGACCTTGAGAGAAAACTACGCTTCAAAGAGGAGAGACTCAGCAATGGACAACAGGTATGTGTGTGAGTTACTAAAGAATTACAGTACATCATTAATAGTACTACCATACTAGCATTACCATTTTGAATATAATGTAGTCTAACCAATAACATACGCAGTCATATTTGAGTATATTTGGTCATTAATTTTCTTTTAAAAGCGTAAAAAAAAATGTAAAAAATGTCATACCTCACCCTCATATGCACATGACTCATTTCTGTGGAGTAAAAACAACATAAAAAGAAAACTGCTATACAAAGGAAGTAAATGGGAGCCAATGTTATTTTAGAACTCTGTACATACTGTTACATTATGTCCTAATATTTTGAATTTATACAAACACACACACACACACACATTATGTAAACAAACTTTTATTTGAATGCCATTAATCAATTTGGTGGTACTCAATAAACATAATCCAACTGGAGCCATAAGATAGATGCACTAGAACCAGTGACATTTGCTTTTGAATCTAATGTTAGATATCTTGTTCAAATATGTGCAACTTTTCATTCTTATCAAATACAGCTATTAAATGGAGATTACCTTCCACCACCAGCTACTCCAACTGAAATGGTCAATCACTATAGGAGCCCTAAAATCATCCCAGAATGCAAAGCACATTCAGCACAACTAATAGCTTTGAATTCACTAGTACAGGCCACCAAATAATCGCAGTGCTTTCGCGTGTGTGAGTGTGTGTTTTCTCACACACTAACCCAGGCTCTGACAGATTAATCCTGCTTGCTTTCAGAGGTTAACCTATGAGGAGAAGATGGCTCGCAGACTGCTGGGTGCTGACAATGCTGCCACAGTGTTTAACACACAGCAGGTGGAGGAGGAGCCAGTCACACAGGTATAAACACAACACAGAGACCCACCTACACAACGTCCCCATTATGTCACAGTAATTGGCTGATTTTAGAAACACGGGTTATAAACAAAATGCATCCATTACAAATCGGTCCACACACTTTTTTCCAATGACTACCAGTGTACGGCGAGGCTGTTGGATGTAGTTTGTGGTTTGCCTGCGTGCTTGTAAATGCATCTTAATTCGGCTAATAGCAGCAAGATCCCGCATGTGCTTGCGCATATGCACTGGGCACATTGCAAAGTGATGTCATTCTGGAGAGCGTGTCAGCGAGGCGTTTTGGAGGTGTGTGAGCAGGTAAGTTCATAAAAGCAGGATTAGCAGCCCAACACAAACACACGTTGACTGTGTGTGATTGAGCCCTTTTGTGCAGTAGGTGTTGTAATCTACACAGGATGTGACATCATCCTGAACCCCCTGCTTGTTTTCTGATCTCTCTACAGGAAGGCAGCTCAGCTGACTCAGAGTCTGTCCCTCAAAAGGTTATTCATGCTTTTCCCGTCTATTACAAACATCAAGCAGCGGCCTGTCTGTCCTCCTTATATTTCGCTCTTCTCTCAGTCTGCCTCACTGCTGTATTTCTTTTTGCTTCACTTCATGAGACCACCCCTAGTTGTTTAATTCTCTCACCCCCTCTGTGTGTGGTCACCCTCGTGTTTTGGCCAGTCACTACTGTATGTGATTGTGTGTTTACTCTATCCGCTGTGTTTTCTTCTGTTGTCTCTGTTTATGGAATATTTGCGTTTTGATTAAGTCCTTGACGGCGATATGACAGTGATTACTATTGTACTCTCTGGGAAAATCATCAAATGCAGAGATTTACACTGCAATCTTACTGATCAAATAAGCAGTGTGTTCAGTGTTTGTATTGAACTAAAACTCCTGGGGGGTCCAATATTTGGAGGAGAGTGCAGTACTGCTTAAAAATTTGGGCTCTTTTTTTTTTTTTTTTATAATTTAGGGTAAACGCATTAAATAAAACACAGGACAGACATTTAAACCCCATTCACACCAAGCACGATAACGATATAGTTTTAAAAATCATTCTCAAAGTTAAAGAACAGCAGTGTCCACGCCACAACTATAGTGATAAAGGACAGAGAAACAATATTGTTTGAAATTATTTTCAGAATAATTTTTTCCAGCTGATGATCGATACAAACATTGACAACCAATCAGAATCAGTCTTGAGAATTTAAAGCGGCAGACATGCTTTAATTCGCTGGTGTGGATGCAAATATAGTTATAGTTATTGTGCTTTGTGGAAAAAATCATTAAAGTAAGTATCCACTTCCACAATTTTATGCAATGTTAAACTTTTTTTTAATATTAAAAATCATGTTTATTGTTTCTTTAGCGCCAAATTCTAAAGAATCATGTGACACTGAATAAAGGAGTTGCCATCACACAAATAAATTACATTTTAAAATCTTATTGACTTCAAATATATGTTAGCTATATGATCTCAACTATTTATGTAATGAAATTTGTTATTAGCATATTTATTTTGTTTTTATAATGTCTAATTGCACATTTCCCCACTTATTACAACACATACTTGCCAAAAAGTTAAATGGACATGAAATAGAATGTGAGTTTAAATTATTTTATGTAAGAAAAAACTAAATGACACTATTTCCACATTTTATAAAACATTATACTGTAATTTCCCTTGGACAGCAGTTGATTATGCAGTTTAGCGATCATTGTACAAAACCATTTGGACACCGAAATGGCCAAACAACATCATATGAAAGTAAAAAATGTAAAAAAAACTGTGCTGGGTGACTAACATTGTGTGTCTTGCCATGGCTAACTGATCAGAGACTGCATGTGTCTGCTTCACACATTTCCTGCCCTCAAGTGGAGACACTAAAATGCACATGCTTCTCGTCCTCTGAACTGTTGGAAGTGGATATGCTGTTAATGTTGTGCCATAAATTTAAAGTGTGCTTGGCGCTCCACACACACACAACCTTGGGCAAATAGCGGTTGTCTGTGTGTTTGCATAGGAAATGTGCATGTGTGTGTGTTTTTGGGAGGATGTGGCTGGACGTGCAAGAGAACAAGATGGAGAGGGTGCGTTCCCTGTCTACATATGTAGTTATGATGGTGTGTGTGTGTGTGTGTGTGTGTGTGTTTTTCTTGCTGCAGCTGTGCCTTAAACCTGTAATTACTGTTGTGATGTG
>JAUCMS010000045.1:7750219-7762431 GCA_032357445.1 Enteromius radiatus
GAACAAGATGGAGAGGGTGCGTTCCCTGTCTACATATGTAGTTATGATGGTGTGTGTGTGTGTGTGTGTGTGTGTGTGTGTGTGTTTTTCTTGCTGCAGCTGTGCCTTAAACCTGTAATTACTGTTGTGATGTGTCATCAGCACACACTTTTCTCCAGATGTTCCTTCTGCCTGCAGAGTGAAATAAAAAGAAACAGAAGACTAGAAACAGACCAGATGAAAGGGCAATAAGAGTTGGATACAAGCCTGAATAGATCATAGGACACAGTGATGAGAGGATGTGTGCTTGAATGAATAATGAGTGATTGAATGAGTTTGTAAGTTGAGGGGAAGGTCATAAGTTAAAGTCTTTTGTGTTTGTTTGTGTGACAGGAGTATAAAGTGTCCAGTTTCGAGCAGCGGTTGATCAGCGAGATCGAGTTCCGTCTGGAGCGCTCGCCTGTGGAGGAATCTGACGATGACGTCCAGCATGATGAAGACACTCCCGGAGAGGTCGCACCATTCTTCGATCAGAAGCTCAAACATTACAAGGTCTTCGAGGGAATGCCTGTGACCTTCAGCTGTAAGGTCATCGGAGACCCAAAGCCAAAGGTGAGAGGTCATCACCCATGCAGTTTAGCTGTGTTAGCATGTTTACGTTATTGTTGCTTGTAAGCAGATGCTTGTCAGCGACTTCCACAAAAGTGGTACAAATTGGTGGTACAAACTGCTACAAATTTAGTGTTTATGACTGCAATCTCAGCAAGTTAATTATTCTGCAGTGAATGGGTGCCGTCCAAATAAAAATATCACAATAATCCACAAGTAATTCACACTAGTCTAATCAATCAATTAAAGTCTTGTAAAGCCAAAGGCTGCATGTTTGTAATAAATTCATCAAGATTTTTTTAAGTTTAAACCAGTGCCTCCAGCTAAAACCTAAAGTCCTTTATCTATAATACTGCTTTCTCCAATAAAAAAAGTTGTCTTTTCTAAATCAGGAGAAAAATATGCACAGCTCATACACCTTTTACAAATAAAAACAATCCACAATGGTTCTAAATTGTTCTAAGGGATTGTTAGAGAGGTGACTGGAATGATGGGGTTGGTGGTTTATCATCTGTGACTAGGCTGGCTTCATCAGAAGCACTGCTCTGCTTCCTTTCTAAAATTCCAGCCATATATGGCTGTCTCGCTTTCATTGTGTCTCTCTCTGACTACCATGAGACTGTGTGATGACAGCAGATTTAATAACAGAAGTGATGAAGAAGAGGGGAAAAAAAGAAACAATGGTACAATCTTTGGAGTGTTGCATAACCATATATATATCTGTGTGTGTTTGAAGGTGTACTGGTTTAAAGATGGAAAGCAGATCTCAAAGCGCAGTGAACACTACCGTATCAGTCGTGATCCAGATGGCACATGTTCCCTGCACACAGCGGCTGCCTCGCTAGATGATGATGGGAACTACACCATTATGGCAGGCAACCAAGCGGTATATGAAATTTTTTTTTTTTTTTTTTGGTTTCTTTTATTATATATTTTTATTACAGATGGTAGCAATGGATTGCTATCTATCTATCTCAAGTGATCCATTCATAGTTATATACCTATCGCCCAGCCCTAATAACATGCATGTCTCAAAAAATTGGAGACGAGTCATATACCCAAATTGGAAAATGCCTAAATTCCACAATAGTTATTTTGTGTTAACATCTTGGCTACAAAAAAATACATTTTTATCAGAGTTTGATCTCATATTTTTTTCTTTTCTCACATTCATGTACACACACATACTTTCTCAAGTGGCTAGTCAACATGACCTGTGTTTTGGTGGAGACAGATAAACATTGGTAGTCAGGGGGAAGTGACTGACCAGAAGCATGAAAAAAATCTACAGCCCTTGCAAGGGTCAGAAGTTCACACACACACACACACACACATTCAGACACATTCCAGCTTGAAATCGCCCACAATTCAACTCAGACAATTGTATACTTGGTTATGTGTCATACATGTCACTTTTCTTTTGTCTTATCCCTAAGAAAAGCATACACTGTCAGTGTCTTAACTTAAATGTTTCTCCCTGTGTCTTCTGTGGTAGGGGAGAGTGAGCTGTACTGGAAGGATGATGGTCCAGGCTGTGAACCAAAGGGGGAGAAGTCAGCGCTCTACACCTGGACACATCCGCAGGTATATAAGCTCTTCTGTTTCTAAACAGTAGGTCCAGGATCAGGTTTGCTCTGTGGGACTATCACTAATAGAGGGTGTGTCTCTTGTAAAGAACACCAGTATATTTTGGACAATGATGCAAGGACCATGTTAAGATGTCTTTTATACATGTGAATCTTTTTGAATGGGTGGGGTTTCCTCTGGATTAGATATATATCCGGCCATTCAGGTCTTTAAGGTTTTTATGTTTGATTGACAGTGTCAGTAGTCTCTGAAGGAAAAGCTGTGTGCCAACCTATCTTTAGTCTTAAAACTTAGATAAGGTTTTGATTAATAGAATTATATATATGATTATTTTTATTTTTTTTTATGTCATCTACTATATTGTTAAATAATACCTTTTACCTTAAAATAGTGATTTTTGATCCTATCCTGTTTTTACCCTCTTGACTATTTTAAAGTGACACAAGAAATCTTTATTTTGACAATGTTTAATTGATATTTAAATTGAAGCAAAATCCTTTAACAAAAACATTAATATGCCAACCCTGTTTTTTCGATATTTACATTTGATTATTCACAATAAAAAGAATCAAATTTTTATCCTTTTTTTTTCAGACCACGCTCAAGGTCCAGAGACAGCGGAGATGAGAATGAGAATATTCAGGAACGCCACTTCCGCCCTCATTTTCTGCAGGCCCCCGGCGACCTCATTGTGCAGGAGGGTAAACTCTGCCGCATGGATTGCAAGGTGACCACACAAGCACTGCTGTACTTAGTTACATCTCACTGTACATAACGTTTATTATACGGTCACTTAAAGGCATAGTTCATCCAAAACTAAAAACCCTATAATCATTTACTCACCCTCAAGATGTTCCAGACCTGTGAGTAACGTTCTTCTACTGAACTACTGAAATATTTTGAAGAATGTGGCTAACCAAACAAGTCCCAATTAACTTCCATAGTATTTGATTTTCTGTAGTGTGGAAATTGTTGTGGGCCAACAGCTCCTTGATTACCAATATTCTTAAACAATCATACAAAAAATGTTAAATAAAAAAGTTTATTTTTTAGGTAAACTGTCCCCACTGTATAACAAGTAAATAAATGCATGGGCATTTCAGAAGTTAGGGGAAACATCCTTTGTGTGATATATATGTATGTATGTAATAGGAAAAGTGTTCTCTCTCTGCATTGTGAAGAAAATGGGGGAAAAAAAATCTTCTAAAATGATGAATGGGCAAATGGGCTTGAGTAAAAAGCTGGAATGATACTCTGTTTTCTCTCTTTCTCATACTATTGAGTTGTTTTCTTTCTGTTGTGTTTCCATTGGCTTACCGCTGTCTCTGAAGACTGTCCTCTATCGTCTGCTCCTCCCTCTGTCTCCGTCACTGTTTTTTTTTTCTGTCCCATATTTCTTTGTTTCCCTTTATTTGCCGCCTTTCTCATGACACCCACACCACCCTTTCATATATTTCCATTTTAGAACTTTCCACAGATTTGTCTTTTATTTATTTATCTATCTATCCGTCTATCTACAGTATCCGTTTATCTGTCTGTCTATTCGTCTTTGTATATATATATATCTATCTATCGGAGAAAAAAATGAAATCTATAATATTTAGCTACAGTTTGGTAGTCAGCATTTTCTTAAGGCTTTTCATTGAGCATTTGTTAAAAGAAAAAGTAATTTTTAGTCGTTGTTTGTGTAAAATGCCTTTTTGTTTCTCTCAGTCTCTCACTTTTCCTGTCACTTCAACATTTTTTATTTATTTTTTCCCCCTCAGATTTTCAGATTTGTGTCATTTTCTCTCTCTCAGGTTGTTGTAGTTTTACATTCTGTTTCTGTCCTGCTGCCCATGTCTGGCTGTGATCTGTGTATGTCAGAATAAGGGCTCGCTGTGCCATAGAGGGATTCACACGCTATAAAAAGACCCTGATTTGTAATGCACTCATGCACAGAACCCTTAATGTCAATGGTATTTATAGAACTGATTTATTTCCTCTGGCTTTGAGGCTTTCCAAACTTTTCAAGCCACAAATGTCCCTAGATGCAGTTCAGGAGGTCTAAAATCAAAGTGCCTTTTTACAGTTTGAGTTCTCTGCTTTTTCACTTAAACAGCCTGTTCTTTCAATTCGACTCATGAACGCTCTAAAGTTGGCTATAGTGAGATGTGTGATGGACGTTGTATGCATCACGCAGGGAATATGCACACCCAAGGGAACTTCACTTGAGCAGTGTTTTTACAACCCTCATGAATGTTCTCAGGAACATCACAACAAATGCAGATGGATAAATCAGCATCTCAGTCCCATGTGTAAATACATGCACACATTCATATACACACTGACTGGTGGTTTGTTGCTAACACACCTTCGGGTGGAGCAGGTGTTGTGTTTCTCAGGAATGTGAGAGTTGTTGAAAATGGAGCCGAGGCATTGTACACGGACCCATTTCCCATGAGAACCACAAGCATAAGCCACCAGATACCCCACACCAAACATAAACACTGGTGTTAAGATTAAAAGGGGCAGTTGCAACATAATTTACATTTTAGAAAAAAGTGGGAATGAATCAATTATACTGAAAACAATTGATTGACTTGTCTTTCAAACATAGGTAAGTGGCCTGCCAACTCCTGACCTCATCTGGCAGCTGAATGGTCAGACCATCCGTCCAGACTCCTCCCACAAGATGCTGGTGAGGGAGAACGGGGTTCACTCATTGGTCATCGAGCCTGTCACTAGCAGAGATGCAGGAGTCTACACATGCATCGCCAGCAACAGAGCTGGACAGAACTCATTCAACCTAGAGCTCATTGTTGCAGGTACATAATCATTATCATCAGAATAAAACTAATAATATAGAAATAATAAGATTCATGTCTTTTTTTTTTTTTTTGAAAACACTATATAAAATGTACATTAGCGAAAGTTGGAGTAGGTTTATTTTAAGTCTTTTATTTTTACCTAGGCTGCTTTTATTTAATCAAAAATAAAAAATACAGTAAAAAAAATAGTGATATATTGTGAACTATTATTACAATTTAAACCTTTCTATTTCATTGTTTTTTTTAATGTATGTTTTTCCTGTGATGGCTAAGCTGTTTTTTTCAGCAGTCATTTCTCTAGTCTTCAGTGTCATATGATTCTTCAGAAATCACTCTAAAATGGTGATTCACTTCTCAAAAAACATTTCTTTAATCATAAAATCATTGTGCTGTTTTGTTTATTTAGCAAAAAAAAAGCATTTATTTAAAATAGAAATTTTTACATGTTTTAAATTTGTCCCTGTTAAAATTAACTATTTATTTCATTCATTAAAAAAGCCTTTTAAATATCTATAAAATGCAGGTAAAAATATATCATTTTCATCCTTGTAATATGTAAAAATATATTTGTTTCATTAATTTGTCATCTTGTTTGTTTGTTTTATTTTCTTTAGCCAAAGAGATGCATAAAGCTCCATGTTTCATTGAGAAACTCCAGAACACAAGTGTCGCTGAGGGTCACCCAGTGCGTCTCGAGTGCCGAGTGTCTGGAGTCCCGTTCCCACAGATCTTCTGGAAGAAAGAGAACGAGTCCTTCACTCATAACACCGACAGGATAAGGTACTGTAGGAGACCTTGGGCAAATCCGAGCCCTCTTATAGACATTCCAAACTACAGTTTAGCTAAAGCACTACTTTTATTTTTTAGTATATTATATTTTATCACGTTAAACACTATTTACTTCATTGATTGATTTAAAAGCTCACTGTGCACTGCTAGCCTGTATATAGCAGCTGTTAAAAGGCTGGTATTCAAAGTGCCTACATGTGTGTGCATATACTGATGAAAAGACCCTTGTAAAAGAAACATACACACAGTAACCTCACCACAGGCGCTACTGTCTGCGCCACCTCAGAGAGACGAGAGCAGTTAGTCACAAGCTGTAAAGTCTCAAGTCATTGTTTGTGGACACAGTTTGCTGATAAGGAGTAATTTGGCCATCCAGCCTAAATAAACAATCCTGGCATCTCATTAGAATCCTCTGTTTCAAGGCAGACAGTGTTGATACTTAGTCATTCTGATGTTCAATTCTATTTCCCAGCATGCACCAGGACAACTTTGGTTACCTCTGTATGATCATCCAGCCGGCTCTGAAGGAAGACGCAGGCTGGTACACGGTTTCAGCTAAGAACGAAGCTGGCATCATCTCTAGCACAGCACGTCTTGATGTACACGGTTAGTCAAGCACACAACACAAATGGATCATAAGAATGCATTCAACAATGCTGAGTTATGATTGGTAAAAGACCAAAGTACACTAAATACAGACTAAGCAGTTTAAACGGTTTATCTGATCAATGTGCTTGCTTAAGTTGCTTTAGATTAAGAAAACAAAACTGTATTTATTCTGTCCAATAAAAGCACACTCCCTTCCTCCGCCCAATGTTGTTCCCATAGCATTCCCATCAGCCAGTGCTGTGTGTTTGCCATCAACAACAGGGTTAACAATACGGATGCATTACCTAAGGTTAAAGCAACAATGGACTGGCAGCCTGTGTACTGGAGTCTTATTTAATCTTTGTCATAAAATGATTCAAACTAAACGCATGCAGTCTGGAATGAGTTTGGACTTGTTGCTCAATGCTAATAATTTAATATTTAATTTTAACACATTTAATATTTTCTAAAATGTAAGCTTTGATGCATCAATATTTATATAAAATTGATTTACCAATATTAAAACTCTGACTGATACCAATAAGTCAAGGATTATTTAATAAAAGCTATATATCTTTTTAAAAAATCCATGCTTTTGTTTTAAAATATTTCAAAAATAAATTTCTAAAATATATTTCTAAAAGCTAAAACTGGATTTTAATGCTACAAGTGAATTTAGACATTATATAGTTTAGTATGAAAAATTCATATTAATTTTGAAATAGTCAAAGATTACATGTAACAGAATTAAATTGTTTTAAATATTACATTTTAATGAGCTGATGGCAAAAATACATGAAATGTGAAAAACTAGTGCTGTCAAACGATTAATCACAATTATTTATCCAAAATAAGTTATTGCTTATTTAATATATGTGTGTGTACCATGTGTATTTTCATGCAAATACACAGTATATATTTTCCAAATGATTTACATCCACCTTTTATATATATATTTATATATGCTATTTATTGACTCTCTTTCTGGTATATTGTTCAAGCCAAAAGGAAACATTATCTAGACAGTATTACATTACAGTTTTAATGTATTACATCCTTTAAATTCTTCAAAGTGAGAAATCCTCTGCCTTTCCTTCCCTTAGCCCAGTGGCAGCAGACTCACACCCCGAAGCCCAAGAAGGTGCGTCCATCAACGAGCCGCTACGCCGCTCTGACAGAACGCGGTCTGGACGTGAAGGCAGCCTTCTTCCCAGACTCCAATCCTCTTCCTCCTGGCACCCTTGTGGAGAGTGACGACCTGTAGAGACTAGCATGGAGGATCTGACCTTCGAACTCCCGATCCCTTGATCCAGCATACTCCATAATCCCCACCCATTTCCCAACAATACCCTCTTGCTGGGGTCGGATGAAAAAGCGATCGATTGAGCGATGGAGGAAGCTGCTAAGCATTTCCTCCCGAGATTTCGATTCTTGGTATTATCGCTTCATCTCTGCCTGAGGAGGACCATTTGCTTTTACTTTTATTTCAGTTGTTTTCTGAGGGGAAATGATGTGGGTATTAAGTGAGGTCATATCCTGCTTGTAAACAGACTTGATGGTTCGCTGGCGCACTTAACACACACCAGCACCTGCGTTGAGGAAGGAGGTAGTATACTGATGATCACCTTGTTTTTCATCTCTAGATTTCACAAGTGCCTAAGAAATATTTAATTTTAAAATACAAATAATAAAAAAAATCTATTCAAATAACTAGCATCTAGCTGTGCATGTTACTACAGTGCCAACACGTAACACTTTTTATGTATTTAGTTATAATGCCTTAGATTAGATATATTTATGAAACGCTGGAGGAAATATCTTCCTCACAGGAAATAGGACTTTTTTTGGCTGGGTGGATGGGATGGGGGGGGGGTTCTCTGGATATAGGGTACAGGGCTGTGGAAAGATGGACACCCCTAAAATTCCATGGACTTCTTCGTCCTTGGAGCTTCAGGGTCCTTGAGATCCAGCATATTGATCAGACGTACACTGCCAGAAAGATGCCACATCTGGATCTCAGCTCCAGTCCAGAGATGTCTCACAAGGCCGGGCCTTAATGATCTTTTCCCACCCTGTCTTTTTTTTAGGAGAGATTAAAAGCGGAAACTGATATGTCATTAACTTGAGTGATGAGATTTTTGTAAGTTTTGGCTGACTGACAGGTTTGGACAGTTTGTTGTGTTTCCATGGAAGTGAGAGTAATGAGGAATGCCTATGATGGAGGTACAGGAAACAGAATGGACGCATGCATGCATGTGAAGGATGAGCTGATTGAGGAAGAAGGCGAGATTTATACTTAATTTGAAATGATGTTGGTGCATGAAATGACGGTATGAGATGGTAATACTTTGACAGGTAGGCTTCAGTTTTCAGGTTTGGAATTACAGAAACGTGCAAAAAATGTGATGCTGTTTTTATAAATTATATTTCATTTGCTTTTTAAGTAGCTCCAACATATTCGTTCGTAACGCAATCGTAATGATACTAGCTTTGATCAGTCGAGTATCAAATACTCAGTTCAAATAGTTTAGCCATCATCTCACACACATTTGCAACGTATATACAAAAAATATAGCATATCAATATACACATATAAGCCTGTGATTCGCATATGTTTTTTTTTTCTCTTGCACAGCTGTTTATCCTACAAATAGACAGATTTTAGGAGGTTTTCTGTTTTCCAAGCCAACCTGTGCCTGTATACGGACTGTTCTCCTTATTCTCTTCTGGTTTATGAATAGTACAATAAATAAACGTCTCTGAAATGATTGAGTCTGGGTTGAGTCCAGTTGCTTTTGGCAAAAACATCTCTTAAAGTTGTCTTGGTTTTCTGGGTAATCAGTATTTTTATGATCGTGAAAAGGCCAGGGTTTAATACATAATTTTAATAAATTATTTTTATACGAGTTAGGGGTTCTGTAAGCGTAATGCAGCACAGCTAATTTAAATGCTGAAATTACATCACAAAGTGAGTCACATCCTCCACATGTTGACCTGTGACCTCCGTCATCCCAAGTATGGAACATGAGCCATAACCTAAAAACTCCAGTGAACTAAAAATAATCTTAATCCAGATGGGCCAAAACTGCTCTTACAAACTCCAAAGAGCAACACGGAGGTGATTTAACAATAAAAAGATTTGACGGAGTCTGTAAACAGTTATCGTACATTCAGCAAAACACAAATATGCAGTTGGCTCGCTCATCATCACAGTGCCAGCTGTAGTCCTCCATCCATGAGCAGAAGCTGTCCTGTGATATAAGGAGACTCCAGGAGGAAAAGGACAGCTTGGGCCACCTCTGCAGGTTCCCCAAAACGGCCCAGTGGAATTCTTCTCACCATGTCTTCCTTCTCCAGTCCTGCTGTCATGTCTGTCCGAATGAATCCTGAGAGAAGAGAGTGAAAAGAATGTTCAGTGTTATTCAAATGACTGCTAATATGCAGATTAATAGGCAATAGAAGAAAAGGAGAAGACAAAACCTGGAGCCACCAAGTTCACTCGAATATTCCGGCTAGCAACTTCCTTCGCTAGTGAACGTGTGAATCCCTCCAGTCCGGCTTTACTGGCACTGTACACACACTGCCCGGAGTTACCCTTCACACCCACCACAGAGCCTGAGGAAACATGATTAAACCTACAGTATAAATCCTACTGCGTCTTATTTAATACGTACATTTCTAGGCCTCCAAATGAACAAAATGATGAAAACATGTTGTGCACAATCTAGTACAATCCTCCTTTTTGGTCGTTTGATTGATAGTTGATGCTTTTTTTAGAAATTAAAAACTTTGAGTAATTCTAAAAGTGTCTTTTATTTTTTATTTTTATGAATTACACAAAAATAAATTGTATTATTGTTAGAAATATTTATATAAAATAAATATAACTGCAACTTAGATTAGCCATACTTAATTTTTTTTTTTTTTACCATTTTTTGTTACATAATTACATTCAAAGCTATCAGAATTGCATTTTTTACACATAAAAATATTAGCAAGGGCACCAAATGGCATTTAACAATAAAATGATAAAAGATGCTTTTCCTTCTCAAGTACAAGTTCCATAATCTCCAGTATCACAATATGCATATCATAATATGAGCAATAAAAGATAGCAAACAGAGCAAAATAGATAGTTAATGCCATTTCCATTGAAATTCAACAAGTGTAAGAAATACATTATGATGCAGAGAAAGACTATTTAAAATCTGTAGCTCCATCTAGTGGTGATTAAAGGAACCCAAACTCCAGCTGCTGATAGATTTTTATCCCTTTTTCTCCAGCATGAACTCTATGACACTGTATTGAAATAATATGTAAGAAAATCATAAGGTTGTGGGGCATACAAAAGACTCACCTATGTTTACAATAGCTCCTCCGTGACTGAGCATGCTTCGTAGAGCGCCTCTGCACGTCAACATTGAGCCCAGCAAGTTAGTGTGAAGAACAGCCAGCATGTCTTCAGATTTACTCCTCAATAACAGTGCATCTCTTTAAAATAAATACATTCAGTATATATTAGAATGCAGCAGCTTTTTTTATTTATAATATCTGTCTTGTATATTAATTCAATATCATATTTTCTGTATCATTGTCTGACCTGTTGATGCCAGCTGCGTTAACCAGGTATCCCACAGTGCCACAGGTCTTACTGATGCTCTCGAATGCTCTCTGAACGTCGTCTTCTTTAGAGACATCACAGCTTAGACCCAAATGCTTTTCTGAAATTAAATATACAATCCAAAATAACTTCTATTTTAACACGATTTAAGATTAAGACTTAATTGCACTCATTAACCTGGTGCCAAAATTTTATTTTTTTTTTTCTTTGTGCTGTTGGATATACAAAACTCCAATTTAGGTAAAAAAAATAAATGAATAAAGGCCTGAAGTGTATGACATCTGCATTGTCAAATCAAAGCGTTAAAGAGTTTTCATCAGCGAACCAATGCAAAGTAACTGATTCGTGGTGATTCACTGATTCACCTCCAGGGAGAGATTCAGCTGTAACCTGTGCAGCCTCCTTATTCCTAGACAATACCACAACCCTATGACCCCTCTCTGCTAAGAGCTGAGAAACTGCTCGCCCAATGCCACGCGAACCACCGAACACTGCAGCCAGTCTGGACATCACGGCCCTAAAAGAGAGAAGAAAAAACAGTACAGAATGAACACTGCTGGCCAGCAGCCAGATATTGAAGGAGTAAAGATGAAAGTACAACTAAAAATGGTACTGTATCCTCAGAAAAAAGTATTCCCTATAAACAAACAATGCATTTTTGATTCACATTTGATTATTGCTGTGTCAAAATATGGTAGGCTATATTGTATAGTACCTTGGAGTGCCATGTAAAGATTTGTAAGCTGGGCGTGACAAAATATAAACTATAATACTGTATTATTTATTAATTAGAACTATCACTTAAAAGGTCATAATGTGATAGTATTTTGGGCATGTAACGTTAGTTTGTAACTACCGCGGCATTCTGAAAAGCACATTACTGCTGGTAATATCTAACATTAAAATAATTAATAAGCAAACTGTTGAGCAGAAATTATTTAATGTTCACTCAAAAGTTAACAATTGCCACTGACAATGAGCAACATCTCTTAGAGGTCCGCTGACATTGCACAGTTATAGTTACTTTAACAGCACAGGATTTAGGTTTTAATACGACAAAATGCCGAATTTATTTGAATATAGGTAATATATAATCTACCGTTTGCTGTTGTCGCTAAATGTGAAGTTGTGATGGAACGGGTGCCGCCATGTTGAATTAACTGCGCGTGGTGGCCGATAGGTGGAGCCAAACGCGTGGGTAAATTAATATTATGAACTAAAAGATCTGA
>JAUCMS010000045.1:7762531-7774135 GCA_032357445.1 Enteromius radiatus
GAATTATACTCTCTAATGATAATAATACATCTAATTGTAATAATTTTAGATAATATCTGGTTATTCAGCGTCGATGACGTCATATGTACATAATATGCGGCCCGTGAGACTTGAACTTGGACATAGTGCGGCCCACTGCAAAAAAAGGTTGAGAACCACTGACCTAAACCAACAGCAACCTAGTTTTCCCAGGAGGCCTCCCTTCCAGGTACTGACCCGGCTCAACCCTGCTTAGCTTCAGTGGGGAACCAGTTTTGAGTTGCAGGGTGATTAGGCACATATTACGTTTTGGTGCATGCCCCTTTAAATGCTAGTGAGCTCTGCTTTCTGCCGTGGGGAGAGTGAGACTTTAGCTTGCTAACTAACACATTATACTCTCTTAAGTGAGGCTGGATCATGAATGATTTGTGCAAACCTAGACACATTTAGGCAGATCAGGGATTGCATTCCCTTTATAAACACAAATAATCTACTTTGTCTTCAGCAACTTGTCGGGAGTAAAGGATGATTGCTATGTTCCCTATTACCTCCAACAATAAAACACTTAAGACTCATTCTTGTCTATGCTTACTATGGCATTGAAACAATGGTACTGGTTTTTCATTTGTAATCTTCTTGTGTAATTATGCAGTCTACAGACTGTTTATGGTGCGTCCGATTTACTTTGTACATAAACATTTGTGTAAAAAAATTCTCAAAATAGCAAGCTCAGATCTGATTGGCTGGCCTAACAGCAATGGACCTATGGAAATCGAGAAGCACTGTTACAGAAATTGTGTTCCCAGACTGCTGCTATGACCACTTCAGAAGAGTGACAATAATAGATGCTTGATTTGCCAGCGTTTGTGATATTTATAGCATTGAATATATGAAAGAGTTTTTTGATTGCTTTTCAGCTTTGTTTTCAGAGTTTTGTATGACTTTAAAACGATAGTTCACCCAAAAAGGAAAATTCTGTTGTTACTCATTGCTTATTTTGTTCACCTTCACAACCCAAATTAAGATATTTTCGATTAAATCCGAGAGATTTCTAGCCATAGACAGCAATGTAACTACAACGTTTAAGTAGTAGTAAAGGCATTGCTAAAATAGTCCATGTGACATCAGAGGTTCAAGCTTAATTTTTCTGAAGCTGTGATTTATGTAGTTGATCAGGTGTGAAATATTGAAGGGGAAAAAAATTTTTTCACAGCACCACAAAACGTCTATCTGTGCAGGGACCACATTCACTAAGCACAGAGTCCACTTTCTCTCTCCTTGCCCCACTTCCCCTAAAGATTACAAGAGAAATCCTTAACGTTTCACCCGGTTGCACACCCACACGCACTGTTTGGGAACATTTAACTTCAAACCCGAGCGTTTGTCCATCAGTGACAGAGTTTTGTGAGATCGACCTCCTTGACGGAAACCTCCCCAAACCCCAAAAGCCCACAAATCTAAACTCTGTTGGCCACCCTTTTGATGTGTGAAGCTTTTCCTCTCTCCCTGCCTCGTCTCAGCAGTCTGTTTGCTTGTCTCTCTGTCTCTTTGGCGGTACTTGGTGTTTTTACGCAAGGAACGAGGAATGCTGTTTATTGCATCCTGGCGCATATAAAAGTGACATTCCGTTGACCCGCCCCTTGGCTGTCCCGTGGGCGAGCGGCCCGCATTGACTCACACTGGCCTTTTTTGATGATATCATGGTTGCTGCAGCAACCTCTGGCTGACCCGTGCCTGTGTCATGTAACCCCTTCATTAAGGCTCTGTAGTCAAGCCTATAGTTAAAGATCTCAGAGCGCACAGATCCCCCTCTCTCTCTGTTTTTCTCAGGCTTGTCTCCTCTTTTCCATCCCACTGTGCTCTCTGCAAGCACATCAGCTCATCCCCCCCCCCCTCCCTTTCTTTTATTACCCATTACTCCCTCGCTTCCATTTTCTTGTTCTCTGCCTTTTAATCTTTTTCGACTTTTTTAATTCCCTCCCTCATTTCTCTCCTAGCCGATAGCAGGAAGTCATTCTCAACAGCGTAATGTTTCCCACAGGCCTCCAGATGGTTTATATTTGCGTGTATGTGTGTATTAACAATAAATGAGGCTGATGTGAGTTGCATATCACGGTTTGGCCCACTATTTGTGCATGTTTCTGTTGTTTTGAGTATGTTTGGGTGCATTTGGGCCCTCAGACATCTATTAGCGTGTCTGAGCAGGCAGGTGTTTTGGATTTGTTGTGTTTTGGATGTGTTTGTGTATGTTATGGCTCTGTTGGGTGTGACTGTCCATTTCTCTGCCCTGAGGTTACATAATTTCAGGGTAGGGATCAAAAGACCTAATCAGGTGTTAAAATTGTAACCATGGAGACTGTCTTGTTGTTTAGTTGTAGTTCAGTATCCTCTGAGTCAGGTATTACTTATGTCATTTCATCTGAAACTAGACTAATTAAAGTTTCAGTTCCAACAATTTTCTGGTTTGCTTTAAAACTCTTTATTTTGTTGGAAACGCAGAGATCAAAATTAGAAAATGGCAATGATTGTAGAATGAAGCAAGATTACAACTAAAAGTTCTGAAGGTTATAGAAGTCAGAAATTAGAAAGATGTGTACAGGCCCTTGCTTTGAATGGCTTCAGTACATCTGTATCTGCAGGGCATCACTAGATTTGTATTTTGGTTCATTCTTCTTCCATTCTTCTGCAGTTTGGTGACTGAAGTGGGTGTCTTAGCCTCCACCTTTCACTAATTTCTTTAAACATTTACACAGTCTTTCCCATGTTTGATGTCGAACATAATGTTTCCCATCGGAACCAAATAAATTAAACTTGCTTTCATCACTGAAGTGAACTTTGGACCGGTTCTTCTCTGTCCACACAACATGCTCGTCAGCATACGTTAGTCAGGTCTTTTGATTCTTTTGCTCAATCTCTGTCCAAATTCATAAAACTTAAATGTCAAGACACTGAGACAGATCCTTACCCTGTTTAGTGCTGAACTGCTGAGCAATTCCAGCTGCAGTGCTGAACTGAATGCCCATTGAGATTCCCTGTATTGTCCTGTCTTCTCGTGCATTTGTCTTTTGTTGAAATGCAGTCTTTTTGGGGGACTTGTATGAGTTAGTGACATTGTAAAGATGCAATATTCTAGAAATCACAGATTTGGAACAAACAACTTCTCTTGCTACTGCTATTGTTCAACTTGATGTCGGAGGATTTCAGACACTTTATGGCTCACTGTGTTGCAAAGTCGTTGAAAACAGGAAATGTATGCTGATATCTAAAGCCGCTTTTCCAATTATCGTGCCGAATGGTTTTCTTTGCAGAACCATTCCATTCTGCACCGATCCGAGTCGGCTGGTAAGGTTATGTTTTGTTTTTCACTGCGGGGCTGAAAACTGATCTCTTTGGAATGCAATTCAAATGCGTCAGTCGTTGCCATGGAAACACAAATGTTTACATATTATATGAGGTGTAAATAACCACTGCATTATGAAGGATGAACCAAAATGTCTTTACATTTTATTTCTAATTTGTGTTCAAAATAGTGCTCTTAGAAAACTACGGAAAAGCTAGTAGACAAATGACAGATCCTGATTGGTGGAACCGTTCAGCCCGACAGTAGAAAACAAACCAGGTGCAACAAACTGGCAGGTACCTGAAAGTTTGATCAGTGTTCTTTTTTTTTTAAATACTTAATTTAAAGCTGCAACTTTTGGCTCTCTAGCCAACACACAGAACGTACACGTGTGTCTTGCAGAAGAGCATTGTAGCCAGAGCCACTTTTCTCAGTTTATGTCTATGGCGAATCACGCAGGTACTGGGTTACTCCGCAGCGAACCAGTCTAAATAGTCCAAATATCAACACTTCTTATAGCTGTACCATAGTGATACAGAACAAACCAAAAAACACGGTTTGGAGAAATTGCGTAAAATTAAGTTTTATATACTGTGCAGTATATAAATATATTTTAACTCATGAAAAATGCTAAAAAAATCTTGTTCTGTAATTTTGATTTCCACTGTATATTTATCTATTCAAGTGTTACTATCAGGATAATGTGAAGATGTTTTCAGGATGTTTTATCAATGCCCAATCTTAATCTGTAGATTTGTTACCTAAGGCTGTGACTAGGCTTGAATATTTAATTTGGTGATATTAACATCTGCTCCGTGCACACAGTTTTTTTTTTGCTTTCATTGCAGCCATCTGCATCTTTCCCAGCTGAGTCACATCTGGTCATTATTCACCAATCAATAAGCACTAACCAATCCATATATCATCATGCCACTCTGCATGTGTGTGTTTATGTTTGTGTGTGTGATGGGTGGCAGGTTTGTAAGACACCTGAGCTCTGCTGACAGCTGTGTTTGTGTGTTTTTAATGTTTTCTTTTGGTGCTGCTGTTTTATAGTAAATCTGTCACACCTGTGATGGCCCACCTGGACTGAACAACGTACACAAATCTACACATCACCGTGTGTGGTCTCACGACTCTGGTTCACTTTATCACACCATTTATGTGTCCGTTTTCATTTTGTAATTCTGTAGTTTAAATGGTCTATAAATAAGAGCTCTATTTGAGGAGTTTGATTCTCTGAGATGTGTTTCGTTTTTGAGATATTGCTCAGTCTTGATGCTGATGGCAAAGTGTGAATGATTGACAGGTCGTCTGCCTCATGTTGATTGATGGGCTCTTTTTAGGTTTGACCTTTGACCCGTATCCAAAAGAATAAGCTGCACGTAGTTGAGAAGTTCCAGTGGTTGTGTGTTTCCAAACATTCCCTTTCTCCTCCCTAAATCTGTATCCTTTCAGGATGGACGTGAGTTTGCTGTAGGACAGGGTTTATAAAGCAACTGCAGGAAAGAAGGCAAATTATTTAGTTGGATATATGATAGCCTTTTGGACTACACTTTGATAAATGCTTTATATAACATATAGTTGAGTTTTGAGTCCAGGCTGTCTTTCTGACTGTCCAGAGGGCAAAAAAGGACACAAATAATCTCTCTGGTTCTGTAATATTGAGCAGTGGTTGTGATGTGCTGGGATTCTTGGATCAAACTGAGACCGCTCCTGTGAGATCATGTATTGTGTACTATGATTTTTTTCTGTCCCTCTGTTTTGTCACACGCTCCTCTGTGGTTGTGAAAGTTTTGTTGGGGTCCTCTGGCTCTACATCTCAGTTCGCCTGCATTTGTCCCTTGAGTGACGTTTCTTTAACCTCCCTTCTGCTTCATTTGTCCTGCTTCGTTTTCTTCCTTCCTTCACTCATGTCCCGCTTTACCCTTTTCAGCACTCTTTTGCTCTTTCTTGCTGCTCTTGTTTTTTCTGTCCTTTTCTGTTTTTCTTTGTGCCCTTGCCTTTCCTTTGCTCTTTATTATTATTTTTATTGATCTTTCAATTGATCATTTTTATTTCGCTATTTTCCCTTTATTCTTTGCTTTTTTTTTCAACCATTTTTCTTTCTTCTTTTTTTACTTTTGCAATCTTTCTTTACTGTACTGTTTTATTCATACTCATTTTTGCTCTTGTCTTTCCTTTTTGACTCTTTCCTCCTTTAATTTTTTTGCTTTTTATTTATTTGTGGCTTACATTTTCATTCTTTTCTTCTTTCACTTTTTCTTTTTTGCATTTCTTTTTATTTCTTTTTCTATTTCTATTTTCTTTTTTTGCTTTTCACTTCTGTTTATGGGTTTTCACTCTTTCTTTCTCTAGCTCTTTGTCTGACTCTTATTAGCTTCTGTTTGTGCCCTTCTTTTATCCATCTCTATCTCTCTTTCAGCTGGCGTAGTGTGATTTAAGTGGTGGTTGTGTGACTGTAACACTGAAGTGGATTAGAGAGGCAACTCTGTGGGTGGGCATGAAGCTGCAGGAATCGGTTCTGAATGTCGTGCTAATCAGGCCCATAGAACCCGGCCTGGAACAGCTTCAGCATTGGCTGTTGGTTCTTAAGAACAAGCGTGTGTTTAGCGCTTTAATAAAGCTTGCTACGCTAACCTCATTACTCTCATTCTATCAGGCTCCTCCCCCTAACTATTCCAAATTACATTAGACGTTTTCCTGTCACCATGGCAGCCAGCCCACTGTTTTTCCTTGTTTTTTTCTTCCTCAGATAGCTGAATGTTTGAGGTGAATATGATATGATATGTGACATGTAACCAAGTAACTCTGCTCTACTTAAACTTTATACCAGGTTATGAAAGAGATTTAGGAGAAGGCCAAGTTACTAATCTTTGTTGCGCACTTTTAACAGGATTTTTCTGTTATCCAGACTTATTCGGGTTTGTTTGAAGAGATGAGAGCAGGTGGTCGGCTTGTTTCGTGTGAACACTGAGCTGTATCGTCACCTAGCTTGAGAGCTTTGCATTCTGGGTCCAATGTGCTTCCATATACCGGCCAGTGAAACGAAGCTTTGACAGTTAGTTGAGAAATTTGACATGTGAGAGATAGAGAGGGGGTTTGTGTCTCTGAGGTAAAGCAGTATGAAAAGGAGAGATGAATTGCATGGACTGGGAGAACTGGCAGGAATAGATGGAAAAAGGCGGCACAGGGAGAAAAACATACCAGAGTGAGGCGTTTTTCACATTTCGGTTGGGTCGCTTCATTAAAACGGCTAAAAACCGAGAAGTTGTTTTATTCATGTTTTTGTCACATTTTCCAGCGAAACCTGCATGCACAGAACAGCGCTTTCATTTGTCTGCCGCCAATGTACGAGTAGCGAAAAATGAGAGCCGCTCTCGGCAGACATTTTATTCTGAGATAAATGTTTTTTATGGTATGTGTGTCACCAGGAGCATGAAAGATGCAAATTATATGCCATCAGTAGCTTTTTACATCCGACTGCATTCATTCCATCTGTAAAACGTACCCTAGACATCTTTTCAGGCTATTTTCACACCAACTCAAAGAAACTCTGGTCCACACCAAAAGAAAAAGAGAGAAAAGAGTGCACTCTCCGATGCTAATCACTTATCTATTTCTTTCCTTCTTTTCACTCAGTCTGTCTTGCCACGAATATGCACACACACACACATACGCATCCTTGCATTATGTCTTTCACAGACTTTCAAGTACTCTGCTTCCTCCGTCATTATTTTTGCATTCGTAACAGCTTCATGCTGCGGTGACGAGAGAGTGTGTGCATAAAGACCAGAAGTGTCGTCAGCTAAGGAGAGAGATACAGAAGAATACATGCATGCATACATACATGAGTAGACGGACAGAAACAGAGAGAGGGAGAAAATAGTGACAGAATACTGCAGTGACTGTGAGCAGTGGAATTGGCCTGGTGAGACTTAATGATTAATGTTTGGGCACATGAGCAAAAGCTTGTAGATTCAAAACATGCAGTAATGTGCATCTACACATTATACTAGACACTATACAAAAATATCCAATAATTGAATCTTGATAACACTATCATTCAGAGATTGGGAATTGTTACTTTTACGTTTTTTTTTTACTTCTCACCAAGACAGCATAGCTATTTGATGTTAGTACGGGTAGTATTGTGAAATATTGTTACAATTTAAAAGATATTAAAGATTTTGCAATTTTAAATTAAATTTGTTCCTGTGAGGGCAAAGCTGTTTTTTGTTGTTGTTGTTGTTTTACAGCAGTTGCTTCATCTTTCAGTGTCACAGGCCCCTTAGAAGTCATTGTAATATGCTGATTTGGTACTCACAAACAATATCATTATCTCAGTAGAAAGCAGTTATTGTGCTTACTATGATGCATGTTTTGTAAGACTTTTTGATGAATAGAAAGTTTTTAAAAAGCATTTATTTGAAATAGAAACCTTTTGTAACATTATAAATGCCACTTTTGATCAATTTAGTGAATTCTTGTTGAATAAAAGTGTTCATTTCTTAAACTAATATATTGCTTCAGAAGCAAATGTACGCACACGAAAGGGGTCTGATGGTGCGTTTGATGCACAGGGACACATGAGCCCTTTAAGGTAATCAATAGAGTTGGATTAGTTCAAAATTAAGTGGGGAGTATGATAACTTGGATTTAGAAAATCCAAGCCTGTCTGAAATTGCCATTGGTCAATGTATTCCTTTGAGTGCACTGCAGCAAAAGTTAAAAATTGTCTCAACTTTTCTGCCTGATGAAGCCCTACTTTAGCAAACCCTTGTGTTTTTCCTCTGAGTGCTCTCTGACATAGCTCCTTCTCATTTATAAGCACCTGCTTATGTAATCAAGTAGATGAATAAAAAAGGAGATGCGGCAAGTTTGAAAAGTATATGTTAAATAAGTTCTTGCCTGTCTGTGTGCCATTTTTATTTTTCCAGTTCTGGAGTTCAAGAGATGTGTTATTCCACCCATGCAGTGTAAAGATATACAATGTGTGATCCTCAGCACACCCCAAACCACCTGTCTTTACCGTAGTAAGTGAGGTCAGGCAAGTGTACACAGACAAAGCGGCCAGATACAAAATAACAGCACAAATTTGCTTATTTTTCCAGCGAGTTACACATACACAGAATTACGCACATCCTTCATGAAAACTACATGCTCCTTTCCCATAATTCCACTATAAAGCCCAGACCCCCTCCATGTTTAAACAGTTTCTTTTTGATGACTAATCTGTAGCTTACAGAAAAGTCTTGCCTCAGCAACGTTTCGGCTGTACTCCCATATGTTTAGTGTTTTACTCAATGAAAGACTTTTCTTCTCCTAAATAGGCCTCTGCTTCTAGTTTTTGACAGTTAGCTTTACAGATGCCTGCTTCATGGTTCATTTGTCCACACATTTAGACTTGGAAGCTTTGATCTCTTGAAAGGACTCCAACTCCCGTGAGACTTTGCACACCGTTCTGTGGCAGATTGATTCAATCGAGCTCTAATGGCAGTGGTTCCCATGAGCCTCTAAAGTGTAGTTTGATTCCCTGTGGCAAGGTGAAATGCAGAGATTTTATGGAGGTTGTGGAACAGGTGCAGGTTGTAATGAATGAAGGGAGATGGTCACATGGTTAAATAGACACAAGTGTATGACTGGATGACCGGAGAGGGCTGGGAAAAAGGGATCAGGAGAACCATTCTGCTCTGGTTCATCTGTGATCGTGGTCCAGATGCACATCTGGGGTCCAGACAGCTAGCAGTGCGTTTTCTGAGCTTTACTTTGCCTCCTGTTTTTGCGATTCTCTCTTCCTCTGTTCTGTGGTTTATTGTTATTGGGATAATATCTCACAGGCATTCATGCTGTGTCACGATAAAATGTGATGTCTGTAAATTAAAGCAATCAACTCTTTCCAGCGTCCTATAAAATAAAAATAACAAGGTTGTTGACAAGATTGCATTTGTGTGTTTTGTGTTTCCCACTAAAGGGTTGAAAGGAGTAAAAATATGGAGAAATGGTTGTAGCACTTAATTATAAAAAGAAACAATTAGCATTTTATCAGCTGAGAAATACAAATGTAAATTAAAAAAAAAAAAAAAAAAAAAAAATATATATATATATATATATATATATATATAAATATTAAAATATATTTAATTTTTTTTTTTTTGTTGAATAAAATACTATTTTTTTTCCCAATATATTTTATCATTGAGTATTTATTTTAAAAAGTCTAAAAAAATCTTGTCTGGCATGATGTCCCAGATGTGCTCAATTGGATTCAGGTCTGGGGAACCCAGAAAAAAAAAAAAAAGTTAAAAATGGTCAGGCAACCACTAAATCTAGTTTTATCTGTTTTGCAGTGGGGATTCAGCTTTTAGATACCATTATTTAAGTGGTTTCCCATTTTTCTCTCACAGTGTGTGTCAAATCAAATGTTGTTTTCTAGCATCCTGCCATGAAACTTCTGCATCTCGCCACCTCCCCACCGCTCATTTCTGTGTTCTGCTGTGAGGGTGGCAGAAAGAACTGTGCATCTTCTGCAGATGTTGCCATGGAAACCTTAACTACCCCGTTTCACTTTTGACCGTGGGAGCACACTGCTCATTTGCTTGATATAAAGGTCAAGGGTTGAATTTAGAAAGACAGAACAACAAGTACATGTCTATAACGTAATTACTTCTCTAACTGTTCTTCCTCCCTCCATCCTTCTCTGTCTCTCTCTGATTTAACATAAACACTGCTCTTTCTGTTCCTCATCAAGATCTTGCTGAAGTCTGATAAGCCTTTGCTTCTTCGAATGATTGCGGTAAATGAATATCTGTTCCCACTGCCTAGCCAAACCTGATGTTTTGTTATTCAGACCTTAGCCCTGCATCGACTGCATCAATTCCCTCCTTTCTTTGGTCATAAATGCCCACTCAGCATCCTCCACACCTGATCTATCATGCTTTACAAAGTAATTATCCACTAAAGCTTCAGCAGGGAGGCCCGATACTCTCGAAGCAAGAAGTATGAGCAGCTGTGGGTGGGAGTCCATTTTTAGCAGAGGACACAGATGAGGGACAGGTCAGGTCATTTCCCAGTGGTCATAAACAGGGCCATTAGCAGCCCATTTCAGGTAATATGGATGTAATGAAAACAACATGGCTGCCTCACGCACACAAACTCCTGTCAATAAACCTACGTCATCTCCATTTGGTGCGTTAGGGTTGCGAAGTAAGCACTACTCTCTGATGGGTTTGATTGCTTGGGCCACTTGGGAGTTTTCGTCTTTTTTTTCCTGTCATCTCTCTCTGTGTTGGGGGTTTTCTTAAGCTAAATTATGCTAGATGGGGGTCAGACTTTCTCCTGCCTGACCCCCACCCCTTTAACAGCTCTTGTAAAAACCATCAGGGAAGCATTGCACTGCCCTTCTGTGCACTGAGAGCATTTTAATGCACCCTTTGCGTACTCCAAACATGCACCGATTCATTCAGTTAATGTGTGGAGTGTCTGTTTCCTATTGCACCCCAGCTGGTGTAACCTTTTTTTAATGACTTTCTCATCGTATTTTGCCTTTAGCGTTGACTCTTAGCACTACTTTAATAAATTATCAAGGGCTGCAGACTGTGACTAAAATAAAAAAAAAACTATGCACAGCAATAAACGTGATGTCCGATTGACAATTAAATGACTCTCATTAACCTGTTGTTTGTTAATGAGTCAGTCAAAATGATTCACAAAAGTTAATCAAACTCACTCATTAATTACCAGATATATTGATTGCTAAATGAAAGCATTTTTTTACATTATGTCTGATTCGAAATGAACTAGGAAACCACTACTCTCATACTTAAGGTATCTGATGCATAACCACTAGATCATTTTAACATGGTACTACATTTTAGATGGTATTGGAGCTAATTTGTACTAAATGCTAATGGTTTAGTTCACGAAACATTTGTGACTTTAAAAGATAGCTGACCCAAAAACTATTGTCATTAAAAATTCTGTCATTAATTACTCGCCCTCATGTCGTTCCAAATCCATTCATCTTCGGAAAACAAATTAAGATATTTTTGATGATATCAGAGATCCATCTGACCCTCCATAGACAGCAACCAGGTCCAGAAACATTGCAAAAAAACATAGTATTTTCATAGCGTCGCAAAACTGAAGTTGGTCTACCGATGTCACCTAGAGCTTTTTTACCGTTTTTTTTTTTTTCCATATTTCACCATTATTTCAGTTGTGTTGCTGTCTATGGAGGGTCAGATGGCTCTCTGATATCATCAAAAATATCTTAATTTGTGTTC
>JAUCMS010000045.1:7783954-7795059 GCA_032357445.1 Enteromius radiatus
AAACAAAATGAGAAAGTCAAGAGAGATATTTACTTGAGCTATTTTGGTCTTTTTCTGCTGGAACTGACAGAGCCGCAGTATTTTTGCTCCCGTTTGGTCATTGAACTGCTGGTGGAAGGGATGGAGCAGCTGGACACTCTCTCCAAAACTATAGCAAGTCAATTAAAAGATGCATAAATGAGTGCGTGAATGCATGCATGAATTCATTTATTAAAGTAAAAACTGAAAAACTGACTCACCTGCACACAGCCACCTGACCCACTTCCAGAAGTGTGAGAGCATTCACTATGACAGAAACCGACTCAAATGCCAGCTACAGAGACACAATATCAAATACAATGTTTATTCATGTAAATAGAATAGCACATCTTTCCCTTTTAACAGGTTCAAATTAGGGATGTCACAATTACCACTACTGAGTAATAAACATATAGTAATATTATGTTAATAATACTACACATGTAATATTGTGAAAGCCCTAGTTAAGTTGATATTTAATATCTGAAGAGATTTTGGGAGACTGTACCTGTTTGGAGTGGTTGTCCACCATACTGGAGGAGTCATCCACAGCCAGGCAGATCTGGTAGTTTCTCTTACTGGGTTTTGTTCTCCTCAGCCAGATCTTATCCTTGCGGAACTGACTAGCGATGTAAGGAATGACCTTGCGCATGTTCAGCCGTTTGCCTGTGCGGAAGTCTCCCCTGTTCAGGATCATTAAACGGTATTAATAGAAAACTGTGGAGGAGAACTGAAAGAGAACCCAAATGCTGAGGGTCTGAACAAATAAATAAAAACAGCATCAGAGAAGATACTCCTTTAAAGAAATAGAAAAATGTAAATTCTGTAATTTACTCACCCTAGAGTAAAAGATGACAGACCTTTAATTTTTGGGTGAACTATTCCTTTAAGTCATCATTCATTTAGTATAAATGCTTCTTTTGAGGTTGGATGGGAAGGACTGACCTGAGCTTGGCTGCCTGTGTGGGCTCCAAGACGAGCCGGAGCTGCTCACAGAGCTGCTGGGACAGAGGGGACGTCAGGGCCTGGTACTGATGCCACAGCGCTGCTGCCGCACTCTCCTGAGAGACATGGAGGTTTTTTTATTTCATTTTTTGAATTTCGATATGTGAGGTAAAGGAGGAGAAGCTCAGTTGTCATGTGACCATTGTTATGAAGATTCACCTCTTCTTGGGATCCTAAAGTCTGTCTCTGCCATGCCTCCAACTGCAGCTCCATCTCTCTTCTCAGCTCTTCTGGGTTCTTCAATGGTATCTGATAGAACACAAATTGCTCCACAATCTATATGCTGAATGTAAAATAGTGCCTTCGGATTACTGAGATTTTTATTTTAAAAAAGTCTATTATTCATGAATGCAGTAAAATCAGTAATAATGTGAATATTAATATTTAAATAAATGTTCAGTTCTAAAAAGTAAATTATTACTATGAATGCAAAGTTACTCCACTACTCTAGTCTTCATTGTCACATGATCCTTCAGAAATCAGTTTATTATCATGATATGTTTTTCAGTAAACAACTTAATGATTACAAAGCTCGAAAAGACAATTTATTCGAAATATACATCTTTTGCAACATTATAGCTGCCACTTTTGCTTAGTTTTCTGCATCCTTGCTGAATTAAAGTATTGATTTCATTCAGAAAAAAAAAAACTTAGAGTAATCATAAATCAACATACCTTTTGCATGTCCATCAGTAATTCGGGCACAGTGTGGATGGTGGACTCGTCACTCCTCTCTTTCATTTCCTCTTCATTACTGCTCCTCTCTGTCTCTAGCTTCTCCTTTTCTTCTGCATCAGCCTGTTTCTGTGCCTCCATGTCCCCATACTCCAAACCTGATTGAGAATGGATGAACGTTAAACATGGACTCACAGGTTACACATATACGTTAAAGGATGCTGATATTTCACCTTTCTGAGAGGCTTTATTGTCGTTTAGCTTCTCAGGTTTAAGCTCCTGGGCTTCAACTGCTTGCAGGTCCTTTTCTTCCTCTACATCCATTGCAATGTTGTCTTCTTCATTTTCCTCCTCTTCCTGTTTCACTCCAGCCGGCTTCTGCTGTTCTGCACTGGCAGCATCTACGAAGAACCAATCAGAAAATGTTTACATGGATTGCAGGGCAGATTCAAACCTGTCTTACTCATATATAAGCACACAGCTGAATTACAAAATTAAATATTCAGTGTGCACTTTCAAGAATATACATAACAGTAAATAAATCCTCACCGTATGTCTGGGCATCGTATCTCTCCTCTCCATGTTTTATGTGCTCGTACAGGTCAGACTCCTGTTGTGTGTTGGGCTGAGACTGATCTTGCGTTTTCTCATCTCTGTTGTCAACTGTACGCAAACGTTTATTTACACGCTCATTATAATCACCCATTGAGCGTTCATTATCTGCCTGTCCAGGTTTGCGTTTGAAGCTCTGGTAAAAAAAAAAAAGCAAAGAAAGGACATTTTTATATTTTACACTTCATGCCTTTATATTGTGATTCGAACACTGTTTTCAGGAACAATACCACTTTTAAATTTATGAGCAAATAATAGTCAAGTGAAATTGGATGTTATTGCACACTCACTGACCTGCGTGTTTTTCTGCCTCTGTTCGTGTGAACGCATCCTGGCCATCAGTTTGGAGTCGTGCCCCTCAGACTGACTGGCATCTGCGGCCCCGCTGCCATCCTCCTGTGGACATGGATTATTTACAAAATTAAATTACTTAACTGAGCTCCAAAACTGACAAAAAAAAAAATTGTATACGGACTATAGAAAATTTATATTAAATATCCATGACTATATTGTTCCATATTGTAAAGCATGTCTGAGTAAAGGGGAACTTTCTATCTATTGGGAACTGATAACTGATTGGATTATTGTTGTTTGGTAATTGCTGCAATCTCATGTGAGTGACAGAATTCTGAAAAGAAGCAATTACTGTCCCATCATTAATGGGGATAATGTTTTTGATTAAAGATTACAAGAGCACATGAAAAAAAAAAAAAAAAAAAAAAAAAGTGAATTTTTTAAAAAAAAAATTTCAATAAAGCCCTTTTTTGTAAGGTTGCCGCTTGCACACCTCCTTCGCCTGGTCTCTCTGTGACGCAGCTCCAGCCAGCTCTACTGCGGTCTCACTCTGAACGTTCTCCTCTCCTGTCTGTCCATCTGACGCATGTTCCTTCCTCTCTGCAGATTCCATCTGTGCTTCCTCATCATCCTCACCCTCATTCTCTTCTTCCTGTAAAATGTCAGAATTCAGTTATTAGGCAAGTCTTTTCCTCTACACATTTCAATCAGAAATGATTTTTGTACAACACACCTTTGGTGTTTGCCCTTGATCAGTTGGTATAGACTTGTTCTCATCTTGTCCTTCTTCCTGTCCTTTATTTTTCTCCTCCTCCTCCTCTTCATTCTCTCCTCTTTCATCAGTTTCGGACTCTTGATTCTCTGATTTTTCTGCTCCTTCCTTCTCTGCTGATTCGTCGTCTTCTCCCTGTTCCTCTGTATGTCCTTCTTGTTGCTCATCTGTCATCTCATCTCCTCCTTCCTCCGATCCATCTTTCTCTTCTTCCTTGTTCTCATCCACCTCCATAAGTTTGTCATCTATATCTAATGGATTCTCCTCTGAAACGAAAAGAAAAAACAAAGCACAACTGAAGAATAATTAGAGTTAGACCAATTTTATAGTATATATGTACACTACCGCTTAAAACTTTGGAATTTATTTTTATAATATATAATTTTAAAATAAATATTCTTTAGGATCCATTAAATTGATCAAATGTGATAGTAAAGGAATTTATAATGTTAGAACAGATTTCTATTTCACATGAATGCTGCTCTTCAAAGAATGAATAAAAAAAATGCATCATAAAAAAGTATTAAGGCAAAAAGTACATACAAAAGTATTAAGGAGCACAACTAATTCTTGAGCAGCAAATGATTATGATATTAGCATGATTTATGAAGGATCATGTGACACTGAAGAGTGGAATAACGATGCTAAAAAATCAGGAATAAGTTACATTTTAAAAGAGGTATTTTAATTTGTAATAATATCTCTCAATATTACTGTTTTTCTGTATTTTTGATGCAGCCTTGTGGGGCATAAGAGAGGCCTTTTAAAACCATTACAAAATATAACCAGCCCTAAAGTTTTGAATGGTAATATTTCTTCTGTAATAGGAGATTGAGCATACCGTCTCCTTCTCCTCCCTCTTCATCCTTGCCATCTTCATCCAGGTTGAGATCATCTGGCAGGTCCATGGCTTCTGTTTCTGATGCCTTCTCCTGCTTCCCGTGGTATGGGTCTACTTCATTTTCATCAAACTCACGCTACACACACACACACACACACACTGTTAAATATACTTATTATTATACACTTTTCCATTGGGTTCCAGAGTTTTGATATTGAAAGAAAGAAGTGGTAAAGGTCTGACCTCATCGAGCTGTTCATGGATTTTCTCCTTTTCTTCCTCATCTTTTGGGTGATCTTTGTCCTGGTTCTTATCTTTGTTTGACTCTCCAGCATCTGTGTTGTCATCTTTTGCCACCAGCTCTGACTCTCCCTGATCCATTCCTGGACCAGACTCATCCTCTTTATCACTGTCAACATCATCCTCATCATCCTCATCATCTCCCCACATTCTCTCGTCCAGAGTATCTGTCTGACCATCACCCAGATCCCCCATCTTCTTATCCAGCTCCTCATCATCTTCCTTATCAGATTCTTCCTCATCCTCCCCTAAACAAGAGACGAGAGATTAATGTCATTATGTTTTTTTGATTGAGACTGTGCAATTCAAGATATATATTGTATCATCTATATATCATCTAATTGTGTAACAGTAAGTGCAATTACCTGGCTCATGGTCTGTGCCATCATGCATCTTTCCATCAAAGTCTTCAGACATCTCAATTGCATTGTCCTCCTCTTTAATGTCCTGTTTGTTTTGCTCCTCCTCCTGCTTGTCCTGACCCTCCTGGAAGGTGTCTTCAACCTGTACAAAGGCAAAGGTTCAGAAATTCATCTAGATTCCAGTTCAGAAATTAATGTTGACACCACTCCAGTTTGTAATTTCAATCAAGATTCAAATTGAATCCAGTTCAGAATTTAATTTTGAATCCAGTTGAGATTTGGAACCCTGGACCACAAAACCAGTCATTAGTAGCACGGCTATATTTGTAGCAATAGCCAACAATACACTGTATGGGTCAAAATGATCAATCATTCTTTTACGCCAATAATCATTAGGATATTTCCTACCATAAATGTATCAAAACTTAATTTTTGATTAGTAATATGCATTAAGAACTTAATGCATATTACTATGCATATACCCCCCCCCCTCCCCCTCAATATTATGAGATTCCATCAAATTCCAGATTTTTGTCTCTTGGCCAAATAGTGTCCTATCTTAACTATCCCATCCATCAATGGAAAGCTTATTTATTCAGCTTTTAGATGCTGGTTTTATTTGAATTTTACTCAGGTGAGAATTCAGTATAATGTAAAATGTAAGCTCAACACCAATTCAGTTCAATTCCAGATTTCAAATTGTTTCCTCATATTAATGTACCTGATCCTCGTTCTCGATTTTGTCACTGACGTCTTTTACTCCTTCACCTTCTCCTATTCCTCCACCCTCATAATCATGGAACTCTGTGGCTCCCTCACCATCTCCTCCTCCCATCAGCTCCTGGGGCAGACAGAAACCCTGTAGAGTTAAAGCAGAGAGAGGGAGAGAAAGAGATGGACAAAAGAGAGAGGAAAAAAAAGAAATCAGGACAATGAAATGTTTTGGGGGGAAGTGGTTTTATTCAAAATAAATAATAAATATTGCAAACAGTAGCTTTTTAGATTAAGAAATTCTGTTTCAGAAAGGCTCCGGTGAAGAGTGTAACAAAGCACGAGGCAATATACCTTCTGTGCGAGTTCAGTGAAGACGTTAGCGAGAACGGACAGCAGCTTTCCTGTTGTACGGTGAGCTCCCATCATTACAGCCAGATAATACCTCACCAACTCAGAGTACAGACACAGCATCGGCTCCAAACGCACTACACCCCTACAAGCCTCTTTCAGTTCCTTCAATACACACATATCCACTGTTATTTTCAGACTTAATCTGTTTTGAAGTTAAAACTGTTTATATATGTGTGTGTGTGACTGACCTGTAGTTGGTGGGACTGACAGTTGTCCCTGTGTGATCGAAGTCTCTCCAGCAGCTCTGTCACGACTCCATTGACCTCTGTTAATGAGAGACTGGACACATCTGCGCTCAGGTCTTCTTCCAGTAACCTGCTCAAGTGTCCTTGTTTCAAGAGCTCCTCTGCCACCTCTGAGTCACTCTCTAGAGGAGCACACATAAAATGAGCACACACACAAATAGATCCACTCGAACATTCTCGCTAAATCCTGGGTGAATTGCCACCTTTCTTGCTTTCTGACTGCTGATCCTCTGGTGTTTCCTTCTCCTTCCTCTTAACAAGAGTCTGAACCGCACACAGAACCATGTTTATCGTTTTCTCCAGGTGCTTGGAGAACTCAGCAGAAAATGGATGGGAATGTCCTGCATGCATGCAAGAATAGTAGAGTAGTGTTGCATTTAGATTAATACAGACTACACTTTTTTAAATAACAGATTTTAGTAATTTTATATTATTATGGCATTTTTATTTTTTTATATTTGTATTTAGCTTCAGTTTGAGTTATTAAATTTAGTGTTCAATTTATTTTTTTTTGTTTTTCCATCCAATATGTATACTTTATTTTAATTTCAGCATCATTCAAACATATTTTTAACAGCTTTAGTCAACAACAACACTGGTTTCACTGTATTTCCTACTAAAAGAGGAATTTAGAACAACACATGTCAAAGGTCTGAACAGCACTCTGTGCTCTTACGTTTCTGTGATTGTCTGATAGAAAGCAGGTGAGTCTTCCAGGTGGTGAACTCTGTGAGACAGGTCTCCACCTCCGTCCTTGCGGCCTGGAGACCGCAGATGAGGGCAGGCTGGGAATGGAGGACCGGAACACCATCAGGAATAAAGAGTTGTTCTAGAGCTGGCATCTGACCCACCACGATGCCTAGCCGGTCCAGAGAGGAACAGCAAAGTGTGAAGTGATCCCTACAAGAAGGGGAAATGAGATAAATGTTATGTATAATTTAAATATCAAGGGTTAAAGGGTAAAGACTGAATATAAACATTTCCTTGACACTGCTAAATTCTTTTACACATTTTCTTAGGGTGAAGAAAGCAAACAAACAACAACAAAAAAACCCTGAACAAATAATAATAATAATTATTATTATTATAAAAAAAAAATTAAAAAAGCTTTGGAAAATTTGCCAACATTTTCAATGAAGCCTTTTTCTAGACAAAACCAGTTTTTAGTAATGATTAAAAAAATTATAATTAAAAAAATAATAACTTCCCTAACAATAAAATAAAATAAATATAAAATTTAAAATAAAGTAAAACAAAATTCACCACAGAAATATTTCCAGTATTTTTCTAGGCCTAAAAACCAATTATGACTTTCCCCAGACATATAAAATAAGACAAATAAAAATAATAAAAATAAACAATAAACTAAAAAAATATTCACATAATTTTCACACTTAGACCTAAAAACCTAAAAAGTTGAATTAATTCCAATGGTGTGTGTTTCTCAAACTTACCAGCTATGGACAACTCTCTCTGTGGATTCCTGGGCCAATCCAGCCAGCTTCTCTTTCAGGTCTTTCACTTCCTTCATTAGGTTCTCCACCTTCTGCTGCACCTCCTTCCAAGCCTGCTCCCCTCTCCGCAGCAAACACGCCTGTGGCTGGATGTGTGGAGGCAAGGGAGACGGGTGGCTCAGTGTGGCTTGACCCTGCATGACCTCTCCCTCCCTGGCCTCAGCAGGGGCTGCAGAAGAACCTTCAGGACAGCACTGGAGGATCCAAGAGAGCTGCTGGAGTACAACAGAGCAGTGCAGCACTGAAGACTGAGCCCTGCTGATCCAGTGCTGGAGAGGCTTCTGAGGAGGGAGGCCGCTGACATCATCTTCAGAGCAATGCGTGTCGGACTTGATGCTCTGGATACAGTCAACCAACTTCCTGTTTTTTTAAACAGAAAAGAATCAGAAAAGTTTTTTTCTGTTTATAAAGTTGTCTTATTCTCATTAAAAATTCTGAATCACGTTATCTTTTAGACATCATTCTAATATGCTGCTTTGGTGCTTAAGAAACATTTCTTAATTATCAACGTTGAAAACAGCACAATGGTAGTCTATCAAATGAATCTTGAAAGGACAGTACCTGAGTTGGACCCAGTGCTCTGTGAGTCCAGCTAGTCGTCTTCTTTGTTTTAACAAAAGTTTAAACAGGTGAGAAGAGAAACCTTTGCATCGTTGTATATTTCCCAGCCCAAGCTCCTAGAAGGACAGAGCAAGAATAAAAAAAAATCCCTAATTAGAGCACTCAGAGGATCACAATAAAAGTTTAAATCTACAGAAGACATTTCATTTTGCTCATTATATCTGTTTGAGGCCCTTACTTTAACAGCGCTTTGTAATGCCGTCAGCAAGGCATTGCGTCTGGCCCAGGATCGATAGAAGTACTTCTCACAGCCTTCCCATGCATCCATCATCTCCGCAAATAACCTGTGAACATTATTACTGTCAAAATCTGACTCTTAACTCTATGACAGGGACTAGTCTGTAGATGCTGGTTACATACGTGTGCACTGTGCTGTCCTGTGTCTTGACTGCAGACAGGGCTATCTTCATCTCCAAGGGCTGCAGACACAGCGTCTCGTCTGGGTTCGCTGTATGGCCCCAAGTCAGACCCTTGCGGTAGGACAGACCTGGACAGAAACAAAACACAATCAATCTGCAGTCTGCGTACACTTCAACATGTAAAATAAAAGACCCTTCATTTACAAATGAATTTTCTACAAGCACATGAAATAACTCAGACTGACCAATCTGTGCAAGCATCTTGAAGAGATCAGCTAGTGCTCTCTGTTTCTGCAGAAGGATGTGTTTTGCCTCTGCCTTTTGCTTCTCTTGCTCCATGCTGCGGTCCACCGTCAGGTTCTGCAGGGCCTGAACGTTGGTAATGATCTCGGCTGGAATAATAATAAATTGGAGACAAAATTATGCGTTATTCATTCATGAGAGATTTTCAAAATTCATAAACCCTCACATTTGCCTTTAATAAGCCACAAACATACCAAACATAACATGTTCTGTAAGCCAGCCTGAGAGCAGCAAATATTCTGCACTTTCCATTGATGCATGTTTTGTTAGGACAATATTTGGTTGAGATGCAACTATTTAAAAATCTGGAATCTGAGGGTGCAAACAAAATCTAAATATTGAGAAAAGTTGTAGTTTAGCAATTTATATTACTCATCAAAAATTTGGTTTTGATAAATGTACAGTAGGAAATAACATAATGGAACATAATCTTAATATTCTAATGAATTTTGGCATATAAGATAAATCTATCATTTTGACTCATACAATATTTTTTTGGCTAATGCTACAAATATATGCTACTTGACTGGTTTTGAAGCACAGGGTCACATTTGACAGCATAAAATAATCTATTTTAATAATAAAAACACACAATAAACTATAAATGAAGGCAAACAGTGTTACCTGTGAACTGATCCAGGTCTTCTGAGAGCTCAGGCAGAGTGGCCTTCTTTACAAGTTGAACACACAACTTTTTCATCTTCCTCGTGAGGACAGGCAGACGGGCTTGGAGAGACGAGGGCTCTTGATCAGATGAGAGCTCCTCTGCACCATCAGCCTGCACATGAAAAGTGTTTGACAACTTTGTTACTAAAAGAAACGCATAAGCATCATAATAAGGACAATAGAGTTATTTAATAATAGTAAATGCTCTAGAATTCAAGATGTCATGTTGTTTGGAAAGGGCTGAAATTTCAGCTTGAGGTTATGTTACCTGCAGATCTCTGTCCTTTCCAGGCAGGGCAGCTCTCAGTGCTCGATGAACCCTATGCAGAGGAGTCTCCTCAGGCTGTGAATCCACATCATCCATGCTGCTGCTACTGCCCTGCTCCACTAGACATGGTGCACATGGCTCCTTCAGCGCTGCCTCAAACTTCTTCACAAACTTAAAGAGGGTCCTGATCACAGACACAATGTCATAACTTTATTTTTAAACCATTACAGCCAGTTTGATGCCAAACTGTTTTAGCAATTTGCTACATATTCTCCGTATTATCAAATGTAAACAAAGTAAGTTTCAGTCAATCAGCTTCACCTGTGTGTCTTCTCCACTGATTGCTTGATGGACCAGAAACTGACATCATTCCACTTGGAGATTTTGACAAAGTCCTGTAGGCATCAAGATAAACATTTCATAAGCTCAATAAAAGGAGACAAAATTACATCTGACAGTAGTCTTGCTTCCTTTGGTTCAACCTACTTTAAGCTCTTTCTCTATAGGAGTCCTCAGCTGGGTGATCTTGGCCTGGATGCTCTCTGAGAACTGTGTGTAATATTTATAGAGATTCCACAGCAAACTGCAGAGTGAGTCTGAGGATAAAAGGAAGAAATTGTTCATTTAATTTGGCCTGGGCTGCATTTCCCAAAAGCATTGTAAGCTTAAGTACACCATAGACCCATTGAAACTAAAGGAGATTTGATCAATTTAGGCTTACAATGCTTTTAGGAAACGCAGCACGTTAAATATTTGTTCGTTAAATATAAGTTTTTGTATTTTTAAAGTAGGCTAACTACCAAGCGGGCAGCAGACAGTGAGCTAAACTCTCATACTATGAGCTAAACATAAACTATGTTTGATCACTTTAGCTCTCTCAAACCATCACGACTTGTCTAAAATAAAACTATAGTCTATAGATATACCTACTAAAGCACTTCAAGCATATAACAATGTTTAGATGTTTAAAATGCGCTATGATAATAAATGTGGGATAAGTTTGTGCGGAGAGGCTGAAGTGTGCTGAGCAGGACGCAGGGGCAAAAGTGCAATCACTTGCATTTTTTCAGAAACAAAACAGCCTACACCGTCAGTTTAAATGTCCATCATTAAATACATCATTCT
>JAUCMS010000045.1:7802633-7837329 GCA_032357445.1 Enteromius radiatus
TCCGCTGTATGGGAGGAGTCTAAGCAGTCAAGCGCAAAGAAGTTGCATATACTGCAGCGCGAGTGAGATCTGGTTTCATTTTTTTTCAAAACTGGTAATAAGCAAATGTGCATGGTATGATAATCATACATGTCAATATCACGATAAACCGCCATACCGGTATACCGTTACAACCCTAATATGTGTATATATATATATATATATACACGCACATACATATTTAAAAATGTTTACATGTATAAACATTTATTTGTTTATATTATTATATTTATATTATATAAAAAATTTAATATATAAATAATTTTTTCTTAAATATATACATGAATGCGTTTGTATTTACATATAGTTAATAAATATACACTGTGCATACTCATATATTACCTAAACAAAAAACAAAAATTTTGGATGTGAAAAATTGCGATTTATCATTTCACTGCACTAAATAAAAGCATTGCTTTGCTTTTTTCCTCACATGAAGCAGCAAAACAACATATGTTATACTTCTTAAATAGTATCAAATGTACTGTAAATGCACACACAGCTCTAATTAATGCAAATCTGCAACAACTCAGTAATAAAAACATTTTTTTACCCTTGCTTTATAGAATTTAATAGTCATAATAGAAACATTTCTAAAAAGACTAAGTTTTCCATGTTTTTGTGTCACCACCCACCACATCCAAAGGAGCATGATCAATGTCCTCCAGTAGAATCCAGTAACCTTTAGAGACAGCCTGGGTCAGGGACCCCGGCTGCCACACAAACTTTCCAGGAATATCTGTGCAGCGGTACATACCCAGCAACATCTACAGAAAACAAAAGGCATGAAAAATGTTTGAGTGCTTAACAAAAGCAAACAAAAAAATGTTGTAAGCAGAGCAGCTAAATTAAAACAGTGGAGAAAAAAAACCAGAATCTTTCAAAATTTAAGCAAATCTCACCTTACTGTCCGTCTGATCTCCAAGCTGAACTTTAAGGATGTCAGGGGCTTTGATGTGCCCAGTGACAGTAGCAAGATACTCAACAAGAGCAGTTTTCCCACATCCAATAGGCCCTTCCAAAAGAATGGGCTTCTGGGAAGCCACAGCCATGGCGAGCCGCCGAAGATTTTGACAGGTTGAATCCACCAGCACTAAACTGCTTAAACTTGTCTGAGAATTACAGATTTTGTGATGTTACAACACATGGACATTCTTCCATAACACACTAACAGAGGAAAAAATACAACCGGCTTTATGTTTATAGTTATATTAAATCTGTTTTTGGATGTCCGTCTTACCTGTTCATCTTGTCGAGCAGTCCGTCTAGGCAGAATCACCCCACACACCACAGTAACACTACGTGTCAGGTCTTCTGTCACCACTTGACCACGGGTGACCTTATTTAACCTCTCTTTCCGCCATACTGCTGAGCCCTGATTGGCCAAAACAAGAGCTTTTTCTACCTCCAGCTGCTGTGTCTCCTCAAGGGACCTACACAAATATGATAGCGTCATTTTGATCATGAGCTGAAGCTTCTGAACAATTAGAACAAGGTGATAAAAAATCCCCATAAAATAAAAGATATTCAAACTTGCTTCATTTTCAGATGCAGAATCTCTTCACTCGAAAGCACCTTCCTCAAAAATATTGTTTTCTGGTTATCTGTCATGTGGGACACCAGGGCAAGGCACTGGGCAGTGTAGCTTTAAAAAAAACACACACAAAATGAAATTGAGCAGATATTCAGAAAATTTTAAGAGGCTTTGTCCGATCTACAAATTGGCAATACCTTCTGACCATGACGTCACTGGTGAGAAGTTGTGAAACACAGGCACTCCAGTCCCACAGGACACGGAACTTCTCACAGTCGCTTTGGAGGAAGCGGAGAGTGGCTCCCATCAGGTCCCGTAATTTCATCCGCCTGGGCCCATACTGGATGGAAGCAGCCTCTTCGCTGGTGAAGAAGAGCCTCTGAAACACTGGGGGAGAGCTGCTAAAATACCTCGCTGCAAACCTGTCAGAAAACCAGACCGATAAATCATTTAGAATAATGACTAAATTGATTTGACAGATTTATTGGGTTAAAAACTGACTCAAAAGAAAGATACATGCTCACAAACTGATAAATTCAAACAAGTGCAATACCCAGCCAATGAAATATATAAATACACTTTAAAAACCACTACATTGGCTTCCATAATTTTTCCAACTGTATAATTTCCATTTTTTGTTAACAGATTTCCCAATACTTTCCTCCTTTGAATCTAATTTACATGTGATCCCGCATGGTTACTTACGCTTGAGCATCTGGACTGATGTTAAGAAGTTTGCTTAGAGCCACACACAAGCGCTCATGGAGGTCATGATTCAGCCTAACGTCTCCTTTGATCCTCTCAGCATTCCTCTCCAGCAGGTCCAGGATCAGTGGTCGCAAGTGACGAGCGATGAGGAGAGTGTATTCCTTCTCCAAAAGCAGCTGCGCAAGACATTCTAGCATACACTGCCTGTCCTGCTGGCTCCATATCTACAAGGAAAAAAATAACGCAGGTCAAAACAATAAATAAATTATATAATATAACCTCATAATAACAATGATGATGATAATAATAATAATGGATATTATTAATTCATATAGTTTGGATATTAGACCTCAATATTTCTTATTGAAATAATGTCTACTAATAATGTTACTATTAATGACGATGAACACAGGATGAGTTGTAAGGGTTTTAAAATCCTGAAATATTACAACTAAATTCATTTTGTTTTCAATATTACAATATTTTATACTTATAGCAATCATTATAAAAAAACTCAAAAAACAACAAAAAAAATCCCATTTTGTTGTATTTTATGTTGGAATCCTATTTGAAAATTCTCACATGAATAACTTGGATTGGTTCCAAAGTATGACAGATATTCCAACATGTTTTATGTGCTGGTTTATATTCACACCACTGCATATTGATCATGACTGCAAAAGTAATATGTGTTTCTTTTATATTGTACATTGGTTATAATAATAAACTGGTAGTATGGCAGCATGTTACAACAACCCAAACTACTGAAACTATAGTGCAACATAATCCATCATGCTCAAAACAAGACCGGTTTCCCATACAGGCAAATATGCAGAACACTAAAATGGTTATTATAGAAACGACTGAAATAAAATCATCATTACTTCTGTATACACAACCAATGAGCCGCGTGTGTACTACAGAAACGTGGGGCAGTATGGTGTGACACACACGTTGTACTCAGCATATGCTAAACAGATGAAAGCCTCTTATAACGGTCTTATAAAGTGCTCAGTTCATGGTGTCTTACCTGTTTCGCGAGATATTTGCTGAGTTCGTTGTGACTTTTATCGATATGTCTTGAGATTGCACCTAGAGATGTCAGGCTCAACTCCAGGTTTTCCATTCTATCATTTGTCGTGAATATAGAGATTTCCGACGACGCCTCTGAAGCTTGTGAAGGCTTTAATATTTCAAGTATTCTACGTGATGGGAACCATAAGACTCATCACTCGCTTGGCTGTCTAGGTTGTATCACAACACAGCGAGCACGTTCCCGTCAGTATTAAAATCCCAGTCCACATGTGAGTAAATGAAAAGCACTTCCGGGTCATTCGACTGTGTCGCGGAGCTCATGTTCCCTGTGCAGCAAGCATACTGTGTGATGCTTTTGTTAAAGGTTTAGTACGAAACACTTAAATATGTAACAAATGTGGTTTTGTCATTTTGGATTGCACTATTTAGTGTGAGTGTCACAGCTGTATTTAATTCCCATTGCTCTTCAAAACGTGTATATTTCCTCTATTTGCGTGCAGCTCTCTACGTGTAGTGAGTTAGGTGTAGGTAGTGTTTGAAATATAGGCAGTAACACAAGCTCTGGAGAATGTTTTGTCAACAGTAGTTAGATTTAAGCTTTAAAATTGTCGCTATATATCTGGCAAGCAAAAAAAAAAAAAACCAACAACATAAAAACAGATGTGGAATGCTTTCCATTATTGGTCAAATTATTTTCTGATACACAATTTTTTCTGAATAATATACATTACTAGACTCCAGTTTCTCTTATTGTCATTTTAAAACCCCAGAAGAAACGAGATACACATAGGCCTAACGTTACATAAAAAATACAATGACGTTAACAACTGAAAATTGCCTTATCATATCCATCAAACATATTTATGCTTAAGTTGTGATTTTTTTTTAAATAAAACAAAATCTATATATATTTAATAAGTTGACTGTTTTTAATATTCAAGCTTAAATGTTAGCGTTAATGACACTCTTTTTTAGAAAAAGAGAGACCGCGGGAAAATGATGTCACTTCCTGTTTGGCGAAAGTGTATAGTGAAGGGTTGGCGCGGAGCTGGTGGAAGTATGCTACAAGAAATTTTTAAATCGCTGCCTGTAAGAAAATTGGAAATTGATCATTAACTGCAAATGTCATTATACGCGCACATTAGCATGGGTGTCAGATCGTGAAGATCGCTCTATAGCGTTTTGTTTATCCTAAAGATTTATATCCGCCTGTTGTCGTTAGCTCACCACCAGAGATACAGGTATTGTTCATATACTTTAATTTGATTTCACTTTGTGAACATACTAGTAATATAGTAATACTATATTCTGTTGGCTTTAATTCGTCGGAGTTTGTGTAAATCCATGGCTGCACAAGTGTTGTTTGTGTAAGAATTAGAGTGGAATTGTTGGGTGGGTTATTACTTTTCAGCTTAATATTAAGTTGTTCTTTTAGTATCACATTTAAATTACTATTTTAGTCCTCCCTCAATACATGACAGGAAGTGGTGTAGTTGAACTGACACATGCCCACTGTTGCTGGTATTGTCACCATTTTCAGGAACCCAATGTGCTATTATTTGTTTTGTCTCAATAGCTGACTAAAATGGATTTAATAGATGAAATCTATGGAGATCTTGATGGTAAGACAGTCTTTCTCTCTCATGCAACAAACATTTCTTTATTTTTACCTACTTAACATGCAGATTTCATGTAGAGTACTGCTGTGTTGTACCTATTATCTAGCATTTACTCAATCACTATTTTATACTGTATTTCATTTTTAATTCTACATAATCCACAAGAATTTATTTTAAAAATAACACATTAATTAATAAGAATTAAACAATAATTCCTCAGCAGTTTCATGAGATCAAAGGCAAGTTGTGCAAAATCAACCAAATATAGATAAATACATTAAATGCATGAGCATCACAACAACTGCATTTGAAATTGAGGTCAGCAATGATCGCATACATGTAGCTCACTGATATTCTGAACAGGTTCAAAACTTTTAATGCTCTAAAAACATAAGTTGCATGCATTGGTTAAGCATACATGCTGGAGTTGCTGTTGCATTTATCAGTGTTTGTTACAGGTACTCTGCATCACAATGAGGACTCTGTGGATATTTACTCTGGCCTGGAAAACAGCCCTAAGATTGATGGGCACAGAGGTGGGTTTCATTAATGAATTAAATTAACGTCTTAAATTGAGTACATCACATTTATAGCTTTTATCGAAAGTAATTTGTTGATGTATGTGTATCTCAGAAATGGCATGATAAAATCTTTTAGATATATTCCAATAATTATTGGAATGTCCTCTTGTAAAATTAGGTAAAACCACCCCTTTCCTTTCCCCACGTACAATGGAATCAATGGATATATATGAGGACATTATCAGGGAAGAACAAGAAGAAAAGGAGGCAACTTATAATGAGGTATGTGACTTGAGCTTTGAATATGGTTGCATGGCATGCTATTGGTTTAGTTTTGCATTTAAAAGAAATGGACACATTGCACTTTTGCTTTATTACAGTTAAAACTAAAATTTGATGAAGCACAGAAGCAAGTTAAGGATCTAATCTCACAGTTACAGCTACTGCAGACAAAGGTGCGTTTCCTCGTAATGGGTAATATATTGATGCTGAATAAATTCTAATTAGTTAAAATCTTGGATTCATTTGTTTTGCACTTTTTATGTTTAAAGAATTCAAGTTTGAACAGTGAAAATGCACTCCTGAAGAAGAACATTTGTTCGCTCATCAAGACGGCCAGAATGGAGATTGTGCGGAAGGATGAGGAAATTAGCAGACTCAGCAATAGGTAAAAACTCCAGCTCTGGTACTAGGATGTTTGCTACTAAGCCTAGCATGTGTCAGGATTTGATAGTTTTATATATAACTCGCTTCCCTATTTTTGTGTGTTATCACAGGCCTGGTCGAGGAAGTTATGGTCAAAATTTTCATAGATTGCAAATGGAAAGTGGTCCGTCAAACACAAGGCACAGTTTAAACAAAAGTTCTGTTTTGGAATCACAAGGTGCTCGACAAGATAACGTTATGAGTGAAGTAAATCAGCACAAAGGTAGAAACTCTATGTCGGATCCTTGTGCATATCCGCCAACAACGTCTACTACAGCACCACAACCATTTGAGGTGCTCCAGAGATGCCCTAGAACTAATCTTGAAAGTCCTCTGCAGTGTCAGAATAAATCTGCTGCTAAACCTGACAGCAAAACCTTCACTGTTCAATCACAACAGGAGTCCGGACCCGTTCATCCTAACAGAACATCCACCACATCCACAGTGGCCGATATCTCAAATGCTCCCAAAACGAGTGACTCTGCACTGGAGGTTTTTGATACAACTACTGATTCTCAATTAAGTAGCTTGAAGGACAACAAGAACAGTTCATCAAAAACGGCAGACAAGCTAGAAAAGACACACAAACATACAAGCCTGGACAAAGAGTGTAACTCAAAGGATAAGGATGTGTCACAAAAGGCTCAGAGAAGCGTGGACCGCAAATTAGGAAGAAGTGAAAGAGGGCTTGTAATAGACAGTTCTGTGTCCAGGGAAAACTGGAATGAACAGCCTGAGATTGCAGTTGTTCTTAAAAGTTCACACAAAGCCTCACCATCTGTCTCTTCCCAGTCTTCCAAAAATTCAGTTAAGGCAGCATGTCTAGAGACACAGAGTCAAGGACACATTCCTCATCAAAATCCAGACAGAACTAGCAGAGAAGCAAAACACACTGGGTTGAGCAACACAATTTGTACTGTGGTGGATGAAGCAAGCCATTCCCAAAGTCACAAAGGAAAGAAAAGAGATGCAAGTGGCCATGAAAGGAAAGAGAAAAGTTCCAGTGCAGAAAGGAGGATCAGCAGAACTGAAAGAAGAAGAGACCATGAGCTAAAGAGGCCGAAGGAGAGTGACAGGAGTAAAAGAGATGTGTGTAACGGCAGCAGCAGTAGTAAAGAAAGAAGTAACAGATCAGACTGTAGCAAAGAGTATGAGCGAAGGAATAAACGGGAAATGGATAATAAATCTGAAGATAAAAGATCTAAGAAACAATTTGATGGTTGCGGGCAAGATTTTGCTTCTTCCAAAAGGAATTCTCAAAGAAAGGATGCTTATAAAGAGAAATCAAGCAGAATAAATGAACCATTATCAAAAACCAAAAGGTCTCACAGCCATGACAAAACTAGAAAGATGGAGGATCTGAAATACCTGATGAAAAATGGAAATTCTGATTCAGACAAGGACAGAGAAAGAAAAAGAGGTGAACATTTGGATCATAGGGTACGTAAACACAGAGAATCAAAAAGTGCTCTTACCAAAGATGACAGAAAGAAATCTAAAAACCACAATGTTGTTGGAAAAGGTCAAGATAGTGAGAATGACCAAGACAAAAACCTTGAATCCGAGTCTTCATCAGTGGTAGCTGTCAGCAGCAGTCCCTGCAAAACATCTGAGGATAATAGTCCAGACAGAAAACTGAGTTTCATGGAAACACTGAATCTTACCCTATCGCCTCTTAAAAAGCAAAAGCAGTTTTCTGATCCCAAAGAAGCCGGTGGAGCAATATCTGAAGATGCCTCGCCTCATAACAGCAGATTATCTGATGCTACGGAGGAATTCTTTGTCATTGATGAACTAAAGAACAGCCAGAGCAGTACTGCGGAAGTGGATGAGGACCCTGTGCCCACAACTGCAGGTAAAAAAGACGATCTGACTAGTTCTTGCAAAGAGTCTGGACAAGTTGTTGATCTTCCTACACCTATAGTCTTAGAGAAGTCCTCAGGTGAACAAACGGATATGGATGTACAAGAGGAGAATGCCACAGAAAGTCAAGAGCCTGTGGACAAAGTGCCAGCTGCTGTTAAATACCCAGAGGAGAAAAAGAACAAGATTTCAGATTACAGCATGTTAGACAGCGATTCATTATCAAAATTAACCCTTACAAGTGAATCTCCAAATCGTGTCTGTCATAACAGCACCCAAGACACTCCGGGAATCATGGATAATTCTTTGTTTGCTAAAACTTCAGAAGTATTAGTTTCAGATAATATTCCTGATTCAATTGTTGAAGGTTATCAGCAACAAGGTCCTATTATTGCTGTATCTGAGGACACTTCTCCAATGAAAATCCAAAGGAGTCCTCAGACCAAGTCTCAGGATTTACCACCAGCATCGAATGGGATATGTCAGGATGATGTGTCCTCTTCAGACAAGGCACAGAGTATTCCTGAGATTAATTCTTCTAAGATTTCTGATAGTTCTGTCAACATGGAAGTGTCCTCTAGCACAGTTAGTGCAGATCTTGATGAGCCACAAAAAATAATTTGTCATTTGGAACAAGTGGATGCTTCAATACTGGACTGTAAGGGAGCAGGGGAAGCTATTGATAATTCAGAAATGATTGAGACCACACACTCATCTGAAGATAGGAAAATGTCTGAAAAATCCCATCAGAGTCCATCGTGGGGTGAGAACAATGAGGCTCCAAATGATATCACCACTGTCAGAGAGGAGACTATGTCATCTTCACAGCCTGGTTTCTCAGAGCCAGATTCCACAGAGAAAGAGGAACAGAACACATTGTCATCAAACCCTGATGTGTTTTGCCCTGATGAAGACTCCATGATGCTTACTCTGAGGAACATTAGAGTTATCCCAGAGCCTCTCAGCCCTCTTACAAGCCCAGTCCGTCAGGTGAAGAAAGTACAGCCCCAGCGTGCTGAGAAACAACCACATGTCAAAAGTCTTGACAAAGGTAAGCGTTTCTTTTATTGTAAGCCTCCTATACTATACAGAATAGCATCAATTTTCATATGGGCCGAGCTGAACACATTTTCACAATTAAAAATGCATGTTTGCATGAATTGACCCAACAGGTTTAAATGTGTACAACTTTCTAATTTTAATTTCTTTTTTTGTTTTGTTTTTTTCCCCAAGATCTCTCAACTGTAACCACTGGATGCAATAAGGATAAAGTGAATATGGACATGAACAAGGAGAATAAGTCACCTGACTCTTCTGTCACAGCTTCCTCCTACAAAGGCACAAAAGACACCCTCTCGGCTAGTGGAACTGAGGAAGATGAACTAGAGGATGGCGAGATAGTGAGTGAGAGTGAGGAAGAGGGGCCTCTGTTTATCCAGACTCCTCCAAGAGAAAAGGACAAATCATCCTCAGGGACTGATTCAGGTCCAAAGCTATCTGCAGTTGGGAAAAGAAAGTCCCAAAAGAAATCTTGCATCCCTGCTAAATATTCAGAGCGAAGCAAGAGTTCAAAGTCGTTGTCTTCTAATGACAGTCCCACCTCAAGTAAAAGACGCTTTAAAACTGTCAGCCCACCGTTGAAATCGGCAGTCTATACCATAGACACATTCATGGACGTCTTAGGATCAATTCGAGCTGAGTTGAGGAAAAAGTACATGAAGCTTCAGAAAAATGTCACTAAAACTGCCTTTTGCAGTATAGTGGATATGTCTCAGGCTTCTTTTACAGAATTCATTAATGCTGTTGACTTGGACAAATTGTGCTGCCAAGGTAATGACATCAAAATTAGACTTAATAAAATTATTTCATCTATTATGAGCAAGGCCACTAAGAATGGCATCGTCAATCGGATCTTTGAACAGAGAGCTGGAGACCTCAAGCAGAAGTTGTGGACATTTGTGGACGGGCAGTTTGACTTCTTATTCAAGGAACTGAAGACGACACTAAAAAGTGGATCTGAGCCATCTAAGAATGCGTCATTGGATAATAAAAATGCAACTCTTAAAAGAAAAGCGATTGAAAGTGAGGTGGTGGAAAAAGAACCTTTCAATACATCTGGGCATCTTCACCAAACCAAGATGTCAAAAGTTGACATGGGAAGTTTTGTCAGAGAGGCCCCTCCAAATATTCTCCCTCGCAGGGGCCTTGGGAGCAGGGGTAAAAACATCAAAGCTGTCATGAATGAAGATGATCAGCCTGCAAAGGTGGCAGGTTCAACATTACATCAGCTTCCTCCTACATCCTCTGAAAGGTCTGTCCACGAAAGTTCCTCTGGATCTGAGACTAGAATCTCCTCGTACGTCAGACGACTCTCCCATAATGGATCGATTCAGGATAAGTCAGACTTTGACATTCTCACCGAGCAGCAAACAACAAGCTTAACCTTCAACCTGGTCTCTGACTCTCAAATGGGAGAAATATTCAAATGTCTTTTGCAAGGGTCTGATTTGCTGGAATCCAGTGTTCCCATAGGCGACAGTACAAGTTGGCCAATCAACACACCTCGAAAGGAAGGACTTCCAGGGGAGAGTTTGATTGGGATTGTGACCCCTAATAAGACGACCCCATCTAAATTCCTCACATCCTGGCCTTCTATTTCCCCCTATAAGTTTGCTTCAAGTAGCAAAATGCTGGTAGACCCAGCAATTCTTGATGAGAGCTGCTTGTTAGAAATTCCCTCAAATTCTGAACCATGCCAGCTTCCTCTTCACTCAACTGTAATCACGCAAAAATCGTACTCTATCTTGGCGGAAGATCTAGCTGTGTCCCTTACCATTCCCTCACCGCTAAAGTCAGATAGTCACTTGAGTTTCTTGCACCCTGGAACTGGACAGCCACTGTCTGCCCCAAACAGTGTCCTGAGTGCCCATTACAGTGAAGATGCTCTTCTTGATGGAGAAGATGCTACAGAGCAAGACATACATCTTTCTCTGGACACAGACAACTCCAGTTGCGGGTCGAGTCCCAGCAGAACATGGGAGGGCTCTGATCCGCCCTGTTTCAAATTCAAACCCAATTTACAAATGCAGGCTGTGGTAATGGAAAGGTCAAATGATCATTTCATTGTACGAATAAGACGAACATCATCTGGCCCCATTGAAAGCAATCAAAATGAAGGGAAAGCTGCACCAGAATTAGCTGAATGCTCAGAGCCGTCTCTTAAGCCAAATCTCACTTTGACCCATCAAGACTTGGGTTCTGCTCTTGGAGAGATGTCAAACAAAATCCCAACTATGGTAAATGAGACGTGTCACATTTCAGATAAAGCAATAGAAGCTCAACCATCAAGCCAAAAATCCTCATCTGAAGGTGTTTTTGAAGACAACAATGCTAAGCTGGATTCCAAAGCATGTGTTATTAAGGAAAGTAGTACAACAGAGTCTGAAACAATAGAGGTGGTTTCAGGAAAAGTAAAGAACTCCGTACAGAGCTCAAGTGCACTAGAGTCTGAATCTGAGAGGGGGTCAAGAAAACGTAAGGAGCACAGATCAGCCATAAAGGCAAAGCGCCAAAAAGTCGAGAAATCTCAAGATAAACCTTCTAAATCCAGGCATAAGAAAAGATCAAAATCCTCCAAAGAAAAGGACCCCAAAATTGCAGTACCCCAGGTGTCCCCTAGCAGCTTGTCTGCTAAGAATGTAATCAGGAAGAAAGGGGAGGTAGTGGTGACGTGGACCAGGTGAGTTGATAGAATTAATACAGAAAGAGATGTAGAAACTCGTAACTAAGTACAAAAACACACATCAAGTCAAAGCAGCCAGTTAATTAGCTAATGTCTTTTGAAGGGATGAAGATCGGGACATACTCATTGAGCTTAAAATGAAGGGCCCTTCACCCAAGACATTTGCTGCTCTTTCCAAAAGGCTAAAGAAGTCAACAGAGCAGGTATGCTTCACTATCGTCGTCTTATAAATATGAGATGTTAACAGCGTTGTTATAAATCAACGATTGCTGGTTTTTTGACAGATTGAGGAGCGATTCTCTCAACTGATGAAGCTGTTCAAGAAGAAAGAGAAAATGGAGAACTGACTGAACGACAAAAAGATTGAAATGACTTGACAAAGGATGCCGATGAACGTATCAAAAATCTCCATAGGCAGAAATATAATGTGTTGACTGAAAATCAGTGTAGTTTTTCTGTTCATCTGTTTGACACAAGCACTTAACAGTAAACGGTATCTATTTGAGGCTTTTATTTTTGTTAACATTCAGTGTTACCAGATTACCAAAATTCATAATCGGAGTAGACCCCAACTAGGCTACATTTATATTACCTAGAGATATATTTTCTGAAATAGACCTTAGTCCCTGTCAAGGACATAAACAGACACAACAAAATAGATAAATGGCGGTTCATAGTATTTTCAGTGCATAAAGTCCTGTGCGATGCCAAGTTGATGATTGCATAAAGTACAGTTACTCTGTTGATGCTCACAGATTATTATGCAATGAAATGAACAAAAGTGTTAAGGTCATCACTCATTTGTATTACAAATTGACTTTTGCAGCAGTAGCAATGCCTTTGAAACCTACCTCTGAAGACTACAAATCCTTTTTAAATCTTTGACTTAAATGCATATCTGCCAGTAGGCCTCATGTTTTAATCACTTCATTTTTGTGTGTGTGTGTGAGGTTGGTATTGGTGTAACATGGCTTTAAATAAGGAGCTGGAAAGACTAATTGCTTGTTCATTGGTTTTTGTCCTCAATTGTCAGAATTTGAGTTTTAAATCTTTTTATTATTATTAGTTATCCTTATAGCTGCAACTTGATATTTTCATATTAAGCGTAACATGTTTTTGTTGTTTTATAGGTAATTAGTAAGGGGATTGTTCCCTTTTGTATACATTTGTAAAGTTGAATTGAACTGAAAGATTTCTATGTTTAAACTCTTTTAAACCATTTTATTTTTCTCAAAGAGAGAAACGTAGATATGGGAAAAATATGTTGTTTGGAAATACATTTTGTAAGTATTTGTAACTTCTGACAGATGTCTCAAACTTTTGAAATAAAGCCTATTTATTTAAATGTGATGTTTCTTTAGAGAAGAATATTTCAGTTTCTAAATGAAATTCTTCAATGTATAATCTTCAGTGATTTGTAGCTCTTATTTTGGATTAGTAATTCAAAATAACTTTTTTTTTAATAATCACAAGATTAAATAGAGTATACTTTGTAAAACCAAACAGTACTGGGAAGTATTTTTTAGAACAAAAAACAAGGGCAAACCAATTATGTTTGATTTTAATAACTTCAATTAATATTAATTAACCAACAGGTGGTTGATGGTTTTAGTAGCGGGTGCTTGAAATCTCTAACATCACTATAATGTTTAGCCTTAATATTACAACACGGGGTATAAATTCAGTTACTGAACAATTCACAGCTCATTGACAATACAATGGTCCAGGCACAAGTTGGATATTTAGGTCACAGTCTGGCAGTGGTTAACCTTACTTCACCTCTGAAACTAGATATAACTTTTATCTATACTCGCGTAACCTGTGAGTGTTGAGTGTGCTAGTATAAAATATACTCATAAATGTTTTAAATGTATAAAAGTTCATTTAATTTTTATTTCTGAATTTACATGTCATAATATCTAGACTCAAATTACAGCTGAATTTATACAACTAAAATAATTAACGTTCATGTACACGAACACTAATATAAATATATATATATATAAAACTTGATTATAAGTGAGCAAACATACAAATGTAAGCCTACTGTAAGTAAATGAGCTTCAGCTGGTTGTAATTAAATCTCAACGTTGTGTGATTTTTTTTTACATGAAGCTGAACAGTATCCACTTGATGAATTAATTACATATATCATATATCTTAGTGATTAACAGCTAGCTCACATTCCTGAAGGTAGTTTTCAGCTATCCTGTTGTTACATCACTCTCAGACTACAGAAAACTAAAAATAGCCCTTCAAGCGTTTGACTATGAAATCAGATGTGTCTCATCGATGTCTCGCCTAAAAACAAAGGCTGTATTAATTAAATACTGACTTGTTGTTTACTAAATACTGTAAAATAGACACTGTACACTGTGCATTATTTCTCTGAATTAGTGAATGTATTATGCAACACTAAATGTTTCAAGAAGCAGTGTGCTAAAATGAAATATGTAAAAATGTCTTCAGTTCTGGTAGATATTTGATAGGTTGGTAATGAATACCAAGATGTATTCAGTAATTCATAATTAATTACCTAAACTAGCAATATTTTGGCATATTTCCACACAGATCATGGGGTATTTTGGGATTGTTGCTAATATGTTCCCTCTGCCCCGCCCTCAACAGTTGTGATGCAAGTTAGCCCCTCAGGGTACCGTCCAGCCTACAGATCGATAGTAACATTGTATGAGTTCATTGCACAGAGAAACTGACTTCATTCAACAAAGCAATGTTCACAGAAGAGTACTAAATTCTCCCATGAGGGAGAAAGGATACTGGAGTTGTATGATATGATATTCGTCTGTTGGACTGATGCAGCAAGTTTACCTTTATAATTGGATGTAGTACATTTTTTATCTAGAATCTATATCCTACAGATTTATAACCTTCCCTCTTTCAGTTTTAGACCATGCGAAAATGGGAGATTGGAACTTGCTAGGGAGTATCTTGGAGGAGGTTCACGTTCACTCCACCATCGTGGGTAAGATCTGGCTCACCATTCTTTTCATTTTCCGTATGCTTGTGCTCGGGGTTGCCGCCGAAGACGTTTGGGACGATGAGCAAAGTGAGTTTGTGTGCAACACAGAACAGCCTGGATGCAAGAACGTCTGCTATGACCAGGCATTCCCCATATCCCTCATCCGATACTGGGTCTTACAGATCATCTTTGTCTCCTCACCTTCTTTGGTGTACATGGGACACGCACTGTACCGGCTCCGAGCGCTGGAGAAGGAGCGCCACAAGAAAAAAGCTCAGCTGAAGGTGGAGCTGGAGGAGATGGAGTCTTTGGAGGATCACAAAAGGATCGAGAAGGAGCTTAGGAAGCTGGACGAGCAGAAGAAAGTGAGGAAGGCTCCTCTGAGGGGCTCCTTGCTGCGGACTTATGTGTTGCATATCATAACAAGGTCAGTGGTGGAAGTGGGATTCATAGTGGGTCAATACGTACTGTACGGTATCGGACTTTCACCGTTATACAAGTGCGAGCGTGACCCCTGCCCCAACAGTGTGGACTGCTTTGTTTCACGGCCAACGGAGAAGAGCATCTTCATGATTTTCATGCTAGTCATTGCAGGGGTGTCCCTGTTCCTCAATCTCCTGGAGATATTCCACCTTGGTGTGAAACAGATCAAGCAGGCCATTTACGGATCCAAGTACATTGGTGATGACGAAAGTATTTGCAGGTCAAAGAAAAACTCCATGGTCCAACAAGTATGCATCCTGACCAATTCTTCACCACAAAAACTTATGCATTTGACGCACACTTCCCTCGCGGTTGTTCCTGATAGACAAACGGCAACCATGCCTCTCTATATGCCAATGGCTGCTCCTCCCTCTAGCCATGAGGTGCCAAACTGTGACCCTAATGGACCCGAGCAGCCCCTCAGGCAGAACCGTCTTCCTAGCCAGCCTGAATTTCATTCTCTCCAACAGTTGGGAGCAACAGAAAGACGGTCCACTTTAGACCACCGTACGCACTCCTGTAGCAGCGAGGAGTCTGGGCCCAAGGGCTCCGGACCACCCAAGAACTTTGGTCAGCAGCCCAGAGCTTCACTCAGAGCCAGTAACTTTGAGATACCAGCAGCGTTACGCAAACAGAGCCGAGTTAGTCAATGTAAAGACTTCAGCGAGGAGAGCGACTCCCAGGAGAGCGGGAACCACCCCAGTGCCAGGAAAGCTAGTTTCATGTCGCGAGGGCTTTCGGAAAGCCCGTCCGAAAGCGCAGCCTCTAAAAGTGGATCAGACACAGAGGCTAACCGTATAGCTCAAGGTGAAAGTCCAGCTGTGACGCCTCCTGCCACTGGACGCAGAATGTCAATGGTGAGTAGAAAAACACACTACTGATTAGTTGTGAGGAAACTAATATTATCTCTTCCACTTAAGTGGGGTTTTCAACAGCCGCTGAGCAATATGAGCACTTTACGCTTTTAAAAACTCTGTTTCCTTGACACCACTACTGTCTAAAGAGTTCATTTTTAAAATAAATATTTTTTGTTAGTGCTACAGAAGAGTGTTTATTAGCACCATTTGGCGTATGTTTTTGGGATCTGACAGTGTTTGAACCCAGAAACTGTGACAAGTGATGCCAGCTTTAAACCATATAACAGTGTCATCACTTTGTCAACAAAACCATGAACATGATTTATTTATTTATTTATTTTTTTTACATTTTTATGTTAGGACAGAGTATACATTTCATTCAAGAATGATACCTAAGCTAATTATTTATTCAGTAAAGATGAATAATTTCTCTTTTTTTCAGAGCATGATTCTGGAATTGTCTTCAATCATGAAAAAGTGACATTTTGGAGTATTACCTGTCCTCTGAGCAGATAACAGTGTGATGGATATCGCTGTGTATTCCTCTGGCTTCGTTTTCACTGACTCCCACTGCAAACATGATTACACACTAAAGTAATAACTTACTTACTGTAGCGTTGCTCTCAATAAACGCTTAAAATAATAAGAAAGCATTTTAACACACCTCTTTTCAATGCTTGTAGAGTTTTTAACACAACAGTGTTTAACGAGAACATGAATAGTGCTGTGACATTTTGCATATGAAATCTATGACTAAGCTCAAACAGCATTGAGTGGATATCTATAAAAGAAATCATTCTTTAAAAATGCGAATTTGTAATATTAATTAGGCACACTCTTTTGTACAATTTATAGATAGTGGTGGATATCATCGGATGTGTTTTTGAATCAGTCAAGATTTAAGGGCTTTCATTTTTTTTCCTTTTCTTTAAAGTCAAAAAACAACAACAACAGCACCTGTTACCAATCCCTACCTGTCAAATAAAGTGCTTTTGTATTCACTGCAATATTATTATTAGAACTTTGGTTGTCTTTCTCCAATATTTAGCCCTTAATATTTTATAAACTACATTTAAAATCCGTCCTCTCGGTTCTGAAGCGGATGGATTCAGAATGAGAATGTGCTCTACTGCCATCTGGTGGTGAACATCATATTACACCACTGATTAAAGTTCAGTCAATTCTGAAAAATTTCAGAAAATTGGTTCACCCAGGCCTCATTAACATATCAATATTTAGTCTCCCATTAGATGCAGTAAATCTCCTCACACAGCTGAGGCTAACTTAATTAAAAGATCGTTGTGCTTTAATTCTTGAGTACAAGGACAGAAGTAAAACATGGGTAAATATAGCTACAATTATATAAATATTCAAAATATTAAAGGGAAGTACTCACAAATATACTTCAGAAAACAAATAAGAAAAGACCTATAAAACTCACCAGAGTGTGCTCAGCCTCAAAGCAGGTCAACTTTGGAAAGAGGGCCTTCAGAATTAAGGCTGACTTTGATTTTGCCCGATTTATTTTCATAAATATCCAATGGTGTTGAATACAATTGTGAAATCTTACTGTAAAGTTAGAATGAACCTTTCACATGGAAAAAAATCATGTCCCTTAACACTTTCAGGAATCAACATTAAAATATAGTTGGAGAATCAAGCAACTACAACGCAAGTTACATGATATGTTTCTTTATTTCATAAACAGAAATGGTGTCTAGACAAAATCTGTCATTTATATAACACTAGCAATTGAAATGCATGAAAATGAGTCCTGCACAATACCGTATGTACAATGGTTTTTAAGTCATTAAATTCATTAGGGTCATGTAGCATTTCAAAATGAAAACAAAAGGTAAAAACTTAGTACAGAATAAGCAAAGAAACAGCTACCTCAAATCGACAATATTAACACAAAACAGTCTTCTAGAAAAAATGCGATAAAGAGTCAGAAAGAGAAATAGAGAGAGAAAAACAACTTGTGTGACTACAAGCCAAAGAGCTATTCCATTAAAAATGATGCACCAAAATCTACCAATACAATAATCCATATAATCTGTGTAAAAAGCATGTAGAAAAAACACCTGATGCAGTTTGCTGATACAGTCATTGACCAGTAATGAGAGGTATGAAGGATTTCACAGGTAGATAAGTGTGAGAGAGAGAGAGTCCGCTCTGCTAGCCGAAACATGGGGGCTCACAGCCCCTGCATACACACTTCACTTGAATGTGAACTATGGCCTCTGGAAGTTCTAAGGCAAAGTTGGAGGTGCACTTTGTATTCATGGTACACTGGAGCATCCCCGTCGGGCAAAAAGACAACTTGAGGAAAAGGAGCATAGTTATCAAACGGCCATTTCCCTGTTCGCTTGTAAAAACGTACAAAACAAAGAGACAGAATGCTAAACCTATCCATTCGAACGAGCCTCGCGATTTCTATGTACATGGCAAAATTCTCGTAAAACACGACACCTTTTTGTAAACAATTTTGCCTTTTTTCATTATGCCGTTATCAGTCCGAATACTAAATCTTTTATAAAGTTAAGCAAATTGTGAAAAAGGCATGTTTTTTTGAGGAACCCTTTGGAACGCCAGTGTTCATATTTCAGAGGAGCAGCACGAACGAAACCAAATTATTCAAACCAATGACATTAAATGGGAGCTTACGTAGATGAAGACATGTAGGGTGTTTTCTTACACTTACCAAGCTTAAAACACGCGTCTGTTAAATGCATTTGCAAATCGAAAGCTTAAACGATTAGCTGTAGCAGCCAATTGACCACCAAAAAAACGAATTGCTGGATTTTATTTTGAGATATTTCATAGCCCTTGTTGGGTTTTCATCCAAAATAACTGTGCAAATCTAGTCGGTTTTCTCTACTGATCCATTATTCTTAGCTTACAAACTCATGCTACCCACCCCGTTAGCTTTATAAGAAGACACACAAAAATACAAAACACAAAAATAAGTGAAGAACAAAAGCTGAGCTCACCAGCTGCTATCAAAAACGTGTGAAAACCAAAAAAAAAAAAAAAACGTTGGCACGCACCCTGAGACAAGATACAAGAGCAACCACAATTCCGATACGAAAATAAAACAAAAAAACGTGTTGTTGAGAGGAGAGCTAATAAGCTTATTTAACCTGTGAGGCTTTCTGTGACCAGGACGAACCCTTGAAGTCACCGTGGAGGCAAACATGATGCAGCTTTTAGTAACAGAGGCTAACAGAGGTCAGAATTCCAATCCGTGTCACCCAGACTCCTGGTTTCTTCAACATCTGCATCGAAAACGTCGGCCTGAACCGAAGCATCCCCAGGCTCTTAAGGCCAAGTGTGCAAGCGTGAGGAGTCAGCCGTTATCACAGACGGCACAGAAATAAACAACATTGCAATGCGAGGAACACAAACAAAAGCTATTTTGAGAAAATGTTTTTGGATCGCCTTGATGCAGGTGTGACCTTTCGTTTTTTTTCTTCCGAAAATTGTGGACATAGATTCTCAAGTGTACGACAGTGTGCTTGTCAAGTGGAAGTTCATGCTTTCCACGCTTCATTATTTATACAACAAGAAATAAGAAAAAAACGCATCATTATAGGGATGATTTGCATATGTGTGCACAAATGTCCACTTGGACCCAGAAATCTTTAGTTCTAGTACCTGATTACAATTTAGAAATGGCAAATACTGTTTCAATTTCTTTAGAAAAAAGAGAAAGAGAAAAAGATCCACAATGAAAACAACGGCACAACTATCCATCACAACACCTCTAGATTCTACATCCCAGTGTGACGTGTGTGTGTGTGTGTGTGTGTGTGTGCTTGCATACGAGTGGGAGAGGGGATGTATTACAACTTGAAACGCGTCTGAATACTTAACAATCAGACTGGCAAATACACAAGCACGCACACATAGAGCTCTAGGGGTCAAAGGTCATTCAAATAATATAGAACTATATCAAATGAGAGGCATTCCCAACTGTTGGGAGATCCAATTTTTTTTTTCTTTCTTTTTTTTATAAAGAAAAATGCTCTCAGTTTATGCTCAACTAAACAACCATTGTTTTTCATTTTGAGGCAAAGAAACTCTAAACAAACTATATAAAACATACAGGCAGCATGCAATCCCATTAGTATGGATATACGTGTCTAACAAATGTACAATAAAGGGAACTATAGGACAACTTTAAAGAATAGTCTTATTCCATCCAACTCAGATCAGATTTTCGATGATTTTTTTTTAGTGTCTTCCATAAATATGCAGTTTGAACACTCCCTTATTTTTTTCATTTAAATTAACTTGAAAACGTTCTTTATAAGATACCACGTCATTAAAGATCATCTGCCTAAAAAGACACTTTTAAGTGTCAGCGTTAAGTGCTTCGATTTCAGACTTTTTAGGGTCCTGAAAAAGAAATCTACCCTTTCTGAAGTGCTAAACGGTTAAAGAGTGCTGAGGGGGGGGGCCCTTTAATTGACTTAAACATCATTTCCTGTTCCTGTCAGAGCGGTAAAATGGGCCGAAACTGAAATGGTGTGGGATCGTGACGACATTTGTTTTTGATAACACTGTTCGGAGGTGTTCGTGAACACACTGTAAATACTGATAAGAAATAAGGTTTCCTCAGAGAGCACTTTTTCACATTTAAAGGAGAACAGCTCACCACTACGCACACCATTTACATCCGAATTACATGCAAGGGGCTCTATGCGCTGCACCGGGGGGGCGGGGGGTTCGTATGCAATAGTGTGTGTGCATGCGTGAGTGTAAGAATGCTAGTTTCCTGAGTTTAAGCACACCCATCGTCGTGGGGAATTCATTTGAGACAGGAAACAGCAACGTTTTTCCCTTCGTGACACAAAGGTGCTTGATAAAACCCCAGAGGAAAAAAAAGAAAGCAAAGAAAAACGAAAAAAGCCATCTAAAGTTCTACCTGTACAATATTACTGAAACCGTCTCCATGCGCCGCACTATTTACAATACGCTTTCTACCGAGCGAGCACTTCTCGAAAACATCCAATGGTACAGTATTGCTGACGCAAAAAAAGGTTGGGCGAAACTATGATGCGAATCGTTCTCGTACTTTCTTTCGTATCAGTGCTGTGGAAGGCAAAGGAGGAATGTTTTAGATACCACCGTCTGTACAAATTAAGTGTTGCGGTACACAGACACTACAAACGTATGATGCAGAAGACATTTTTGCATATGGACATTTACAGTCTAGCTGCTGTAGAAAAAAAACAAACATCTGTATTATTATTTTTTTTCATGAGTTATACTGAACATTCAGAATATTTCCTGAGTTTGGATTTACTGTGACAAGGGCCACAAAGAGAAAGAGAAGAGAGAAGGATGGTAGAGATTTAGAGGTAAAGGGCAGGAATAGTGAAGGGAGGTGGGGTGGGAAGAGAGAGAGAGAGAGAGAGAGAGAGAGAGAGAGAGAGAGAGCAAAAAGCTGCTGCTAGGTCCGTAGAGGTCTGAATTTGAGATGTGGTCAGAGCCCATCCCATCTGAATGGACTGTAATTGGAAACAGACAGTGTTGCTGTCCACTGTCATGGAAAGGTGTAGCACCATCGTGAAGTTCTGTGAGAAGGTCTGAGCCAGTCTGCCATGGCTAAATGAGAGAGAACCTGGAGAACAGTATTGCTGCTGTTAAGACAACTGTAGTGTCAACCTTTGTTTAAAAAAAGACAATAAAAAGACATATATATATATATATATATGTATTTAAAAAAAAAAAAAAAAAAAAAAAAAAAAAAAAAAACTGGCAGAGGCTGGCCATCTCAACAGCCCTCGATTTTTGAGGGTTTTGTCAGAAGACGTAACTAAATTAAATAATAAAAAAACATTGTAAAACAAATCAACACAGAGAAACCACCGTCATTAGGTACAGTCCTTTCTGTTGGGCTGTTCGTCGGTTGTACATTTATCTGTCATCTCCTGACAGAAGTCTACTGTCACCGTCTGATTGGACTGTTCCAAGGACAGCCCCGCCTCCAGGTAGGCGGAGCCAGGTTCTTGCTCCTCCCTGTCATTGCTTGCGTCTTCAGACCCGTTTCCGGTCTTCCACTGGGCCGGTCGCGGTTGACCGTCTTTTGCGGCAGCCGATTTGTGGAAGCTCTGTTCGGGGGTGGAGCAAGTGGTGAGGTCGATGCTGCCCGTGGGCAGGGCCTGGTTGCCGGGGCGCAGAATGGGGCAGTAGTGATGGACCTGTTCTGGGCTCAGCTGCACATCTCGACACACCTCTTCAGATAGACAGGAGAAATTCTCCCATAACTCTCCCATGCACGCCTTCAACTGGTTGCGCTCTGTTAAGAGCTTCTCCTTCTCACACACCTGTGGGGTAGAAACACAGGAAACACACACACATTTGAAACCTGTGTGAAGCACAGTTCAAAAACTTTTTGAGTAATCAATAACCACCATCTTGCGTGAACTTCTGCATTTTCAACGACTACGGAGAAACATTTTTAGACATGCCTTTCCAGAGACTGCTGGGCACAGTACTTACAGATGTGTAGGTCAAGTGAATGATTGGAATTTTCACCCTTAACTGCTAATATATCAATATTTCAGTGCATCATAAAAAATAACTATACTTCATATATATATTTTGATACTAAATATAATCCTATACGTATATGATATATACTGTATATATAGTGCTGTTAAATGATTAATTAATTGTCACATATTATATGTAGGTTTTCTGTATATATATATATATATATACACACACACACACACACACTCACATGGATTTATAAAAGAAAATATGACAAAAATAATGTTATATTTGTATATTAAACATTTACATATAATGATATAAATATATACATATAGATACACAAACATTATATATATAATAGACGATTTCTTGGTTTACTATTCTTGCAGGAACATTCAAAACCTGCTCCACACGCATGCATACACACTGTGTTATGAATGTACAGTGATCTATAGGGACCGACTCAGTTACAGTATGTAGGTCACCCTACATACACTGTCTTCCCACTCTCCATCTCCATGGAGATCTACACACTTCACACATCCCAGTCTTCATAAATTCATTCATGCTACAACTTCATTTCAGTTGCGCTTTAATATAGCTGTCAAACTCTGACGATAAGAGGATGGAAGAGCAGGAGGAGGAAAAGAAGAGGAGCAGAGGCATCTCCCCTGCTGCTATCTGCGAGATTATATAGAGGATGCGCATGTGGCATCAAAGCGCAGGCTGTCAGGCTTCATGCACAAACGCCGCATCACACATCAAAGACGCTCGGCTCCGCCTCCATCATGGAAACAGCATGGGACCGGCTCTGTGATTGACAGGTTGCGGTGCTGTCATGGCAACGGGATCGCCTACAAGATAATGTCCCCTGCCGCTTGTAGGCATTGATAACAACCTGAAGGCCGATGTGTAAAATAAAGATGTTGTGTCACATACAGCGGGTTGTTTGCGTGCTTACCAGTTTGCGTATTTCACACTCAAGGTTCAGGATGCAGTCAAGTTTTCTCTTGCGGCAGCGCTGGGCCGCGATGCGGTTTTTACTGCGTCTGCGCACGTCGTGGATGAATTCCAGCTGCTCTGAGCTCAGCTTGTGCATTTTCACCATCATTTGGAAGTCGTTGCGTGGAAGATTTGTGATTTGATCGACTGGGAACGGAAGCTTGACCTGTAAAGGCATACATGAGCAAAGCGTTACACTGTGACCTTTTTAATTCTTCTTCCTGAAGGCATTTCTATATCAACTGAACAAGAGAACTCGACGCCATTAGCATCACACAAGGTGTTTTACTATGCCACTTCTTTTTTCACAAAAAAAGAAAAAAGAATTCTGATGAAATTAAAATGTAACCGAAATTGCAATGCATTTCATCACCACTAGATGGAGGCAGAACACAGTTCTTCACATGATGAGAGCATTACTCCCATGTTCTAACATCATAAGTTTACGACGTCTACCAGCATCACTTATTAACAAAGAGGTCAAAAGAGCAAGAAAGACAAACAGGAACAAAGGCTGAGAACGAAGTGTGAGAAAGTCAGGGACAAGAAAGCATTGCTCTATCAGTGAGATGAGATAAAAATGCTCAGCTGCCTTAGTTCGTTTTCCCTGTTTCTGATTCCTGTCAGGTGATTACCAGAGGGCATGAGTATGCAAATAACAAGTGTTAACGAGCTAAGCTGTCAGTGGATTCTGAACATATCGTAACATAACACACACTCAGTGAAGTAGGAACTCATTCCTTCATGAGCGTTTGACAGTATAAAGCATCGTTTGACTTCTCTCCATCATGGTCTGGAGGGCTTTCTGAGGGCATGTCATATTTTGACACCCAGCTGTTGTCAGAGTGAGCTATCACAAGGGATAAGTGAAGGAATGAGTCACGAGGAGAGGAATATTCAGGTTAAGTTAAAGTGATGGGGAGAGAGAAATAGATAAATCTGTCAATCTTGCCATTGTCTTTGTACCTGCCTAACACTAGGTTTTAATTGACTTCTGTCTGTATGAAGTTTTGAAAAAATGAACAACTCTGCAAGTAAAACAAACATGTTGTGAAATATTATCACAATCTAAAATAACTGTTTTCTACAGTTTCATGTGATGCTTCAGAAATCATTTTAATATGCTGATTTCTTATTATTATAAATTATATTATCAATTTTGTGGCTTCTTCAGAATTCTGTGATTAATAAAAAATTTAAAAGAACAATGCATTTAATTTTAATAGTTTTTAATATTTATTTTAAATACCACATGGAAAAAAAATATAGAAAATAAAAAATAAAGTAAATAGAAAAAAATAAATTTTTACATCTACTGGTATTGGCCAATTTAGCGTTCATGCTTATTTTCCCTATATTTGCTTTTAAAATTACCTTTGCCATCCACTAATGCATGCACACTTAATATTTAAAACTAATAATTCATGTTTAAAACATATTTCTTTAATGTATATCTTAAAATGTATATACATATAACTTCATATTTAAATTCACTTCATGTATTTAAATTGGCTAATTATTATTTTGGGAGATTATTTTACATTTATTTATATATTAAAATATAAAACATTTTTATATCTCCTATTTTTCGGTTATTCACCCTAACATAAAAATAGTCTCACATAAACCACAGTTGTTAATGAATGAGGCAACCACAGTGTAACCAGTATACAGACTATAGTACTGCCCTACTTAAAAACTCGCATGGGCTTTGTGTGATTATGACCCCATAAACCTGAACCACAGCGGTGCAGCTACTCTTCCATGTGAAGTGGACCGCGCTGCTGGGAAGCCCACGGTGACTCTGGTTGAGACCGAGAGAAGATGAAAGTGTAGATCTGGCTCAGTCTGGCGCGGAGCAGCAGGGGGGCCCGGAGCACTGGCAGGTCGGCCCGTTCTGTCTCTACGGCATCATTAATAAATGATGGACAGACCTTTTAATACTCTCACAGCTCAGCCGACATCGAGAACTACTCCGCATATGTGATCAATGTGATTTTTGTGTTGTCTTAATGATCAGATTTTTTATATGGAGAGAAATGGGTTTTTACACAGTCCAAGGAGACGCTTTCTTTCTATGACCTTCTCGTGTGTCCTTCCCCTCTCTGGTATATCAGTTTGAGGTGTGTGTGTGTGTGTGTGTGGCAGTAGCGTAAGAGTGATGTCTATATTTAGATGACAGAACACACACCAGCAGCACTTATAAATTCAAACGTGATCCCGATTCTGTCTTTCTCCCTCTCTCTCTTCTTGTCCCTTTACACTTTCTATAGGTCATTATTCTTAAAATGGGTCTGGAGTGAAAAGTAGGACTCATCTGTTACTGGGAGCAAAGTGGCCCCACTCTTTTTGTCCCTTGCTTCCTTTCTCTTAGCATGGACATCTGCAGAAGAGAATCGTAGGAAGTGATGAACAAAAGAGGTGACTGAAATAAGATGGGGCGAATGCCTGAAGTCACACACAGATATTTTAGCAATACGATCGACACACCGTCGTTGTGAGTAAAAACTGCGGAAATGCATTTTAATGTGTAAATAACAAGCAAAGTTATCGGTCTGGTCAGTTAAAATGCCTTTAGAGGTAATTAGATCATCTATTTGCTAAATATCATTACTGTCCTTCAGACATTTTCAGAATCGTTACTGTGCTGCTATGAATGTCTTCGTTTCACATGTCTCGGTAATGAGACGCCATGTGACACAGATAAGAAAACAGTCTGAAACAACCCCTAAGATATTCCTCTTTTTTTTTTTTTCCTTCCTTTTCTCCTTTCTTCTCTCTGCCCTGTTGCTATTACTGGAACTCTCCACAGGGGCTGAGTAATGGGGGAAAGCTATCCATGAACACACAGACACACACACACACATGCATGCATCCCCCCTCTCAAAGACACTGGACAGACACACATGCACACACTCACTCTGTCTAATGGAGTGATGGGCCTGTCTGTGGTCACCATGGGGCTTCCTCCCCATCAGGACCAAAGCGTCTGCTTGTGTGTGTATGTGTGTGTGTGTGTGTGTGTAAGATAAATGGCCTGTATGAATGCCTGTCTAGGTCAGTGGTAAATTCCTGATGTAACACATCTGGAGTATAAAGCACCATCCTGTAGGAATGAAATTTTTTCTCTTAGACTGCGATCAGTTTAAACAAAGAACTAATAGAGACTTAAATCTCCAGCTTCTCAAGTTTTTCTCTTGAGAAACAGATTGTATTAATCTCACTCGGTTTCAGAAGAGAGCTCAACGGTACTTGGATTTGCCAAAATATAAATTAAATGCCAGAAATTTCTACGTGAGCACAAGTTTCTTCCAAGACCAAATGATCTGAGCTGTATAGCTTGTGTAAAAACATATAGCTCTTATATACTTTAGCTACAAGTCAAAAACGACATCTTTTGAAATAAAACTGAGAAAAGAAGCAGACATTTCCCAGGGTTTTAAATCTACAGTTTACTGAAAAAGTTCACTAGAAATCATTATTCCGATAAACCGCAGCGATTTAAACTTAATTGATGTTTTTCATATCAAAGCAAGTTTCGCTTTTAACCGAGTTTTAGATTGACTCTAGACATCCATTCATTAAAAAGAAACCTGTAACATCCGATTCCACTCGAACAAACAAACTGAGCTTTCGTAATATTTCAGTTTTTCACCTTGAGCCTATTTCAATCGTGCGGTTTTTACAGTTCACCAGTGCAAAGTCTGACAAATAATTTGTAGACCACAATCGGCTCATATTGAGAGAGCGGCTTGGCTTTAAAGACGGAATGAGAGGAACAGAGATGGTTCTGACTTCACTCCTCACTTCCTGCGGTGCACGTCGCTAAAGGGTTAATGCTTTTTGCACCTTCAATTTAAAGAATGAGAATGAAGAAGTGAGAGTGAGATTTTTGTCTGTGGGCTTTTCTGATCGCACCCACTCACTTCAAGATCAATACTTCACCCAGTGTAACCGAATGACTAGCATAAAAAAAAATAGTGAAGAAATCCTTCTAAAGATCTCAAGAAATGATTACGGTCATTTTTATTTTCTTTTACTTCAAAATCTTTCCTCGCCCCCTCTCCTGAAATTTGTGCTGTCAACCTACAGTGAAATCATTGGCTAACTGTCAGAGTGAGTTGCCCTTAAAAGACTTCACTCCTTCAGAATCTTCTTGGTGTCAATTGAACCTCAAAAAGTATATATTATTGTGTGAAACCGGTTCAAGTAAGGCCAGGTCAAGCAATACGGGAATACTTCCTGTTTGAATAGGTGCTGATCGCAGAGTGTAAGTGATACTGTCTATGACTCATGAAGGAGAGAGAAAAGTTCAAAGACCTAGTTTAACTCCAGTATCTAGACTAGCACTATGATTAGCCTATGGTTTAACAACTTCCTTCCTCCCTTAAATTCATTGTTTCGAGCAGCAGGCTAAAGCTATTTTTGAGACTCTTTGTGTGCAGATTCTCTTCTCTCTCTGGCATGCTCTTTCTCTTACCTGCCATTTGCTGTTAAACCACAAGGACAGAGTCACTTTCCTTAAAAGTCTGCTTATTATATTTAATATATACTGTTTATACTGTCATATCACAAGAGGAGAGAGCAAGTAAAAAAGAGAGACAGAGAAAGATATATATTTTTAAATAAAACGCTTTTTTTTTTGGCAAGTGAGATATTAAGTACATAACCGTTTTCAACAATGATAATAATAACAAGAAATGTTTCTTGAGCGCTGAGTGAAAAAAGCCGATTTACAGTGTACGAAGTAACGAAAGAATACGAATGGTAGTGTTTGCTCTCTATGAAGTTTCTGAATGAAAGAAGTGAGACTTTCAGTCCTTTTAACAGACTTCTGTCAGCCTAGCTTTAAAGAAACGGTCAGGTTGTAGAACGAAACTGAGAAGCAGTTTGTAATGAAACTGTTTTTCAGACGCTAGAGTGACATGAGAGCTTTCAGCATCAGTCGCTATCTGAGATCTCGAACATCTGGAGATACAATTCTAACTCCATTGTACCTGAAACCAAATTAATCCATTTAGTGAAATTGGTCATCTTTAAGTGATTTTTGGTCTGTTGCTGAATGAAATCTGGAAAGAGAGAGTAATCCAGTTAAACAACAAAGCTTGAAAAGCCAAATGAAGATTCAGAAGTTCTTAATTAGCATCAGGCTAATGTAGCTTTTTGTCTCACGTCTTTTTAGCACAACATAGAAACAATGAATAAACTGCTGAAAACTAGCCAATTCATTTCTGAGGACTCAGTGTTGCCATGGCAACGGACCAGTTTCTCCATCATGGCCCCTACATGCATTCCTAAAGGTCTCGTCTCCAGTCTATAAAGATGAGGATCTCTCATTCTCCTTTAGTGCTTTACTCTTTCAAAATATAGAGCATCGTCCCTAGTGAAATCTCCCTCAACTTGCACTCAGATCAGAGAACACGCTCTAACCAGCTTCACATGTTTATCCATTCTTTCTTTTCATTCTGAATCTCATAAACAATCTTTTATTACTGTCTCTCCTTCACCATCAAAGGGCAGTTTCTTTAGAAAGACGATGAGGCTGTAAATTATACATTGAACATTACTGTTTTTTCTACAGTATGTAAGGCTATATATATATATATATATATATATATATATATATTACCTATTCTTAGCTGCCCTATTAACCTTAAATCTTCACTTCATAATTGCATTGTACTGTAAATTTCAGAACGTTTTTGATTAAATTCTGATTTGAGCCATTTTAAAGGGAGATTTTTCCCTAAAATGAGAGTTCTGTCATCCTGTATACATGTTACTCAAAACCTGTATGACTTTCTTTGCTCTATTGAACATGAAGTATATTTTAAAGAATGTTTCATCTGCTTTGTCCATGTAATGAAACTCACTGGGGTTTAAAGATAACACAGGACTCCACTGACTTTCATTATATGGACAAAAACACTGAGTTTTTAGGATAACATCTGTCTTCTGATGCACAGTTAAATGATAACTAAACTGAGGATAGGCGAACTATCCCTTCATCACCTTCTCCAAATCTCAGCCAAAGGAAAGATTATATGTCAAGAGACTTCATTTGTGTCATCGCTTACTGTGCTTTCCCTATACAAAACTTGATTGTCAAATCGTGTTTGCTCTTCTCTGCTTTATTCCACACTATTATCATTTTCCAGGCAGCACACAAAAGGTCAGAGTAATATCATTGCAGCTATTCAAGTTCATGTTTGCCCAGACATGAAAATTATTACAATGTTTATTGGCCCATTAGGAGTCTGTAGCTCTATTCAATGAATAGGGATCAAAGGGGAATTCTCTGCATAATAGCATGAAGGCAGAATGCGCAATCTAATTGGTTTCGGCATGAATCGACTTCAGGGTATGAGATGCATAGTGTGACTGTTGGACAACTGGTAAACATGAGAGAGAAATCTGAAAGACTCACCTCAGGGCCTTGCTCTCGAGCATGACATGATTCACTGTCCCCCTCCGAAAAGGACCCTGACTCATCACTGGAATTGGTTCCATAAGACTGCTCGCACTTTATCGTGGGCCGCACCCGTGCAAATAGTGCATCCGTCCCACCGCCTGCCTCCTGTGGGTCAGTCGTGAGACACCGTGTCACATTGGGGCAAGGAGAGGACGAAAACTCGAACTGCGGCAGGCTGCAGGGGGATCCGCCACTCCCGTCCTCCGCATAGGAATACGATGAACAGGAACTGGAGGTCCGAGTTCGGGTCTCTGAGGGGGGCGATCGCGGGCATACCTTGATTGGCACTGGGCAGCTGGTATTGGGCCTTTGGCGGCAAAGCAGGGATGGTTCGCTGGCTGTGGTGCTGGGGGAGTAGGTCTGGGAGCTGGGGAGGGACTGGCTGGCGCCGGCCCACAATCCCTTTGGCATGTGTTCTGAGAGCTCCTTCTCCAGTGAGTTACCGCTGGGATGGGAGTGGGTGGGCGTACCCAGGCGGTCACAGGGCCCTGAGGAGAAGATGACACTGCGGCGGTCCGGTTCCACCTCTTGCTTGCACACACCATCGCAGGCAGCAGACTTCAACGAAAGCCCTGGCGGGAAACCATCTGCATCTTTGGGGAACGCCACAGGCACTCCAAGCTCATTGCCAAGCGAAGGCCTGTAGTCTTTTTTGTGGTCTCCCTGAGTGGTTCCTTTATCCTGGGCATTGACGAGTCTGTTAGCGAAGAGTGTCTGGGATGTGCTCGACAGGTCCTTCTTAAAGAGAGATCGTAGGCAGGTGGGTGACTTGCTGCTGCCCTTCAGTTGGTCCACTGCGATGCAACCATCCAGCTCCATCTCTGCCACACCGTCCTTTTCACCACCGTCCTGCTCATCCCCTGACAGGCAAAGCGAGATGGACTCTTCCTCACTGCGTGGCTCCTGCTTGATTTGCATCACAGCTGGCCTGTTCATCTCCTTGAATGTGCTTGGAAAACCTGAGGTACTGGTGTGTGAGGAGGCGTCGTTATTGTGCTTGTTGCATGCCCACTGGTACTTCCTGTATTTAGGGCATCGCGGAAGGTCTGAGGTGCCGTGTCGCTCGAAGTCCATCCGTCCATCAGCAAACTCCTCTGACGGCGTCAGCCGTTCATGGTCTGGCCGCCGCAAAGAGTTCAGGGCAAGTTCACGGCGAGAGCGTGGAGAGTCAGTTAGGGTCACTGCAGTTGGGGTTGTCGTCAGCAACTCAGGTTGCATGCTCTCGTCCTCCGAGTGATTGCTCTCAGACGCCATCTTGCGACAGAGGACCAGGTCGTCCTCCTCGCTGCGCAGTTGGGCCTCCAGGAAGCGAAAGCAGGAGTCCTCCAGGTTGTGCATGCGCAGGAATTCAGCACAGCGGATGACCTCCTGGATGTTTTCTCTGCTGAGCAGCAGCTTAGCCGTATAGGCAAACTGTAACAAAGGAGCGAATCCCCGGGCACTGACCTGCGGACACACACACAGAAAGAACAGGGGAAATTGCCAATGTTACCATCAGCACTGCCATTGTTCAAGGCACTTGGGGTGTGCTGAGAGAACTCGACAGCTCAAATGACCGTAAACAAACACTGTAAAGTGCCAGTTAATCTTTTATCAGGTCAGCACTGAATGTTCTATACAGCGGGAAATAAAAAGTGAAATGGTGGAGGCTGTCGGTAAGGTCAAGAGACCAACCTAATTTATATAACAAAGACATCTGACATTCCCCTCTCGAGGTTAAGCATGGCTAGCGCCCCCAGTTTGTTGCGACTGGTATTGCAGCAACAGGTAGAAGCTTGTGGGTTTGTAAACATAATGTCACATCTATCCCTCGGGTGAGCCACCTTAAAGCCTAATGGGCTCTTGGACTCTAATGGCTTATCCCTACTACAGCCATCCTGAGCCTACTGAGAGAGAGATAGTGAGAAAGAGAGAGAGAGAGACAGATGCAGACAGATATGGAAGCCTTCCATTTGACCTAATGCTAGATAATTAGGTAAATGCCTGAGACTGCAAAAGCTTGGCAGGCCCACTGTGCAAGTAAGTGCATTTAGGTGAGGAGAAAATAATAACCTAGACTCACAGCATTTCATGGTTTGAGACCCCACCACCACCACCACCACCACCGTGTGAGATCTATAAACCCAGTCTCTATATAATTCACTTGTAACCTAGATAAATTGTAATTGAATGCTGATTGATAAATATATTAAGTAAATTATTACATTTCAGTTACCTTGCTAAAGGTAGCTTTTCAAGTTAAAGCAAGTATTAAAATGTCTCAAAGCCCTTTGATTTAATTATTTCTCTACCAGTGAGTCAGACTCTGCATGTGCTATGCTAGAGTCAAAACGTCATGGACAGACGTCGATGTAGGTGTTCTTCGTTCTCAGACACATTAAAATGGCTCTACTTTGATCTGGGCCTGCATTGTTCAGTCCACAAAGCACTCTCTTTTCTCCCTCAATGATGTAAAGTGCTTAACAGCACAAGTGAACTTGTGCTCATAGATGGGAGGGAATGAGATCAACACTCAACATTCGATGAATGGGAGACAAGACACTGTTTACCATGAGTTTGTTTGTTTTGTTGATAGGGACAAACAGCAACAGTAAGTCTTCCTAGATGTTATCATCACACTTTTCTTGTGGTTAGAAGGGAGTTCAGAGAACCTCTTTCCTACTATATAACAGCAGAACCGAGGAATTTGTTTTGTAGATGTTTCCATTGGAAAAAACATGGGGATTAAATTTACAGTCAGAGCAACGGCATGGAGGGAAAACCCAAGCTTTTTTTTTACTGTTACAATGAATTAAAGCACAGCTGATTGCTGTAGTGTGTGGAACATAAAACAAATGACACAGAAACACACTCTTACAGTGAAAGACTATGGATTAAGCTAACTGTCTCTTTGATAACAGTTAAATCACAAAAGCACACATTCCAAGAATTCTTTCGAATAATTTCAAACCCTTTTTCCTGTACAAACTTGTGAAGATATTGTTAAGTCGTTTGAATGTTACCCGCATTAATTAGCAACTATATTTGATGTATATATGTGCATATAATGTATATTTAGACGGATATTATCTCAAAATAAACCTAGACAGGGTGATTGGAATCTTTCTGAAGGTTTATTTTGTAATAATCATCAACCCCGTCCACTATTTTAATGGCTATTAAAAAAAGGACTGATTTAAGTTGCATTATTTTCATATGTGAGAAGAAAGAGACTGCAGAATGATGCAAAAACATGAAACCCAGCACAGCGTAGGAGACTTGTTGCCAGGGACAACAGTAAACTGTTTAGTGTTCATTATACAAGAATATTCGATTGTGAAATGCTGTGACTGACCAATCAAAATCAAGTATTTCAGATATGAGTAATGATGTATGATAATGTGCAAATCCATAGACTTCCATTCTTGCAAAGTGCAGAATGAAGAACATATCAAATCTTCCTGAGAAAGATGTGAATGAATAATAGATGACATTTATTTTCTCCTTCAGAGATACTCATCCATCGTTCACAAACAAAGGATTCTATAGCATCCACAAATATGCACACAAACAAAACTGATGACTACTGACTCTGAGTCATCCGGGGCTGTCTGTGTCCAGTAGACGCATTATAGTACAGAGAGAGAGAGAGAGAGAGAGGCTCATCTGCCCGCTGGCAACACAACAGCGCCAATCAGTCACTGTTGAGAGGAAGCTGCTGACTCGTAATCTTTGTGGGGGATGGTGTGTGTGTGTGTGTCGTATGTGTGTACAGTGTACGGGTGTGGGGGAGGATTGTGTGTAGCGTGTGCATGTGTCTGAAGGGGATGATCACGGCTCTTAGATGTGTCCACGTAGGAGAGAAAGGAACAGAAAACAGAACGAGGGAAAGATTTCATTCAAAATGTTCAGTTTTTTTTTAGCAAGCAGTCAGTGTAACCTCATCACACAAGTGTTAATAAAGCGAATTTATGAATATACATGTGAACTCGTGGGAATTATTGTGAATAAATGCATTTTTTCAATCAAATTTTCTAAGATATTTTAATTGCATTTCTGATGTGTTGCTGATGCATTTAAATATTTCTGATTTGACACTTTAAATGCACTTGGCTCTAATTAAAAAATTAAGAACAAATGCAGAACCCACATACAGACTTTGCTTGTAACATAAATACCAGAAGTGATACATAAGTTAAGAAAACTGTATTCATTTCATAATAGAAGAGAATATAGAGAGAATATCTATTAAGTGACAGAAGGTGGAGAGAGTTATGTCAGGAGGTGTAAAGGTATGGAGAGGCTATGCCTGACAAACAGCTCTCTCTACTGGGGAAAAAAGTGCTGAAATGTATTTTTCAGCTGACATCAGCAGACACGGGCTGCAGCGGCAGCATCGGCTGCGCCATCTGTGACTCTACTACAAGTGTTTCTGTGACAGGCACTCATCAGCCTGATGGAGACAAAAGAAAAGAAGGAAGGCAAGAGGAATGAAAAGTAAGTGAGGGAAAGAAGAGCGTGGGGTGATGAAAATGTGAAAACAAAGAGAAAGAATTAAAAAACGGAGGGGTTAGAATTGACCTTTCGCAAAACCCCGCCCCAAAACGGCCATTGTCCAATCACACATCCTAGCAACGGTTACTAAGTAAG
>JAUCMS010000045.1:7837429-7865199 GCA_032357445.1 Enteromius radiatus
GAGTCACTGACACCGACAGGTACCCCTCTACCCGCCATGTTTTCTACTACTGTCTATGGTTGACAGTCCGTCGTTGTAGGTAAGCTTGACGGGCTAGCAACAGTAACTAAGGGGGGTGTGGCTTTTGCGAAAGGTCGATTAAAATGGGGCTGGGGGGTATGTCATACTCTCCGAGACAAAGGCTTAAAGGGATAGCACCCTAAAAATATGAATTCATTTATTATTTACTCGCCTTCATGTCTGCACAAAAGTATAACAATCTAGATATTACTCTCTGTGTGATGAACAGATGAATTTAGACATTTATTCACTGACAATATAGAAGAAGTCTATATCAGATATTTTGAAAAATGTTTGTAACCAAACAGCTTCAATTCCTATTGACTGTGTTTGACTAAATAATTATAAATATATTTTTTATTTTTGGATGAAGTATCTCTTTTACTGTTGTGACTGGATCAGCGAGACTGGTTCAGTCCTATCCTTGAAGCAATCAAAGGTTCAACCAATGAAATGAAAAGACCCAACTCAAAAGACTGATTCTAACATTTTTGGGTGAATGATCCCTTTAAACGTGTAGTGCTACCAAGACGAACAACAAAAGAGAAGACAAAAGGTGTTCACAGAAGAGGGAAAATAAAGCACTATTGCAGCTCATTAAGGGACAGACTTTGACATATGAGCCACTGGACCTGTTAACAACATTTATTATGTGGGAAACAGACAAAGGAGCAAATTTATCTCTACGACAGATCTGGGCCATTTATGCTAATTCCGACTACAGACTATTCTCCCTCACTGGGCCTCAAAAGGGTCATATTGTTACAAAGCAGGAAATTACATGAATTGTACATCATACATCCTGACAAGTCCTGACTATTCGGGAATTGCGCCAAGCGATTCCTTCCATAAAAAGGTCACAGAATGCTATAAAGCCCTCAACACCTGCCCTCTCGTTCATTCATTCCCCCTCTCTTTGATCTTCTGCCTTTCCCCTCTCAGTAGCAGAAACGGCTAATTTATGTAAATTCGCTCCAGCAAATTCCTGCATGTCATGAATGTTAATGAGGCAAAGATCCGCATGACAATGGAGCGAGCGCTTTACAGGGTGTCTGAAAAATACAAAACCTCTACTGAAGACGGGAAGCCTGCGATATGAAATCTGCTGACTAACCTGACATTAAACTCCGAATGCAGACACAGACAAACGAGCCGCGCTGCAGCACAAAGTCACGGCTCACGCTGAACGTGAATATGAGGGGCCACGGTAAGGGCAATTATTGGCTGTGCTTCAAAACCTACTGAGACAGCATTTTTGAGCATCATAGGCAATACGACGGTTCATACACAGAGCTGGAGAAGGCAGATCAGTGGGTTTTGAAACACACACCTTCAAAATGGCCACAAATACCATGTTTTAAGGTGGCAGTTCGTCGTGTTTAGTTTCGTGTAATTTTATGTATTTGTTTTTTAACCCATTTTTTTAAGGTTTATATAATGTTTTGATGCTATTTTTAGTTTGTTCCTTATTGAAAATACATTCAATTTACGTGAATATGTCAAAATGTTATGATAAGCATATATTTTTTTCTTTCTTTCATAGGGAAAAATAATAATTTGGCATTTTCTTTTATTATTACTTTTCAGGAAAAAAAAAAGATATTTCACCAAAACTGCTTCACTACTTACTAATAATTTAAAACCTTTTGACCACCAAATCACAGTCATATGATATGAATAACATGCAGAAAAGAAAACACAAAACAGGAAGTGATGCACATGACAAAAACAATACATTTCTAAGTACTTTTTTTAAATGAAAATTTCCCTTCAATAATTTATTGCCCTTTCAATATTACTTCCTTTTACAGTTTTCTTTATTGTGGACACTATTTCTTTTTCTTCCTCTCATTTAAAAACATATGCCCATTTGGAAAAATGAACTTGGACAATGGCTAAAAGGTATAGGTTTATTTTGAAACATTAGGTATTTACAGGTCTATCTAAAGTGGGCAAATTCATTCCGGGTCTAATGTGTCAGACACGTACACACGCACACAAAGTCATAAGCAGACACTCAGATGGGTAAACGCTTGACAGATTTAGAGTTAGCCCTCCCTAGTGTGATGGATTAAATCAGATACTCTACAGGCTAATCCTCTCAAAGTGAGGTTTATTGTACACAACCAGACAGAGAAAAGGACATGACCTCGCCATCCTTAAATGCTGGACATCACTGTGTTGTTTGGCCTTTAAGACTCTTTCACTCTTGTTTCCCTTCTAGAGTAATTTCTCTTCCTACACAGATTTCTATTTAACAGAAGGACTTCCTCTTTCGCTGGCTTTCCCTCTCTGCCCAACCCCCCCTCCCCCGGCTGTGACAGAAGACAGATCTCCCTCCATCTGCTGCAATGTGTGATAGTCTCGTGCTAGCATTCATGTAGTATGCTGTTATTTCTTCTCTGACCTGCTCTATCCCTCAGGATTACCCCTCGACTGCCCCAGCCAGGTCCTGACCTGCTTGAAAGCCTTGCACCTTGTTTGGGTATATCAGCAATTAACTGTAACACCTGCTAAACATTTAGCTTTTCCCTCAGATGAGACATTTTCTGTATATGTGGCTATGATGTGATGAAACCAATTTAAATGGCCAGAGAAAGGACAAAATTCAATTAAGCATACATTTTTCAATAGAGCTGTCAAACTATTAATCGCATCCAAAATGAAAGTTTTTCTTTACATAATATAGGCTATGCGTTTATGCTGTGTTAATTTATTCTGTTTATATTAAAACACACACGTACAGTATATGTTTTAAATATATATACATGTAAATTTCTATATTTATTTTCTTATATTTGATATTATATCTAAATATATTTATTATATTCATATTTTCATTATTTATATTCATATTAAATATATACATGCATGTGTTTTTATTTATATATACTTAATAAATATACACAGTATATACAAATATATTATGTAAAGAAAAACTTATTTTGGATGCGATTAATCGTTTGACAGCACTATTTAAAATAAATAAAATAATTTTTTTAAGCAGAAACGTGTAAAAGTAAACAAATAAAATTGCAAAAATTAAATTCATTAACGCATTAGGTATTATAAACTAACAATAAAATACCTTTATTTAATGATTTATTTTAATACCTTTCAATATACAAATATTATATATTAGTTTATGTTTATCAAGATTAATTAATGCTGTCAAACTACTTGTACACTAACGTTCAAAGCGATATTGTAAAATATTACAACACTTTTCTATCTTGATATAATGTTTAAATGTAGCAAAGCTGAATTTTTCAGCAGTCATTGCTCTCAGAAATCATTCTAATATGCTGGTTTGATGCTAAAGAAACATTTCTTAATTTTTCTCTGTTCCATTTTTTTGCGTTGATAAACAAGGTTTGCAATTTAATGCATTTTTCTCCTTGCTGAAGAAAAATATGAAATAATAAATAAGGTACTGAGTACAAACTTTTAAATGACTTTTTTCATCATTATATCTAATGCATTCAAAATATTAATATATATAGCCTAGGAAGTGTAAATTACTTAACCTTCAGTGATTTATCTACCGCTTATTAGTTACAATGAACATGTCATAATGCACTAGGCAAAACACTGAGGGAACATCAAACATGCTAATCTAGAGCTCAAGGGAAGGAAATCTCTCTAAATTCAGAGCAGCCCTCCCATAAAGCCCTTCAAAAATACGGTTTCACAGAGTGTTTTGAGGAATGAGGATATTTTGCAATTCACTGTAGTACAGGGTGTGTTTATATATGTGTTTTGTTGTGTATGTGTGTGTTGGGCTTTGAGAGTGTTGCAATGGCTCTGAATCGCATGTGGTTGCTATTCACAAGTGGCTCCGTGTGGAAGACTGTAAACTTTATAACAGGAGGTGGTTTGAGGTCGCTGTACAGACAAGTGCTGAATCAGAGTCGCCGAGACAGACATACATAAACATACAGACAAAGACTGACACTGGCTGTCTAAAGCAATGCTGAATCACAGTGACACAGCTGCAGAGCACAGCTGTGGCACTCGAGTATGCACACAAACACACACACTCTCTGGTATACATCAACATCAAGTTGAAACAAGATCTGAAGTACTGCATTAAAATACATTGTACAGGTACATTGTACAGCTCTCTGCAGAAGATTCTTACAGTAATGATGGGCTAATTACTGTACTTTATCTCATTGTACTATACAGCTATTCGCCAAATATATTTATTAGCACACTTCAAGTATTTGTTTTAGTGAACAAGTTATCTAAAAGCGCCTGCTAAGAACAAAGTAGTCCATTACAATGTACAACAAAGTTTTGAAACTCGGATGAGCGGAGTACTTTAAGCTTCAACACTGCAGCAAAATTAAAGTAAGTAAAGTTTTCTGAAGTAATTTTTAAAACAGTAACTGTGACACAAGATGGCGCAAGTAGCATTTTGTGCGATATGAAAGATATTAAACGTAGCACCGGTTATAATTACCAAGATAAGCCGAATAGATGATGGTAAATATTAGGAAATAGAGTGAAATTGCAAGCTAAATTTTTCAGCCGCTGAGATTTTAAAATAAAGTCAGTTTAAACCAATCTATTAGGAGGTGAATCATAATCATATCTTTAGTTTGAGGTGAAAAAGTATTTGAAAATAACAAAAAAGGGACATTAATACTTAATGAGTATTAATGAGGTAAAGAACTACACTCCCATGAAGCACTTCAAATGCTGAATTTTTCTGCAGAATCATGGGTAATGTAGTTTTTAATAGAAAATATGCTGTCAACATGATTATTAAAAAAAGTTAGCGGTAGAGGGTTTCATCAAAACCATAAATCGATTAACAGTCTTGTAGCTCAAAGTGTGTTTTTGAAAGTTTAAAAGTTAACATTCAAAAATCAATTTCCCTGTGGTGAAAATGAATGAGGTATTTACTTCCAGAACGTGACTGTTGCACTCAGACAGCTGCATATACCAGACAGCTGGATTTGACAAATCGAAACCACACATTTATATGGTATAGAGCACTGAATGATGGTTTTATTACATGACAGCCTTAAGACTGCTCTTAAAAGTAATGCATGAGTCACAATAGTAGCTGTGAAGGAAAAAAAGATAACAGACAAAGAAGAAACGGATGAAATCTTGAGCCGTTGGGTGGGTGGTGTCACAGGAGAGAAAATCACTTGAATCATCACAATGGTATGGCAAATTATATGATTAAGGAATATAATAGAGGAAGAGAGTGTTGAATCAACTTTCTTATAAAATTAATCACACTTAAAAGGTGCAGCATGTAAGATTGACAGCTAGTGGTTGAAATAGGTACTGCAAAAACAAAGGCATTCCACCCCAGAAGGCACATTTCAGAGTAGAATTACTCACTATAGCATTATTTTTTCAGAGAAACAGCTATGTAAACATAACACGTTTCTTAAGTCCCAAACATATGTTATTTTTGGAAGATGAATGACTAATATCATAAGTTATTTGTTTTGTCATTCACTTTAGAAGAGACAAAAACGTACATAGAGCGCCTATAATATGGTTTATGCTGAATTGTGTCTACAAATGAAGAGCGGACTGAAAACGAAGATCTGGGTCAGATATAAGCTGACAAACCTAACACTTACACATGGTTTCATCATGTGATGGATGGCCATTCGTACTGGATGCTGACAGTTATAAGCCTAATTCAAACCCGCCTGTGTATCTAGTGCAGCGGACTTCAACTGGTGAATCCTGGCAGCTATCTTGGAAACACAGTTAATTAGCAGATCACTTACAACATAAAATACAAGTGCAACCCAAAATTTCTGAAAATGTCCAAGATTACATTTTCATATATATTTCAAATTAGTAAAAACAAATATTCTCATTAATTTGATAGAGCCGCATCACCTTCAGTTGTTTCTATGTCTGTTTGTGACCTCTGAATGGTTCGCATAGGTCTAAAAACAAATAATAAAATGCAGCTAATCAATTCACGCAGGCTTAAATAGCAATATAAATAGGTTTATCAACATAAAAACTGAGAAGGCTTCCAATATAATTTACTGTAGAAGTCAAAAGCTATGCAGTCAAATTCTATGGGGGTACAAATTAATTTGCCACTATGTAGCATGATTAATACTAAGAAAATATTTGGCCCAGTGTTTATTCCATGCGTTAGGTTAACAAATGAGTTGCAAATTACCCAGTCTGTATCTTGCATAATGTTAAGAACTTTGCATTCTGTTGAACCTTCTTTAGTTATTTTAAAGCATTTTAAATATTCATAGTCAATTTTGTACTGCAACAATTTAGTACTCTGCTGGTTGCTATTAGTTATCCAATATAAAATCTATAAAGGAGCAAAAGCAGCTGGGATGCGATGATCTAGCATGCGGCTTTCTCTCTTAATGACGTGGCTGGAGGGAATCCAAGACCACCATCAAAGCAAAACCTCTAATATAAAAGTCAAATAATAACCACTACAAGGCATAATAACTAAATTAACCTGATAATCACACTCTAGACATAAAAAAACCATATGTATCATTAAGTGCTATTTTCTTAGCATTTTAAAGAAAATCTATTTGTATAAAGACACTGTGGACAGTACATTTTTCATGCATCTCTTGGTAGGCCTATAGGAATCCTGGTAGTCTCATAGAGGGTTTCTTCCATCTCAGTAGGGGGTTGAGGGGGAGGCTGTTTTTCTGTCTCTCTTCCTGATCTGATTCCCAACAAAGAGCCGATTAAGGACCTCTCTCTCTCTCTCTCTGCTCAACATTCCCTGGCTAACACAGATGATGTCACTAACCCGATGCGGTCCCCACGACTCAACAATAACAAGGTCATCTGGGAGGGGTGGGGTGGATGTGGGGGGTGTTGCGGAGGGGAAGAGAAGGAGGTGGTGCTCTTTGTTTCACATTTCATCTGCAGTGAATTTTTTTCATCCACCACCCCACCAGCACACCCCCAGCTCAGCTTAAAACCCCCCCTCCCGTTCTTTCTCAAACGTCACTTGCCTCTAGAGACAAATAGGGGGCGATGTTCAGCAAACCCTGAATGCGGAGCTGAAATCACTGGATGCTGCGTGTGTGTGCGACACACAGAGCGCAAAGTCTACACACACTTAAGGCACAGCAGATACACCGCCTGAGTCGTTCAAGAGCCACAGACTTTGAATCAACAAGACAAAACTAATCATTTTCTCTTCTATTGAAAAAAAAAAGAAAAGAAACTTATCTGGAATGTGCGTGACATTTACCGCTATTTAAAGCATGAGACTGTAACACATTTTCTGTCACATCTGAGGTGAAGATAGGCGCTTTATCAAATCCTCAGACTCTTTTTTTAATCTTTGAAAGATGTAATTCCCTCCTCGTTCTCATTCACACCTGACTATCAGAGTGAAAGACTGATGAATAATTGATGAAGGAGGCAAGATGTGAATGAAGGAAGTGTTACATTTAGTTGTACAGTAAGTCTCTACAACTCCTTTAAATCATGTTAAATCCCAATTCTGCACAGATAAAGCTGTTAACATATCGCTTCCTTATTTTTAACATTCATCAATGACAGAAAGATAATGCTAACACTCTTCCACTAGCATATTACTGGTAATAAATACATACTTCTCAACAATAATGTGGTTGCAGCCAGTGTATATTCTACTGCAGTACTATTGTAATAAAAAAAATAATTATTAAATTTTTTTTGGTTTGTATTATTTTCAAAAAATATTTTTATATAGCTTTAAATTAGTGCTGTGAAATGATTAATCGTGATTAATTAGATCGAAAATACATTTTTTGGTTTACATAATATATATGAGTGTACTGTGTATATTTATTATGTATGTATATATATATATATATATATATATATATATAAATACACACACATGTATATATTTAAAAAGAATATGCTGTTTAAATATTAAAAATATATACACATAATATAAATTATATAAACATATCTATGTAATTATACCTGTAAATATTTTTATATAAATATAAATGCATGTCTCTGTATCTATAAATGCATAATAAATATGCACACATATAGACATTATGTTAACAAACATGTTTGTTTTGGATGCGATTAATCATGACTACTTTAAATGTATTTTAATTTCTATTTTAATCATTTTTATACTTCAACTTATTTCAGTTGCATCACAAAAATACTTTTTAATTTTCCATTTGTTTCATTGCATCTCTATTTAAATTAAACAATTTAATTGTTATCAATACCATCACTGGTCTTCTGCCACTTCAAACCACACGGCCTGTGCATTATAAGTGTCCCACATCTAAAGATATGCATGTGTGTGCTCACAAGATAGTGAATATATGAGTGGAGGTGTGAATACATGACTGGAGGTGTTCTTATGCCACATTAACACCTCTGTGGAAAACTCAATCACTCCAGAGCCTGGAAAGCAGGGGTGTATGTTTGTCTGTGCTAACGTGTACGGCAACCACAAAATCTTAGCATGCCCTTAGACTACTATTTAATTGTTCAGTTTCACTGAAACTCACATCAGAATCATGCTTTATCAAACCTAGATAAAGCCTGGGTTTCGGAAGTATTTTACTCATTCATAGGGTTTTCTAAATATTATATGCCAAGAAACAAAACCGATCAGGTTTAATAAGGTCAATCACAGCATTACAAACTTTCATTTAAAGGACAATGTATTCAAAAATCGGAAAAAGATGATTTTAATAAGGTTAAAAACTTTAAGCCCACTATAATATAATGATAACCATATTAAAAAAAGGCTAATTAAATTCTGAATTCTGAATTTGAAGGTAGCAATTACATAAAATGACACCATGTAATTTACGTCTATTGCAATATGCATACAAAGACCATAGAAGAAGTCAGTGTTTTATGGGAGTGAGAAGATGCTAAAGTGTTCTTCTGGCATGATCTGAATGCTTATTGTTGGATATTAGTCAGTAGGTCTGCTAATTTATTGGTAAAAACAATGTCGCTAAGCTTAATGTTAGTTTTTTTTGCTTCCAGAACCCAAATGATGCCCTCTATAATATTAAATTCCCTCATTCATTAATGTGTTCACATAAAAAATAAAAATTCTTATTATTTCAGACAATTATCAAATATGAAATATGAAGCCTTGTTTAATATTATTTTTTTTTACTAATAGCTACTGCTTGCTAGCTTGCCAACTTTACCTTCATTGAAATCTCTTCCTTGTTTTTGCTCATAGATATAAATTTCAAACATGTCATTAAAACACTAAAATGCTACTTGAAAGTCTAAAAGAAGGAAATGAATCAAGAACGACTCATTAAGATCACACTATGTTCTTACTCAGCTACGTAATAGAAATCATAATAAATGCATCCATTTGTTATCCAAATGCGTTGCTTTCAAGAAACTTTACATCTTAATTTTAGATCCATGAACCAGAGAGCGGAGACGGAGGGTTAATGCAACAGATGCTAGTTCATTAAATGTGCATTTTGGGCTGTGAGAGAAGATAAACTACTGTTCATGTAATTGCATGAGTGTGTGTTAGAGTCATAAAGATGAGTAAAATAATGGCCGCTGCCATATGGTAGGCAGACAGGTGATGAGTGGTGATTATAGTCATGCTTTACTGTACAGCATGACATTAGTATACTGGAAAAGCAATGTATGAAAAGCTTTCAAAACTGTTTGACCCACCTAAAACATACAATATCATTTAAAAGTTTAGGTGTGTAAGATTTTTCAATGTTTTTTTTAAAGTCTGATTTATACTTTATAAAAAATAATAATTATCCATGTTAAAAACAGCTGTTCTGCTGTATATTGTTCAAGGGAACCTTGATATATAGATATATATTTAGATGTATTTCTGCCACTTAATAAAAAAAATACTTAAAAAATATTACTGACCCAAAACTTTTGAATGGTAGTGTATTCACTATAGTGACCTGGCAACCTCTCAGTGATTTACTGCACCATTAATGTGCATGATAATAATGTGTTTGTCCATACCTCCTCTGGCATGCTGAGAACCAGTTCATTGTCACTTTGGGTGACAAATCCTTGTAGGAAGTACTCGCTGCAGGCCGCTAGTACAGCCCTGTGCGCGCGAAACTCCTTCCCCTCCACCAGCACGGTCACATCACAGAGCAGGCCCTGCTTCCGCTGCTCATTCAGACCCAGCAGGATGTTGGTACAGTGCACCGTCGACTCATACACGTACATGGGAGCTTCAGACTTCTCATCCACGGACATACCGCTCACACCCTGCGCAGAAACAGACAGACACAGACTTGCTTGTAAGTCATAATTTGAGCATCTATTAACAATCTCACTTTCTTTTTTACCCTTAATGAGGCCTTATTTCAGAAACGCCCCATTTTAAATATTAAATTACGATTAGACTGCATTATGATCCTAAATGATAGGAGTGAAGTGGCCATACTTGTAATTTATGAAATAAAATGTGACTTAAATATGTTAAGTTGTAAATAATATGAAGTAGTAATAACACACACACAATATTGTTTTTTTTTATTATATTATGCTAATTTTATGGGTGGTATTTTTTTTTATTTATAGGAAAATTTCTATATATATATATATATATATATATTTATTTATATTATTTATTCTTAATATAATAGCTAACATGAAATTTGCATTAATGTAGAATGAATTAACATTGACATTAAATAATGAATTATATATATTTTAATAAATATAAATGTAACTTTACATCAACTTAGCTTAATAAGTGCTATAAAATGATAATTTATTGCTAGTTAATGCCTTAAAAAATGCTAATTAACAAAAACTTGAACTTTGTTTTGCATCTGGCTAAAAGGTTGAACAATCTCACTGTGACCACCTCCTCAGAGATGCCACCTACAGCAAGTAAACAGTCAACCACAAACACAGAAAAACAGAACAAACAAAGCCCCAAACCCTCCCACACGACCAGAGCGGGGATCAGCTGCTGTCGCAATATTCACACTCACTCATTTAACATTTAACATACACCCCCATGTAAGCAGGTACGCATTCACACTTTAAACAATGAACCTATGTGCGCACACACAGTGGTAGATTAGCTGGGGAAGGTGATTTAGCTGTCAAAACAGTGGGGTCTCTGCTATCGCTTCTTACGTAGGAGGTGCACAGAGAGATATTGGCACATGCGATCTTCAGACATCCAGTCACAAAGATTACCTTGAGCTCTTATTCCCTTATTTCACCCATCAAAGCGGCTCAACCGGTGCATGTGTGATTAGGGACTTAAGTGTCTCTGGATTCTGGATCAACTCTGTGTACACAAACGTGTCCTGCCCCCGTACCCCACGTCCTGTACCAGAACCCTCTGACAATCGCTCCTCTCAATGACTCTGACATGTTTAATCTCATCAGGGATTCTCGCTGGATGGGCTGCCAAGTGAATATCACTAACCTCAAATTAGCATTCAGCCCTACTGCTGATTTGAATAAGTGCAGATTGAATATGACGAGTCAGGAGCAGACTTCAGCATAAAGCATAACCTCATGATCCTCTTAAGCAATTTTATTTGCAATATTGGCAAGGTGTGCATATGTTCTCTGAACGTAGAACAGGCAAGGCAAATCAGTTCATTTAGAAAGAATGAAAAGAAAGAGAGACGGGCTTTTCACACTTGAAATTGTTATCGAGGGACATGCTGAACTCAAGGTAAATGCGCGTTTGTCTTGCTTCAGACTCTAGTATAAGGTCAATAGCTTAAGATGAATCCATGGGCACATGACCTATACTACTAAACAAAAATATAATATATAATAAAAAAAAACAACAAAAAAAAACATTATATATATTTTTTACTACAGTTTGTGCTGTCACACCATTCATAATTAATAAGGTAAGCACTGTGTAGTTTATGATTTATTGTCTAACGCTACAATATCTTGAAAATATAACTCTACATGGCTTACATCAGTGTTGTTGTTATTTACAAAAAAACATGAAAATACAAAGAAAATATAAAAATTAAATTAATAAATGTAAAAATAGCAAAAACATATAACACTGGTTTACAATTGGCACCAAAATGATGGTGACCCTTTTTTGGACACTTTTTAATGTCATAATAATAAATAATAGACTAGAATAGAATAGTGCTATCAAACAATTAATCGCGATTAATCGCATTGAAAATCTAAGATTTTTTTTACATTTTAAAATGTATGTGTACTGTGTGTTTTTATTATGCAAATGTAAACACACACATATACAGTAAATATATATATATTTTTTTAATTACATGTTTATACATTTATAATATACATTTAATATATAAACATATATTTAAATATATTCATGCATGTGTTATATTATGTATATATACACACACATATTATGTAAACAAAAACTTATCTTAGACATGATTAATCGTTGGGCAGTACAAAACATAATATAATATAATACCAATGCTTTGATATATACCATGGTACTAAAAGTCATAGTACTCCAATGTACTTCCAAGAATACCACGGTACATGCTCAAAAACCATGAACCAAGGTTTTAGTTAAACAAAGGTACTACCATTGTACATGTGATAAAACCATGGTAGATACATGCTTTGTGGCACAGATCTGCAGCACATTGTCAAAAAGCTTTAAATGTTGCTTTGTCCAGGGTTAAAGTGCCTTTAGCCTAGGGTTTAAAAAGCTGATAAAACCAGGGTTAAACACAGCGTGAAAAAACACCCAGAAAGAGAGGATGTTTAAGCTCTGAATCATGACTTAAACTGCTTTTGAAACTACACAATCTCTACTTTCAGTCTCTGCCAGCAGTCTTTTCCACAACACACTGAGCTATTTAAGTTGTCCGGGGCCAACTTCTGCTCGCGGAATGATCGGTGCATGACTAAACAATTCCTACAGAGCTCCAATGGCAGCCAACGCTGCTCTTTCCATCCCTCCCGAAGCCAGGGCTGCCCCTGTCTGCCCTGCTGCGGTGAGGGTTGTGCAGCCAGCGCTCCTCCCTGCTCCCGCAACCACCACCGACTGCACCTTAGTCAAACTCTGACCCGCAGAGACACAGGCCTGAAATTTCTTACCCTTGTCATCTTGATTTAACTCCTGAGTGGGCAAAAGAGGCAGTTTGTGTACTCCATACAGACGACGCAGACAGGCGCAAGCCCTCAAAGCAGGACTCCATTTGAAGCAGGTTACATGCGGCGGTTACCGTTGAAAGGCTCCTTCAATCAGAGAGAGAGCCTGTAGAAGCCGTGAGCCTTGACGAATGCTGACGGTTTACTGCTGCCCAAATTAAAACGGAAAAAACAGTCCTTGGTCACTGGAAATGGCTGTGTGCAAATGGAATCAGTGGGCCCAACGCCTCCCTGTCTTTCTCTTTCTTATCTCTCTCGCTTACTCTCAGAGAAAAATCAAACCACACGGCATGTGGGTTCAGAGATCCTATACTGCAGCGTGTGAGTGTGCGTGCCTATATGTGCATGTGTGTGGGAGGGACACTGTGGTGAAAAGGAAGAAAACAAAAGACAAAGATAGGTAGAGAGTTGCTGTAATGCATTTGTGCAAAGCACCAATCACATCCTTATGAAGCAAATAATAATAATGAATAGAATATGTATTTCCTAAGAACTAGTACATCAGGAAACATGCAGCACAAGCTGTTTTAAGTCTGATGAAATTATTCTTTTTAGCTAATCAGAAACATTCAGTGCAAGAAATTGAGTTTGTTTTTGATTCCTGATTAAAGAACGGGTTCAATAGAGTCGTTGTTGAATCTGAATGCACTGGCTGCTTTGCACGTTGTTGCCAGCACCACTTATTCTCTGCATTATTACACAGCACACTGTCTTTTTATTGCATCGCATTCAATACAGTCTGCAAATTTACTCTGGTAAATGAGTTCTTTTGTCTCAGCCGCGGGGGATTGATACTGCTGAAAGGTAGCGCAGGAAACACCGAATCCAACTCTGAGATTTGACTGAACTGTACTTAAATGTAAGCAAGTTTGTGTCCTACATTCCCAGACATTTACAGCAACAGTCCAACTGGTCACTCCAATTATTGTTTTTCATTTAGTTTCCTTTCCTCGCTCTAAATATGTTTTCTATGCAGCCTTTGGTGGATAATGACCTGTCTTCCAAGAATAATGTTTCCAGATGTGGTTGCAAGGTTCATAAGACGCCAAACACACTATTTCAAAATTGGAATGTGCTTTTTTTTTTTTCCATGCTGGGATTTTCAGATGTGCGCATTTTGTGCACAAAAGGATGATGCATATGCGCACAAACTCACCACAAATGACTACTCTCGGCCGTGTTACCGATTAGAACTGCTGAGGGATGCAAGGGGTTTGCGTTCAGTCTCATTCTTTCTCTCGGTTCCTTTTCTTCTTTTATTCTGCAGGCCTTTCTCAATCTTGTTAACCGTGGCAGCTAACTGGTTTTGCGAGGAACACTCCCACACACATCAAAAGCAGAGCTCCGTCATGGGTTTCCGACAGCTGTCGCTGGCGTTCTACTTTTGCCTGCTCCAGGGGCTGGAAGACTAACAGAGCACTGAGACTAATCTAAATCCAGTCGATTAGACTGAGTATGAACCTCACTTTCAGGCAAATGATTATGCATCCAACTTTTTAATAAGCAATGCAGACTCGGTTCATTACCGGCACGAACAACATGTTCAAGCTGAAAAGTGTTTAACAAATGATCTTTGACTTGACAACCTGATTCGTGAATGAACAGTTTCACCTGATTCACTAAAAAGATCAGATTTAAAAGACCAGCCCAAGTTTGTTGGAGAAACGTACCTAAGGCAATCATATTTTGTGAAATGTCTAATGAGTCGTGCTCAGCGTGTGTATCTAAAACAAATTGGGACAGAATTTAAAAATGGCTGTGTTTTATTACATTGGTTGTACATATCTTGGCACTTCGAAAAATAAGTGGTGCTCACCAGAAAACGTTTTTTTAATTTATTGCTGAAACGCTATAATAAACTCTACCCTAAACCTAAACTGAACTAAAGCAAACATGAGATAAAAATGTAAATGCTGCTATTTTAGCTTGCTTCTACAAGTCTTTGAGCTCATGTATGAAATGTTGCCACTCACATTTCACAAGACGTTGCAAGTTTACTACATCGGAAATGCCATAAATATGGAACGGCTTGTGTGATGATGTAAATGCCAATATGTACTGTATTAGTTGACATACTACGTTAATACGACATAATATGTTGTGGTAAAAAGAATAAACATATATTTTTTCATACAGTGAAATGCATTTATGTGTAGGTTTTTAAAACACATTTTTTAAATTTTGAAAATTGTGAGGGTTTTTTTTTAATAAGGCTGTCTTGCACAAACCAGACATTACTATATGCTTAAGTTTAAAGGTGCTAAAGAATGTCTTATCTACATGATTGAAGCACTTTTCTTCTTAGTCTATTCACTTCTTTCAGTCTCTGGCCTTTTACCACTCTTTACAAAGCAGCAATTCTCCTGATATAAAGGGCACTGACCTAATGTCCTAATCAAACATTCTTCACTTGGCTTCAGATGTCAGATGAACTCATTGGAGACCCTAAAAATAAACAAAACCAAAGTCTTCTTCTTTACAGCTTGACTATGCCAACAAAGCAGAGCTGGGTGTTTTCATGTCTGTCAGCTAACATCAGTAAACAACAGCTCAGATTCAGTATAGATAGAGGTGCGTGCTACGTGTGGAATGGGTTTGCAGCTGTGCTCTTGCACTCTCGCAGGAAAGCCTGACATGGCGGTTTTGGGAGGCGGCAGCATATGATGTGCTCTGTGATGTGTGTCCTCTTCCACGTCTCCACAGACACTCTGCTGCTGACAGAATAAAGCTGCCTGAGCTGCTACATCAACAGAAAACACTCAAATCGCCTGTGACCATCTCCATACACACCTTTTACTAAAATCCTAGTTTCTACACAGGCAGAGCTCTAAATACACTTGATACCACAGACCATTACTGTTAAGGAAACACAATAAAAATAATCAAGATTACAATTAGTCATTATTTCGGTTTTAGTATCAGTATCATTGATTTAAATGTACTATCATTCCATCAAAAATGTGCAAAAAATCTTGTAAATCAACAAGATGTAAACATGGTGTAAATAAGATATTATGCCGTATAAACAGCTACACTGACAGAGTGACATTCATTGCTTACTTTATGTGCATAATTTATTTAAAATGTGAATCACAGCTGCTAAAAGAATCAGTGTGATGTATTAAAAGCAGTCAATGATTTTAGAAATAGCTCGCTTTGCATGAAATATGTACACTACCATTTAAAAATGTAACGTTTTTTTTTTAACTCAGAAAAGCAAAATTAAAACACCAAAGGACTATATTAGCATGGTTTCTGTCGGATCATGTAACACTGAAGACTTTGGCATCACAATTACATATTTGTGACCCTGGAACACAAAACCTGTCATAAATCCCACAGGCATATTTGTAACAATACACTGTATGGGTACATTTATAGACTGTACTCTGCCAAAATTCATTAGGAAATTACTTAAATTATGCTCCATAAAATATATTTCTGGTACATTTCCTATTGTAAATTTATCAAAACATAATTTTTTATTAGTAATATGCATTTCTAAGAACTTCATTTGGACAACCTTAAAAGAGATTGTCTCAATGTTTTGATTATTTTCACCTTCAGATTCCAGATTTTTTAAATAGTTGTATCTCAGCCAAATACCGTCCAATGCTAACAAACCATACACCAATGAAAACTTCAGCTTAAACTTACCCTTATGACTGGTTTTGTCTTCCAGGGTCACATTTTACTTACATCTTGTGATGGTACATTGAAACAGCGTTAGCATACACCTTTTTTATTTTAAGGCAAGCGCCATGACATCTATCTCAAATTGCTGGCCACTCAACAGATTCACTCCAATAATGTAGTCGACATTAGCAGCGGTTACTAGCATCGCAGATTGCATCATCATTACCAGCGCTCATTTTACCATTACCGCAGATGAAGTGTTAAAAGCAATTGATTTGCTATATGCAAAATCCTAGCATGATATAGATTTACATTCAACTCTCTCACTTCAGCAAATGATCCGACGAACTAGGTAGCGCTAGTGTAGTGATGACACCAATCAAACAAACCTGTAGTTTGACAGGTTTGCTTTTCACCAAGTAGCTAATTGTGGGCTATTACCTGTTAAAAGCCCATTTAACTTGTGCAATCAGAGTACACACATGGACAAACACACAAAAAGACAAACGTGCACACACACACAGTCTTGTGATCTGAGACTTCCACGCAGTAGTACATTTCCTTCAGCCCTCTGACACTGAAACAGACTTAATGGCTCATTACATTCCAGCTCTGCTGGGTATTAATCATCAGCCTCTATGACTAATCCTACTATTCCACATGCGCGTACGCTGGCAAAAGTGCACACTCACTAATGGAGCCCTTTTAATGGTTCTGTCTCAGCGGGCCTGAATGACAATAATGGACATTTAGAGCAGCGTTTGATAGAGTGTTCATCCACGGCAGAGGACAGTCTCGACTGTTACCGCACTGGACAGCTCTGCTACAATTATTTATCTTAATTGGGCAGGAATGCTAGTAAATAGCTCTTGTTATAGAGGGTAATGTGTAAAGACAAGCGCCTGGAATGAGTGTAATTCCTCTGCTTTGTTGAAACAATTACCCACCGGCTACAGATTCTCATTTAGATTCACGCGCAGCAGTGCGGGAACAGTCCTCTCTGGACCTTCTCACAAGCCCTGGGTTGTTTTTGCTCTCGATTATTACTTAGTTGACAGAAGATGGATTTTCTCCATCAAATACGCTCTTGACTACAGTAATAAAAGTAAATGGTACTTCAGTCCCTCAAAGGAAAGTCATTCTGGTTCTCTCTAGGCAGCAAGTGTGCTTGTCTGAAGGAGATCATCCACTTGCCTCCTCAGCGACAATCACTCTTTTCCAGTCGTGCATGCAAAACTGGTGCATAAAACAACATCAAAGACTTGTGGGTGTTTCCAAAATGATAATCTAAGTGTGCATCACGCATTCATTCCACTCATTACTATTGATCCTGTAGGTCTCTTTGATTAAGATCAAATGAAGAACTAATAAGCTTATTTAGTGTTGGGCGAAGCATTAATCTGCGCACAGAGAGATAAGAAATTATTACTGGGTGTGGCTGGAGTAAACAAGCCTCTGGCAAGAGTATTACTAAGTGTTTTTTGTATGAAACCATTTATTTATTGGATTTAAAAAAGGAAACTTTTCTTCTACAGGTGTTTTATTTGTATTATTATATTTTTTCTGTTATAATCATGGGACTGCAGACATTTGACGAATGAAAAGCATATAAACAAACATATTCGCAAATGCATCATCAGGAGACCTGTTGGCGGTCTCTGCCAGATGTTTTTAATTAAGCTTTGAATGAATGTGGATTTCGTCATGTTTTTTAATCATACTTCTACTGACTAAGGGAAAAACGGGAAAAAATAATTACATGATTAACTGTAGCCTCTGGGAAATATCATAAAACAACACCAGATATAAAAAGCAAGCATTGTGCGTTGCTCAGTATTATTTTGTAAAGATTTTTGTAAGATTTTGTATTTTTTTGTTTGCTCACCAGCCAGCTAAAACCATTTCTCAGATACGTAATTCATATCCTTTTATTTATTAATTTGGCAAGAAGCCTTAGAATTAGCAGGAAACTATACATTCAGCCATTATAGCAAAATGCCCTTCAGAATAATACAAAAGCACTTTTGCAATAATTATTCGCTAACCATTTTTTACGGATAAAATAATACAAAGGGAGAAAAAGCTCTAAGCTATTTCAAGCTAAATGTAGAAAACCTTAACCGTGGACAATCACATATAATAAACTCTTGATAAGAATAAAATTACTTTATATATATATATAAACATTTAGAGTGACGTTCCTAATGGAATGCAATTACTATTCTCAATGCTAACTGCATATCTAGGATGCATAATCATGCCTCGTTAGTGCCAAACATAATCAGTCTATCATTTCTCTTTGTGGCTCTCCTACACACTTAAGAGGAATGCACCTTTTACACTCTTAAAGGTCAAGAGACTTTACCAGCTCACGTCTTATTACTGACAAGAACAGAAAATTTCCACTTTCCCTCGTAATTTGTTTCAATTTCATCATTTATGCAGAAGATGAAGTCTAGATTTTATGTGTGGGTGCCAAGCGTTTGATGTGTGATGATCTGAGCACACATCCAAGATATTGCTCTGTACTTTCTGTGTACCCAATTATAATGAATAGAACAATACATTATACAAAGGGCAAAGTTCATATGCACAAATACTGATTTTTCTTGCTCTCTCAAAATAGCATCTTAACATGCATAATAACATTTAGTCACTGTCATCTTAGTTGCATACAGTCAACCTTTTACTTTTATTTAAGCACGGATGCATGAAATTAATCAGAAGTGACAGTAAATTAATTTATGCTACAAAAAAATTGTATTTCAAATAAATGCTGTTTTTCCATTTATCGAAAGAATCCTAAAAAATGAATGATTTCATTTCGTTTTAAGCATCGATAATAATAAGAAGAAATGAATATGTCTTTGTTAACAAATCAGCTTGATTTCTGAAGAATCATGTGACAATAAAGAGTGAAAATTCAACTTTGCCATCACATGAATAAATTAAATTTCAATGCACATTTAAATAGAAAACATTTTTTTTTTAACTGCAATGATATTACACGATATAAGGTGCATTCACTAATATAATAAGCCAACGCAGTTTTCAATGTAATTAGCACATTTCATCAAGGTAGCACAACTTCCAGCTTTTCTAAATGCAAGAACACATTTTGTTGTGATTGTTTTATCAGCCTGACCTGGAGTTTCAACCCTAGCCATTCATTTTTCACCCTCATTCCTCCTCGCTTTCTTTCACCGGGCGGCTCACATCACCCTTATCGTCATTATACAGCTAATAATGGCTCATTCACAGAACACTTAACTCCTATCCTGCCCTTGTCTGAGACCACAGGAGAGTTTCATCCCCAATAAATCTACCCGAGAACTAATTAAAGCCTCTTTAACTTGGGCTGGATCTGACACAATAATGATCACGGATATAAGTATGGCACCTGATGTCATCAGGGGTCGATGAGTTCTGGTGTTTTGCATCACGACAGAGGTCTAATAAGGACATTGTGGCACTGACGTGTATATTTAGGTCAAAAGCATACCTCCCTAAACATCTGACAAGAGGAACTAGGTTTTGTGAAAGTGTAAGAAACCAAATGGCTCGTCCTCGCCTTCCGCTCCGTTCAAAACCCTTCTTTCAGTATTACTAATAGGTTTGTCAGTGATTTACATGAACATGACAGCCAGAAAACTACGAAAAGCAAATGAGTATAAGGTGTAAAACAGACTTTGAAATGAGAGGACAGGAAGCAGGGATTTTCTTTATTCTTTCATGGGGCTTTCCAGTTCAGCCACATGCAGATAAACGACTGGTGACCTCTGCGTCTGCACGCACAAAGCTACACACAATATTTCTCAAATCTTTGACACAGACTTCTGGTTGGGAATACCTGACATTGACATATTTGGCTGTTTAGTTCGTTTTTTTAAGATAGGATCTGACCGGTCGTGAAGATAACATGGAATCCTGCACAGGGTGATGAAGTTAATTGGATCTTTGAATCGATTGGGAATGTGCCCGTTCGATGCAGACGTACCGTAATGCCCCTGGAAGCCTTGACCGACATCCTGACTGAGCTCTTTTGTGCTGAACACACAACTAAGTGTTATTTGAGCTCACTTCACTCATACTTCAGACGCGCTTATCAGATTAAAGCAAACCCGACCACACGGTTTCACATGCGGCAGCCACAGCAGACGTAAAAAGAATATTCTACGTGTATGATATATAGATAACCAGTTTATGACCTCACTGCAGATTAAGGTCGAATAATTTTTCCCACTTATTTTTGAAACTATAAAATAAAAAAACCCCACACATACACACACACTATATATACAAGTTGCAGTTTTTAGTTTGTTTACTTAAACTTAAATCATATAAAAATGATCATATACAATAACAAATCATAACTAATAACTAAGCTAATAACAACTCTGGATCACACTAGACATGATAAAAGTATGTTAGTGTTGTCAAATGATTAAGCGTAGCCAACATAAAAGTTTTCTTTTGTGTGTATATTTATTATGTATATATACACACATTCGTATATATTTTGAAAATATTTCCATGTATTTCCATGTCTATTTATATTCATATAATTTATATTATAAATAAATATGTAAAAAAATTCTTATATATACATGCATGTGTATTTATATATACATAATAAATATACACAGCACATATTACACAGTACACATATATTATGTAAACAAACATTTTATTTTGGATGCAATTAACAGTGATTAATCTTTTAACATAATGCTTTTTTAAAACATAATATTATTTTTTATATATATATATTTTTTTTTTCAGTTAATGTGCAATTATTATATTTCATGTAATAAAAATTATGTTTAAAAAAAAAACTGTAATATTGTGAAATATTATTTCTGTTTAAAATAACTTTCTATTCTGTGTGAATATATTTTAAAATGTAATTTATTACTGTTATACAAAGCATCATTACTCCAGTCTTCAGTGTCACATGATCCTTTCAGAAATCATTCTAATCTGCTGATTTTTTATTATCAGTGTTGGAAACAGTTGAGCTGCTTAATATTTTTTTTTAGGATTCTTTGATCATTAAAATATTAAAAAGAGAAGCATTTATTTAAAATGGATAATAATGTTCAAAACTACTGTTAGAGTAGTTTACTGTTACACTATACTGTTCAAAGGTTTGGGATCAGTACATTTATATTCTTTCTTCTTTGAAAGAAATGAATACTTTTATTAACCAAGGATCTATTAAATGAACAATAGTCATAGCACAGATTTACATTTTAGAAATTTTTGGTAAAATAAATATGTTGTTTTTTACTTGTTATTCATCAAAGAATCCTGAGAAAAATATATTATTATAAAATAAATATTTTAATATATATAAAATATATTCACACAGAATAATTTTAAATTGAAGTAATATTGCACAACATTACAGTTTTTTCAGCATTTTAAATCTAATAAATGCAGCCTTGATGAGCATAAGGAACATCTTTAAAAACCATTAAATATCTTACTATTTTTGAACGGTACTGTATATATATACACACACACAAAATCATGTGAAAAAGTTTGGACATTAACTATTAAATTCCATGGTTTTAATCAGAAGATAATAAATAAATTACCTTGTCTTTGGAAAGTCATGCAATTTACAAATAGAGCCTCAGATGAACAATATCAACTTGCATATCGCACCGAGTCATCTGGAAAAACCATGTGTGACAAAGTTAGGTAGTAACAAGGGTATTGCAGAACCTTGGTTCTTCTATTTTTAGTCGTTCTCTTTGTAGATTTACTGGTGTGTCACTGTCCCATTGCATCACTCAATCCTGGCCAAGCTTTGGCTATTACACGGATGTCCTCACAACTTCCTCTAGAACTCTCTGGTGGAGTTCATAGCAGGGCTGGGCGATTAATTAAAATCATTTATAAATCGCGATGTGAACATGTGCGATTTCTAAATCGCCTTACAGCACGATATTTTGTGCGCTCCCTCTTCCCACTGTAAGCTATTTAAACCAATCATAACGCAGCACACCTAAACAGAGCGAAGATATATGCAACAATATAATGCCTGCAAATGTTGTCAGTAAAGCCGGCTAAATCGTGCGCTACATGCTTTAATGTGTGTTTTCGGTAACTTACAGTAGGAGAAATAAGCAACGCTTTATCCTGTCAGTTTTCCGCCGGATGCGCTCCCCTGTCGGTTTTGTGTTCTGCATGCACCGCGCGATTCAGATGCTCCGCTCTCCACCCAAATGTAAAAGCTGTTTTCGGGTTAATGAAGATTTGAAGAAAGAGCTCGTGGCTAAATTGGACTCTTGTCATGTCAAACAGTGATAAAAACCTTCAGTTTTGTGGACGTCGCCATCTTTGATATTACTTCAGTCACGGTTGCTATGGTTACTGGTAAGGAATATGGGCTTGACAAAAGATGTTGATCCAGGATTGTGTCTTTACTTGTCAAAATCACGGTGATCCACATGGGTAAAGAAAATATGGTTGTCTGCGTGTGTCAAAATCGCGATTAAAATCAAAATAGCAATATTGTTCAAGAAAATCGTGATTGGTTTCTTTTGTCCATATGGCACAGCCCTACTTCATGGTCAACTCAATGATTGTGAGGTGCCCAGGTCTTGAGGCTAATAAGATCAAAAATATTCAGGTGACTTTTTGTATGAGTTAGTGTTAGGGTTTGGTCTCATCAGTTCAAAGGTCACTGTAGAAGACTTATGGTTGCAAAGCTAAACTGTACTTCCATGCATTTTTTTAATAGAGGAAGCTTCTTCTGGCAAGCCTTCCAAACATGCCATTCTTTCCCTATTTTTCTAACTGTACTGTCATAAATTGTATAATTTCATGTTTCATTTTAATGTTAAATGAGGCCTGTAGAGTGAAGTCCATTTAGATAAAGTAGCCAGATGTTTTATGCTGTCATCAATCTAAACATCTTTACAAACGTGAGGATGGTGATCTGGTTGTGTGTGGAAAGTTCAAGCTAGAGGTATGAAGCCATGTCTGTGTTCATTAAGCCCAGCTCAATCTCTAAATGGATTCAAGTGCCTCTTGCGCAGGTAGAAATCGATAGTATTGTCTGCTTGTGCTGCACCCCTAGGGAGAGAAAAAGCAATGCATCATTCCTTTCTCTCTCTCTTTCCTGGAGTACGCTGAGACATTGTTAATTATTCATGACTGGGACTGCCAGCTGTGTGACTTATTCATAATGGAAAATGTAGAGGGGGCACGGCTTTGCTTGAGTTATTGTACAGCTGGGGTAGACAGAAGCCCAGATCCCATCATCATCAATCTCTGACGACCCCTGCCGCCTGAGGATCTGTACATTGCAGAGATATCAACAGTACAAATAATAAAAGCGACAACACAACACTACACATGGACACTATTACTGACCCACAGATGTTAACCCTCAGCGTTTTTGGTAAAGCAGCAAGAAATCAATTGATTTGAGTCACTGTAACTAGCCTTCTCTCACCATTGGACTGGTTTTCTGAGGTAGATACAGCCTAGAACCCTCTTTGAATAAAGCGATACTAAACATACGAGACCAGCCATTTAGAAAACAACAATCAGTAAAAAACAAATCATAATGTCTGCCTGGCTTCTGCTCAAGATGACAGAGTTTATATGGGCTATAATATGAAACATTCATGTTGTACGGCAGGGCGCTCAGAGGTCACATTCTGGGATGTGCATATAACAGAGGATTGACTCACTCATTTAGCACATCTTCTCTACTCTTGTCATGGGTCACTTAATTGCTTATATCTGAATTTGAAGCCTAATATTGAATTGCTGTAACGCTTTAAAAAAAACCCCAGACAAATGTCAGAATGCCTACAGATAATATATATGCAATGCCCTCCAAAAGTTTGGAAAACCCCTGGCTAAGTGTGGTTTTGGATAATATCAGCAAAATCCCTAACCTTTTTTGGTGCAAATACTTCTTTATCAGTGCAAAATTATTATCACAAATGAAGGATTTATGCCAATATTGTCCAAAACCCCACTTTTCTAGGGCATACTGGAGGGCAGTATGTGTATATATATATATATGTTATATTTAATATTTAATATATAAAATAAAATAAATTAGAATCTATTAGGAAAAAGCTGAATTTGAAATTATTTTTTGAATATGCTGTAACATTCTCAAAAAACAAACAAACAAACAAACAGACAAGCTGTTTGAATATCTGTTATATATAATATAATATAATAAAAATAATTTTAAATATTTTACAATATTGGTATATTAGACTATAATGAATATAATACAATAATTCTATATATTAAGAACATATAAGTCTATATATTATACAATACAAACATTTAAAATTTATATTATACTATTAATTGCTATTAACTGTACATATAATTTAACAAAATGGAATCCATCAGCAAAAAAAACAAATTTCTAACTTTTTACATTTTTATTTTTAAATTCCAGTTGATTATAAATATACAGTATATATCATTACAAGATCAAGTTTATTGTCCCAAAGGAAACTTGTAATGGACACAGATTAAATTAATATACACATTAATTAAATCAGTTACTACTGTCATAAATGCCTTCACAACAGAAAGCACGTGAACTGATGGAAGGAGCGTTACCTGTGAATGATGTCACAGAAGAACCATGTCAGTGCAAAGGGATGATGGGATAGTCTGGAAATTCCTATGATGAACAAAACCATAAATAACGTTCATGTTGTTTCAAATCTACATAATCGAATTTTGAACTCAGGCCACTTCAAGCACAATGACACAAGTGTGGTGGCATCTGGGGAGCTGATCGTTCCCGTGTGTGTGTGTGTGTGTGTGTGTGTGAGAGAGAGTGGAGGGGAGGAGGGTCATGCATGCCGAAGTATTTTGAGCCGAGGTTGATTAAAGTAGCTTGTATGAATCATGACTTCCCACACTGCAGGTCACAAAAGCAGCATGAGTCATGATGAGCAAGACTTATATGGTAAAAGACAGGGCACAGCTCACACACTCTCACTATGTTACGCCTGAACGAGTGCAGATCTCTGCAACGTTACAACCCTGAATCAGACAAATAATCCATAAATAATCTAACCCAACCACCTCAAGAATCAAGGTCAATTCTTATTATTTAAGATATTTCAGTATTACAATCCTAAAAAGAAACAGGTGTGACTCTTAAATTGTCCTGTTCACACTTCAGCTTGCAAAAGTCAAGTCAAACACCTTTTATAGTCTATCTATCCATCCATCTATCTATAGTATCTATCTATCTATCTATCTATCTATAGTATCTATCTATCTATAGTGTCTATCTATCTATCCATCCATCTATCTGTAGTATCTATCTATCTATCTATCTATAGTGTCTATCTATAGTATCTATCTATCTATAGTGTCTATCTATCTCTGTCTGTCAATCCACAGAAAAGGTGTCAATGGCTCTATATATTCTATATGTTTCTATGCATACTTATAGTCATGTCTGAGCAGATTGACAGGCTGTGATCACATTCTCAGTGAAAACAAAACAAAATAGATATTCCTGTCTTAAACATAACATCCTGCAAAGATAATCCTCAAGCACCTCGAGCAAATTCTTTGCATTTCCAGACACAAACACAAAGACACACAATTCAGTCAGTGTCATTCAATCATTAAATGCATAACTGCAGCTGTCCTGTACAAGACATCACCGATATGACAATTACACACCGAATGCACTAACATACTCATAAATCCATTCACACAGAGATATAGTATCACTGTCAACACAAGTCTAACCACTGTTGAAACAACAAACCGAGTTAGCTAGTTGTTAGACCCGTCAGAAGACCATTTTAGAATATGGGATGCACAACTGCATCACTGGAACTTAATTGCACATAGCAAATTCATATCACATTTACCAAGATTGCATTTTACACAAAACAAACCTCAACACAATTGAGGAAGCGTAGACTGATGGAAAATCTCCCCATAGGAAAGAAGTGACACTTAGTGCCACCCACATCTGCACTCTCAGGGTAAATTACAAACTGTGTCATATGTGTGTTTGGGTTGATATGAATATGAACATTGCACAGATTATAAATATCGCACGACTCTTCACACGCTTTCTCATATCTGTTCACAGACAAAAACGTGGTTAGGTCCATTTAAACTGCTTAAAAAAAATCTCCCATGTCAGAAATGTAGAATTTCTCCTTCATTTTTAAAGGAAACTGTGACATCTGTGTCCACAGATCCACCTTTGTGCCACTACAATGGCTGTTTCATTGATAAAGTAGCTTGTTCCTCTTCTGCAAACCTGTCTAGAAATAATTCAAAGAACTATTTATTCAAAAGGGAACTATGGCTTTATTCTGAGGTTGCCAAATACTCCAAATATAACTACGCGCTGTTTACCTGTGCAGTCTCTGAATGCGTTTAGAAAAGTTAAATGGTAGAAACAGAGAACGGACTTCCTCAGGATCAGATAACAGGCTGGCAGCCCTGGTGACAAAATGCTAAGAGCTAATAAAAGCACATAGAGGTGTATGTTTGTTCGCGAGTGTGTCAGATACACACGCAAGACACGTAGGTTTCCAAAACAACGGCAGTTTGCTGTTCATGGGTCTCAGCTGCTGAGAGACAAATATAGCAAATGAGAAAAAGGTGTGAAAACATGATTCCTTTGAAAATAACAGAGGAGATAGAATTATGAACGTGGGCCTGAGCGCCCCTCGGACTATCAAGGGCCACAAAAGCCTCAGACCACATGGACTGAAGATGCAAAGCACAGGTCCCCTCGGCACATAAAGCGCAACTGATCACTAGGGCCCCTCACTACTATTTATAGTTGTCTAATGTTAGCCTGTGAAAACACCATTTCCTTTTTTTTGTATTTAGCCGAATTTGCTAATCAATTTTTTCTATCTATCTATCTATCTATCTATCTATCTATCTATCTATCTATCTATCTATCTATCTATCTATCTATCTAT
>JAUCMS010000045.1:7865299-7885683 GCA_032357445.1 Enteromius radiatus
TATCTATCTATCTATCTATCTATCTATCTATCTATCTATCTATCTATCTATCTATCTATCTATCTATCTATCTGTTTATTTTAAACTGCATTTAATTTGCCACCTCAAGTCAAATTCAGGATATTAAAAAGACATTTGGGTGGTTTGTAGATGTCTAGACAATGTGAGTAATCACCAAAATTTAAGACAATATTATTGCCATTATTTTCATCTTCCCTTTCATAATCCATGAAGTCATAACCCTTGTTTTTCCCCTCTAAACGTCTGTGTATTTGTCTGCGTGCGTGTGAGTGCGCATACGCTCCTTCAGATAAATCATAGTTTTAAAGGTTATGATCCTACTGCAACTGAGACTTGCTGTGGGTTTTGGTTAAACACATATGAGGCTGACTCAGAACGAGAGGACAAATATTTCTCTCTCTCTCTCTCTCTCTCTCTCTCTCTCTCAAACACACATATAAACATACGGTGGAAATATTCAGATCAGCTTAAACCTGTGGAGTGTGTAACTGATGTTAGACTGTGGGAGGCTTCTGCCCACTGCTTGCTTTGTGCTGGTGATAGGGTTTCCTTTATCAGCCATCTGACATTTGGGATGTGGGATTCTTGCTGCTGACCTATTCAAATATTAACCGTTAACTGTTTTTTTTTTTACAAGGCTTTCACAAAACTCAAGATTTAAGTCACTGAGAGGCTCTAGAAATGCCAGCGATCTGCCTCTTTCTCTTGTGCACTGATATCCACCCACACACACGTACGCTTGGTCGGGCCTGTTTTGTGTCAATAAAGATGTAGCATCTGTTTTCATACTGATTATGCCACAGAATTTTGCTAGCCGATATAGGGTCACTGGCAGCATTGAGAGATCAATACGAATCTTGCAGAATATTGATTTCATCTTGATTAAAACGCTGAATCTTAAGACGTAGTGTAGCCTGGGAGAATAGCAATGCAGATCTTTTTGAATTCCATCAGTGTTCTTATACAGTCAAGGGATGCAGGGTGCATCCATACATACATCTGCATGAAGGGCCCAAGGGCCCCTCTGGGGGTGTACTGACTGGCTGAACTGTAGAGCTGTTGTCTTAACCCACATAAATTTTACTTTATGTGCATTTCATTTACAGTAAGCACCTGGTTAAATATCTTGGTTTGCAACTGAAAGAATGTAGGTTTGAGCCCATTAAGGTGTGAAAAAAAAATAAATAAATAAAAAATCAACGACCAACCATAACGTCTTTTAAAAACTAAAAATAGGCAACATTTCTGGACTGCAAAAAGCTTAAAACCAAAAATGTGTATAATTTTAAATTGAACTTTTCACTCAATTGTGAAAGCATATATAGTTTTCAAGTAAAACAGAAGCATTTTCACACGTAGCCTCACAAGTGTCCATTACCAGCTGAAGAAAAACGTACAAAGGTCATTTATAATTACCAGCTGAAGAAAAACGTACAAAGGTCATTTATAAGAAGGAGTTGGATTTATAAGAAAGAGAAGAAATAGTATCTTATTCATAAAGTGATCATGATATTACATGTTATAAAACATTTCCAAACAATTGAAGAAAAATAACACTAGAATGATTCAGCTTGGGCCGGGATTAGTCATTTAGTGGCAGATTAAAACTAAGGGAATTAAACTCAGACAGAGTCTGTTACAGTCTTGATCTGAATGACTCAGTACTACAGTAAGGGCAGGTAAAAATGAGCCCCTCTTTGGAAACCACACTTTCCATAGTTAACGAGAAGCTTTCGAAAAACTACAAGCTGTCTTTTGACTAAATGAAACCGCTTCTTGAAAGAACTCAAAGGCATTGTTCAACCAAGAATGAAAGTTCTGTCAACATTTCCTCACCTTTGTGTCAATTCAAACCTGTATAACTTTTATTTCACTGCAGAATGCAACAGAAGATATTTGAGAAATGTCTCACTGTTGTTTTCGGTATATACAACTAAGGTCAAAATTCTTTAAAACATCTTCAACTATCCCTGTAACTGTGTGCCATTTAACAACTGTACATATTCATTATTTGACATATCATTTACCTGTCTTTGTTTGATATGATGCTTCAAGTGCTGAGTAATAATCCTAAAAAAATGAAAGAAAGAGGATGACAAACAATTAGCAAGAGAGAATAGAAAGAGAGAGAGGAAAATGTCCCTTCTTAACGTGGTAACAGCCCTTGCTAGTTTTGCCTCGTAGCGAAAACTCTCAAAGAAGCGGTTTCTATTTGCAGAGAGGCGATGTAGCAGTTCAGCAGTTTAAGAAAATGACACGTCTGAGACTGTCGGCCCGGTTCAGTTTGGTTGGTCTGATCTGGTCTGAGTTCTCAAAGCCAGGGCCGGTGCGTGCCACTAGCCACGGATGCGGTTTAGCATCACTAAGCGTTTTAGCCCCGTCTGTGGTGTTACTACTCCCACACGTTGGACACCGGCCTCCATGTCTGCGTGTGTCTCTGAGAGGGACTCATGCATCCGACAGCGCCTGACCGAGGTCAGCCTCCCACAGGCCGCAAATGACTCCCTGTAGCACTGGGCAGACGGGCCCGCCTAGGCCAGCGGTGCATTTCCACGCTTGTTTGTTTATAAGGAGGCAGCGGACTAAGTCGCGCTCTGCGTAAGTGCCTATTTTTAGCGTTTTTAATCCTTCAATGGATTTGTAATGGCTCAGACTGCAGAGATGAAAAAAAAAAATAGAAAACAGGAATAACAGAACGAGAAGGATGATGTCTAAGCATGTCAGAGGTTTTTATGTGATCTTTCATTATGTTCTGGGCAACAACAAAAAAAAAATCCACCTGGAACCTGCATTTCCAGTCACATTTAGGTTAATAACTGTGCCATATTTAGATTTATAGCCATACCATCCAACATACTGTATAACTATTTCAGGGATGATTACTACATGGAGAGAGGACATGGTACATGGTAATCCACGCTGGTCAGGGAGAGTAGAAAATAAATCAGCATCTTCTCCGTCTGTGTGGCATCCCATCTGGCCCTTTGTGACTCTTACTCTGCAGATACACAAAGGCTGCTAATCTACTCTCTTTATTAAACAGGGATGTGAATTCCCACACTAAACGCGGATCATGTTCAGGAATGATACGAATACATTTCAATCGCTCATTATAAACTACTGTTTGCGAAACAAATAATTTCTTAAAGGGGCATTCAGTAACTTTTTAAACTGTAAACTCATGCAAGACGAAGACTCCAGTCATTTCGTTAGCCTAATAAAGGTTTGAATTAACACGGTGAGGGTCTCATTACGGGGGCGGCCATTTTGAGGTCACATGTTGATATGTTTTATCTTTGTAGACCTGCTTTTTTACCTTAACTAAAAAATACATAAGCAACCAGGGCATTTCTATAACATAATATTTTTCAAAATACTAGTGAATTTAATGTATTTTTTATCACATAATGCACCCTAGTGAGCTTAAGCTTTTCAAAAACATAAGACATCTTACATACCTCAACCTTTTGAATGGTACGAAAGACGACGGATAGAAATATATCTATTTTAGCATTACATATCTATTTTACATTGAATTGATATAATATCTGATATACATTTCTGACTTGCTAATATTGATTAGAAAGCAATATCTATATTCCACAGCCTTCCAACACGGCTAATAAAATCATTTCACGACACCCAGCTCTCTCCCAGCATGTTAGTGTGTACAGCCGTGTCATCTGCTCAGTGTGTTTGCTTCAACAGACCTCTCATGAACCCCCGGCCATTGATTCCTTTCGTTGCATGTGTGCAGTTATATTCTATGTGATCAATGCCTTACATGTGCGACAATAGGAAATGAACACTAATGAGATGTATAATTAGTCAGATGGCATACACCGCTCACCTAGATAAGGAGCTAGCAAATATATAGGGTTACAAGCGCTAGTCGAGTCACTGAAATGAATGGCAACGCTACTTCTTTAGATTAGAATCACTGAAAATGGTGACAATGTGCATCTATGTACAGATTCGGCTCAATTTGAATAAGAGTGCTCAGTACAGACATACTTTGCTCTGAATGAATCATGCAGCGCCTCTTATACTGTAATCATTGAGGCCGATAAAAGCCTTTTCACAGCCCTCCACCTGCCAGCGATCTCGAGTGATGACTCACCAGGCATCCATCACCTCTCTGCAGAGTGACTCAGTTACAGCAAACTTGCAGGTCACTTAAGGGGAGCGCTGACGCACCACACAGCCTGAAACACCTGTGTGTAACGCACACTCTTCCCCTTCTAACAGCCTCAACCACCGACCAAAAGTAACCCAGCAAACTTCACAACAACAACAGAGTTTCCTGTTTACATAGGCTATGCTACACAAAAATTCAGAGCACATATTAGCAGCAACCCTGGCTGGAGGTGGCTAGATTGCATACCTCTTAATGTAAAATATGAATAAAAATATATTTGCCATTTAGTGGACACAAATATTAAGCATGTATTAATGTTAAATCTGATTAGCCAAAGAATCCTCCAGTGGGCAGCCCAGGCCTCACACACATAGAAGGTCACTGTAATAACAATCACTACTTATCTATGACAAAACAGTCATTATAAATGTTTATACAACACTTAGTGCTGTATTAATGGTGGAGATTTGTCAAATCCACTTTTTGCAGGTTACATGCATAATTGCACCAGCAGGTGCTGACAAGTTACTTTATGAGTAAGTCGTTCATTCAAATGATTTATAAATCACAGATTCATTTAGTCACAAATCAACTGTCTGTTATGAGCAAGTCAGTGGAGAATCTGTTCAAAAATGAATTTCAATATCATTTATGAATTTATAAACTGACTGTAAATGTATTAATAAGACTACATTTTGAAAATGTTTCTCCCCTTACTAAAGATGTTTTTTTTATTTTTATTTTAAAATTTTTGCATATTATTTGTATATATATATATATATATATATATTCTTAACTAATGCATGTATGTTTTTTGTAAAACTATGTGAAAACTCATGCATCTAGATTATCCTAAAGGCTTAGTAAAACACTAAAATATGATTTCTTTAGAATCACAAATTCCAGAATTGTGCAGTGCTACGATAACATAAAACTACAGGAAATAATATTGTTAAAATTCTAAAAAACTTAAACTTGTAAAAAAATACCTTTAAATCAGTTCAAAAAATATATTGTGATATTTTGATGTCAATGCAAGTTTTTTATAGGTGTCCAAACACTTATAAAATCCACAATTAAATAATAGATACAGCATGTGGCATGTCTGCACAACTACACGCACACACTTAAAATGAAAGGATGCACCTTTCAAAGCGGTGCCACATGCACAAAATATGTGAGTTTTCTGAACTTTGCACCAAAACCAAAGATGTTGCACCCGAGGGAAGAAGTCTAGCACAGGATGATAATCCTCTTTTCAACTTTATGTGGAGAAATCCCCTCTTCCTTACCTCTTGAGGCGGTGCTGTCCCCTTTAAGAGGAGAAAATGACAGGTTGAGGAGGGTAGAACAGGGCAGGGGGGCGAGAGACGAAATGAGGAAGGAGACTGTGTGAGTGAGGGTGAGGGGTCTAACAGATAATTGGGACCACAGCTCTCGTTCAAAGGGCCTCATAAACTCCACGCACACCCACCGACACAGTCGCTCGTAAACATGCTCATGCTCGCATGGAAAAAGGCTGCACATAGAAATAATGCCACATTCGAACATACGCACACAACCACGTGCAGAATACACATGCGACACACAACATGGTTGCAAAAACATCAACCAAAAAAAAGCATGTGCATAATCTTCAAATGTTTTAAGTGCCACATTGTTCCGATTCATATATTCTCAACATCGAACGTAATTTACAAGAACGAAAGTCTCTCACCCTGAACATACACACACATAAATACACACTCACAGTACAAAACACAAAGAATGTTCAGAGATGTGTGTTACTTCCTCTGAGTCATAATTTTTCAGTGGGTGCCAGAGATGAGTCATAGAATGTTCCACAAGCCCAATAGTACAGAAACGCCTGAATGACTTCCAAACACACTATTCATATTCTGTCCACATTTAGGTAAACAAACCACATTTGCGCTGCTATTATTTACTGAATGAATAAACAGTCTATAATGACATATTATAAGCGTCTCCTCAGGTGTAACGTCACCTCAAGTAACCTTCATTTCAATGACAATGCAGCAGTTACTGTTGTACACGTGTCAAAACTGCGTCAAGAGTAGAGATGAGCGGGGTAAGATGTGCCAGTGTACTCTGCATAATGTTTGCCGTGACATCATAGGACATATTTATAAAAAACAGATCTTACTGTACAAAGTTTGGGCTCAGTAAGATATTTAATTGTTTTAGGTAAATGAAGGCTTTTATTGAGCAAGACTGCATTAAATGTATCAAGAGGTACAGTAAAGAATTTTTCACATAAATGCTGTTTTCTTCATATAATTTATCATATATTCAAATGGAAATACTTTTTTTTACGTAATTATTTTTGGTGAAATATGAAAAAATATGACATAAGAACTTTTCAAAAGCATATTGACTCCAACATGTGATGGTGTATAGCTTTAAAATTATTAAAGAAAAATAATCTACATTTTCTTCAAGCAAAAAGTAATTTTGTGTGAAAGCCACCTCAACCAGAGTACCTAGAAAAAAAACTGGACGTACTGGATGTATATATATATATAAAAATACAAAATAAATATATATATATATATATATATATACTCTAAGTGAATTTATAATACGTTATCAATGTATAAAATCATGCAAATATTGCTTATGATGATAATAGCAAATACTTATCATTTAATTTAATCTAATTTTTTATTACATTTAAAATAGGAAAGAGGGTCCTGCAAGCTTTTTGAAAGCTTTGCCTCAAAATTTAGGATCCAATTACACAATCACATTCTAAATTTAAAATTCTAAAATGTTACGTTTTTGTTCTGACTACATTAAGAAAGTATAAGTGTTTGGAAGACTTTGAAATGCATCAGTCATTTTTTCTTATTTGTGACCCTCTGTGAAAACATTTATGATTTACAGTTTTCTACATAAAATCATCCTTCATAAAGTACATACAGTAACATTCTGTGAAAATGTAACCTTTATATCTTTATTACTGACCGAGTAAGACTGATATCATAGTTAAATTAATGTTTGAAATCAAACTTTGATGCTGGTTACCTCATAATCAGATTTTGAAACTTTCAGAGAGGTTCACATTTATATCTTCATTTGAAATTAAACGATCACATACTAATCAGTGATTCAACTTATCACTTCATTTGGTCCTGTTCCTATGCTGTAGGTGTTTTCTTGTATATCACTTCATAGAAATGACAAAGCTATGGTAAAACTACGGAACACTGCATTCATCACTTAACGTTCGACATTAGTGCTTTATTTCCCACCATCTGCTGTCTTTGAAATTCAATTCCGTTTGAGAAATTAATAGGCTTTACAAAAAAAATGTATTGTTAAATGAGTCTTGAATAAGGAGGCTTAGCAAACATGCATCACATCAAAGGAAGTTCAATTAGAACGGGCCTCCCTTGCGTTACCGAAATGTGGGAGTAAGTGATGAGCAGGGTGTGGCAGAGAGGGGTCCCGCTCATTATGAATTCAGTAATTCTCCCGAGACGGCTCCAGTCATGAAAGCGCTTTCCGAAAACGGCGAGGGAAGGGGAGCGCCCACATCATTGTATGGATTATTCAGACAGCTGTGCATAAATATGACCGATCCGCAGACATCCTCACACTTACACAAGCATGTGATAGTGTACAACATGATCTCATTTGGCTTTGTTGAAGCGGGATGCAGAGGATAGCCTCCTGTGAACAGACTGTGATCACATGGCTTATGTCTGGCTCCCGCTCATGACTGTGTGTATGTTGACGGTGACAATGTGAAACCCCGGTCTGTTAAAATGAGACAAAGACAAATGACAAGTGTCTATAATTTTTAAATGTTTAAAATATACTCTTTCTATATATGTTGATTTTATACCAATTATATGTGGTTTTGAATTTTTTTATACAATTTTTAAGGAAAGTTTAATGTTATATGTGGCAACCATTGAAAAAAAGTGATAAAAGATTAATTATATGTACACATCTTATTTGTTATTTAATATATACACACACACACACACACACACATATTTCTCAAGGTAAAAAAGTTAAACTAATATTCAAAAGTTTTGTAATGGTTTTAAAAGTGGTCTCTTATGCTCACAAGGGCTGTATTTGTAAAAAAAACAAATACAGTAAAAATCTATTTCAATATATTTTAAAATGTGATTGATTCATTATGACAAAGCTGACTTTCCAGCAGCCATTACTCCACTATTTAGTGACACATGATTCTTCAGAAATCATTCTAATTTGCTGCTTAATATTTTTATGAAAACTATTTTCAACCTTTATAAGATCAGCATTTATTGGACATAGCATTTTTTTGTAGCACTATCAATTTTATTTTTATTTTTTTATTGGTAACACTGAACAATAAAGTATCATCTGTTAATATTAGCTAATGTATTTATTAACATAAACAATGAATACTATTTTTTACACTTTTATTACACTTACTAATCTTTGTTAATTAATAAAAATACATAGTTTATTGTTTGTTCATGTTAGTTCACTAATGTTAACAAACACAGCTTGTGATTTTAATTATGCATTAGTAAATTAACATGGACTAAGATTAATAAATGCTGTAGAAGTAGTGATTAATTTTAGTTCATGTTAAATAATGTAGTTAAATAATGTGAACCAATGAAGCTTATTGTAAAGTGTCCCCAAAAAAGCAAAAATCTTACTGAGCGCAAACTTTTGAACAGTACTGTAAATACCATAATATATCGTTTTGCTTGCCAGGAGTGATTCAAGAAAGCACGCTGCTCACATGCTGATAATGCTGCGAAAGTAAATCAAGATCTAGCACTTTTGTCTCCGACAAAGACACCCCTGCGTCAGGAGGATTTGCCTATGGGTACTACTACAGTTTCTCAGCAGAGGTTGAGCCACTCGACTCTTGGAGCAGGCAAAAGAAAGGATTAGCATTTGAAGCCCCGCGACACAAAGCGTGAGTTCCCAGCTCGTGAAACGAGAGAGTGCCTCTTCCTTCACATTTATTGTAACCATGTGAGCCTCAAAGGAATTAGAGCCATTCATCAAACCTCCAGAGCCACTACCCATGCGCCGACGTTTGAAGTGCGGTCAACTTTGCCAGGCTATTCAATTGGGCCACAGAGCCTCAAAAAAAAAAAGAGCAATATAGACAATGTGAAAGAGGTCTTTTGTACAGAAAAGACGTTAACCGTCTTTGCAGCCAAAGTATGTCTGTTTCAAAGCATTTCGGGCAGACAGACACTTTATGCATTCCTGAAATAGCCCAAACTAAACATGCAGGATAAAGATATTTCTCTCATCTTCCATTGGCAAATCTTGAGGATCTTGTGTTGGTGATGGTACAGGTGCAGTTTTGAGCATTAAGAAGCGGTAATCTACTGATGTCTGATTTATTGCTTGCTTTATTGGTTTAGCTTGCAGCCATCAGTGGCTTCCAGCAAGCTCCATTCTTGCAGTGCTAAATATTGATTTACAGTCACAACACTTATGAGATTTTATTCTGCACTGTCACTAAGAGGTGGTGTGCATCTTCTTCTGATGTCCGAATGAAGGAGGCTGTCAATAAACCCACGGAGAGCAACAATAAATTCACCTCATACACAACGACTAGGGGAGGCAGAAGTCAAAATGTTTATTTTATGATTCAATAAATTGCCACACAAAAGCCTCGCAACAATCAATCAATCTCCAAAAGCTCTGAGATCATCATTTTACTGTGATCAAAACGCTAAACCCTCCTTTATGCGTCAACTGCTTGAAGGCCAGAGATGGATCTAGCGCAGTTATGATAGCAAAAGTAGTCAATATAAATGAAACTTCATGATTTTTGACACTATTTTCAATACCACAGCTAAAACTACACACAAACTAATAACTAATATCTGGCTTATTATAAAATTCTATACAATTAAAAATAAAACACTTAACATTAAATGACTAATTTTAAATGCTACAATATCCAGGTAAATAAATCAACATTTTTCTTCTATCTTACACTGATTAATAACATAATAGACACCAGCAAGTCAAATGAGCTGCGTTTATATCTTATTTTTTGTATTGAGTTGACTTAGTCCCTAGGTACTTTTGACATCTCTGGGTAAGGCTGTAGAAGATAAGGTGAACAAGTGGACATTTAGCAAGTGTGCAGTCTCTTAGACAATGCAGAGAGTCACTGAGAGGCTGCAAGTCCCATCAATGGCTGCCAGTGTCCCATGGGTCTCTCAGTGTCTGAACATGGAGGGGATGGAGGGGGGAGGAAGGTGCTGGAAACACAATAGAGCACCAAGATCTCAGCGCCTGATATTGATGTCATAGCTCTCATCTCCACATTATCCCTGCTTTAGATGAGTCTGATCTCAGCCTGAGGGGGGAGGTGCAGTAATCGTTTGCTCTATCTCTTTCTCTCTTTCGCCTTACATCACCAGAACTTGCCTTGCTGACCCTGACATTAAGCATTCCATTAATAATAGCACAGATTCAAGCACTCATGCAAATAACTGAAGCAGAGTGCAGAAAACTGTAAGGTCACAACATATGGAAATCTAAAACTGGCCGAAGCAGCTACGCCATTGCAATTAAAATGTGTATAAAAGCAGGAAATATTTTCTAAAAGCATTAAAGACTGCTGCTGAAATAGCTAATAATATGATGATATTTCACTAGATTGCAGATAGATAGATACCTTAAATGTTTCTAAATTTTTTGCAGAGACACTGCTACATCATTTATTTGCAACAAAGACTATAAATGATTTTACTGTCACTTTTGATCATGCACCCTTGCCAAATTAAAGTGTCTTCTTTAAAATAAATAAATCAATCAAATCAAAATAAAAATATAAAAAAATAAAAATAATTTTAAAAAAATCAATCGATCATACTGACTGAAAATAATAATAATAATAAAAAAATATATATATAAATTATATAAATAAATACATATAAACGTTAAAGTTTCAAGATGCTATTTAAACACCTTTAAGCGATATAAAAAAGATCTAGATACTCACAGTGTTGCTTAATTTCACATCAACAGCAAAATCACTAATACTTCAATTCAAAGTACATCACCCTGTCCTAATATGAATACAGTAGAAAACGTTTATCTCCTCGAGTGTATTGAAAAAAATTACTCAGGATCTAAGACATCAAAATGCACTGTAGGCCTCAATGATGGAAACTTTGAGCCACCCACTTTAACATTTAATGAAATTAAAAAAAGAAAGGAATCAAAGAAACGTAGGCTGGGTCTCTCCCTCAGTATTTCCATGAAGAGATGCAAGAAATGTTGTCCTTTCTGTATAACCAACATTATCATCATCGCCAGTGAAGTTTTATCAGCAGAACATGTTGGGAAAAATTCTGATTAAACAAGAGAAATTTTGCTCCTTTTTGTGGTTTAAAGAGTGTATTGATGACCGAGCGGTGTGTTTCTGCTGCCTCTCTTGTCCATTAGAGAGCCAATAAACACAGACATGACTGGAAGTTCTCAGTGAGTGGCTTTCCCGCTACAGGATTGTTTTCCACAAACTGAATACGGCACACAGCCATTAAGATGATATGCAGCAAAAATAAATAAAGGATGATCACCAAAGATAAAACAGTTTCATTATCATGACATCATCCGAGCCCCAGGCTCGCATCTCCACCTTTCTCCATCTATCCTTACTCTTCCTACTGCTTCATTCATCTCCAGCTCCTCTTTCATGTAATGGAAGGTGTACGACATTCTTAATTGGTCTTCGGCCGTCTGGTAGGACACACTATCTGCGTTTCTAAAAATACCTCCGTGTGCACGTTGACTCATGTGCACGGGAGCCCCAAAAACAGTAGAAGGGAAGGATTTCGTTGAGTATTGATAACGGAAAAAGACAGATAAGATGCATATCCGCGGCGACCTGAGAGGGATGAGAATGCTCCCACATGCACTTCTGACGTCACCAGAAACTCGAGGAGGTCTGGAAGAGGAATGGATTTATGCTTTTGCACGCCTCACTCAAAAGGCCAACACATCAGGTTACCTTCTCACGGACTTCAGTTACCCATCAAAACACTGTCTCTCAATGGACTGACCTCATCTTTCTACAGGGGGCTAATGGATGAAAATGGAGTGAAATTACAGTGCTGTTTTATGGCTTACGATAAACGGTCTATGTCTATCATGTTATTTTTATCAGAAAAAAAAGAAAAAGATTCATGTAGAAGCGCTCTTTTATTCACTTTAGGGATGCGCAGTATCAAAACTGATAACCAATAAATGGCTCACAGTTAAAATTATGGAATATTTTACCAAAATGAAATAAAAATAAAACATTTGTAATTTAAATCAACCAATTTAAAATGTAACTTAGGAACCACAACATTAAACAAATATGTTATTATTAATGATTCCACTATTATTATTTTTATTAGTAGTATTTTCATTAACTTTAAGCATTAGATGTAAAAAAAAATTAAAGTCTAAACTAAAAGTAAGAACTACATATATATAGTTTATTTTTACATTTTCAAAAATCATGTTTTTTATTACATTATCCTGTTTTTATTGTGTTTTATTGTTTTCCTTAGCTGTATTTTTAAATTAAAATAACTGCAGTTTGATTGAGAGTAATAGGAACATACAAAGAAAAAATATTTAGAAAATTGATACATTTAGTTTTTGCAACTCTTCATATAAAATTTGCAATATACTCTTGGTCAAAAAAGACACAATCTATTAGTATCAATCCATTTTTGTATGCATTTACCAAAGCAACCTTATACTTAAAGAGATAGTTCACTCAACAAAATGTAGGATCTGGAGTATTTTTATGATGGACGTATACACTTTTTTGATCTTCAAAATCTCAACCATTCGTATACAGCAAGGATGGTTTGACGATGTGTAAATCAAGCGGTAATTTTTATTATTTTTGAGTGACTATCCCTTAGGTTATAAAAGATTTAAAGTTGTTTCACACAACATTCAACATTTGGGTTATATAAAAACACTTGTGCTCTGTTGAGAGAGAAGTATGCTATTACTTTTTCCCACAAATCCACCTGGCAAACGGCTGTCAGGTCTGTGGGTTCTCGGCGGAGCAACCAAACTGCGTAGGATCTTGTTAGGTCTGATCTTATCTGCCCTGCTTGTTTTTCTACGATAGACATGTCCCCAAGTATATGAGAGGTTTCCAGGGGACAGGCCAAAAGAACAGTTAAACTGAAAAGCGGCGGTGGCCTCTTTTTGCCCTCATGAAATACAGGGTGAGGATGTGTGTGCGTGAGTATGAGTGTGTGTGGCCCCACTGCCTGCTGCTTTTGTCTTATGGAGGGTGATGGAAACAAATGTCAAAAAGGAACTGGGTGTTTAACGTCTCCTGTTCAGCGAACTTCCTGAAACAATAGGTCTCTCTCCGTTTGTGTGTATGTGCATTCATGCTTTTGTGTAAAAGTGCTGTCTCATACTTTGTCTTTTCGGCAATGTTTCACTGACCCACACCCAAATTTTAAATAATGATGAAGTAGTTATTTCAAACATCAAACATGAAAGAATAATTGTATCATGCCTGACTGTACATAATAAATTTTGTAAATGACATCAGTTGCTGAAAACGTTCGCATAATACTGTACTCACACCACTGGATGGCAGTAAAAGTCATAACGTATTTTTCTAAAAATAAAAATTCTCGTACACAAACATTCTAAAACAATTTAATTTTAATAACATTTTATTTAAATTTATTTTCATTTATGCTCACCAAAATAAGTTTTAGAATAAGTACATTTTTATTCTAAAAACATAAAGACAGTTAGAACATATAAATATGTATATAAATTATTCAAGTCCAAAATTCTAATTTAATTTATATACTCATTTTCATAAGTGAGATAATGTTATTTTAAATATGTATTCAATCTGAGTTAAAATTATATATATATATATATATATATTTGATATTAGAATAAACTGTAAAAAGAGGTTATTGCCAAGGTTACTGTCAAATAAGATAAAACACAAAAGTAGAAGAAGAAAAAAATAAATAAAAATCATACAGCGCTATAACACTTAACCTTCCTGAAGGTCTCAGGAACAGGTACAGCATTTCCACCTTATAAATAACGATGCATCTCACATCATTATCTAGGGAAAAGGACTAATATTATTGTAAGTTTGCAAAAACCACACCAGCACAAAGAGGCATGTCTCTCTGCATGCTTTAGCAGCTCTGTAGTGCTAATTGAGCGAGCGGAGTTAGCGCCAGCCTTGGAGGCCAACTGTTCACAATCCCCCTCAGAGCTAAAGATAGATTCTCCCACCACAGTTAGCAGCGCACAGCACAGGTTTGCAGAATGACATTACAACTACTATATCACACCCACACACACACTCATATTCACACACACATTGAGCTGAAGAATCAAGCACACACTCACACACTCGCACATCACTGGATCGTAAAATATGATGAGATAGAACTACAGTAAAATCACGTTGAGCTGACAAAAAACAAAAAAAAAAAAACTCACTGGGTGCCAAGAGGTGACTTTTCAGAAATGCAGTCCAAGTTTAAATTAGCTTAATATTTTCAAACACATTATTGAAAAATCAGATGAACATCATGGCTCAGTCTGAATGAGTATTCTATCATGCCTCATACGTGCTATATTTTATATAGAACATATTTTGCACTCGCTTTACAGTGATGTTGTAATACTCTGAGACACGTGTGTGTGCTGAACCATCTGTGTGATCACATGTCACTGTATGTTTCGGAGTAAAAGTGATTGACAGGATGACAGCGCGAAGCACAGGTGTGCTCCATTTTCACACAGTCATGGATTACCAACGCTCACAGAAATAGGTTTATTCATCTCTCTTTTTAAGTCTTGTAACAGTGAAAAAAAAATGACATTGGAAACTGGAATCTTTAACTGTATTGTTTCATAAATGAATCATGAACACACTGCTTTATGATTGTTTTTGGAACAGGCTATAATACATTAAATTCAAGAGGATTTAAAGAGGAACATGAAGTTAAAATCCTTGCAGGGCTGTCATTAAGATATATATTTGAAAGAAATTATTTTATTTAAGCAGGTATGTATTAATTAATGTTACAAAATAATTCTATTTTAAATAAATGTTGCTTTATTCATCAGTAAATTCTGAAAAAAAAGTATTGGTTTACACAAAAATACAAAACAGAACAACATTGATAATAATAAATGTAATAAATGTATAATATAAAATATTATATTTTAAATATATAAATGTAAATACTTTCAAAATATATACTGTATGTGTGTGTATTTATACATAAATATACAAATACACACACACATATACATATATAAATAAAAAAAATAATAAATAAATATAAATAATATTGAAATTAATACATATATATATATATAAAATAACGTTAATTAATGTTTCTTAAGGAGTAAATCAGCATATTAAATTGATTTCTGATGGATATGTGACACTGAATGACGCAGGAATAAATATATTTAATTGTATTCTGATATTAAACCATTAAGCCATTTAATAATATTTCATAACACTTCAGTTTTTACAGTATTTTCGATCCGATAGATGCAGCCATGGCCAACACAAGTCACTTCTTTCAAACCTCAACATTTGAACAGTAGTGCGTAAATATGTTTAATACATTAACTATAAACTAAAAACCTACTAAATGTGTTAATATTATTTTAGGAAACAACATTAAAGCTAATATTTACATAATTTATTAATATTAATTTAATTGTAATGATATTAATTCTTATTGGCCCATTGTATCTCTGTGTACGTGCGGTATTCATAGCAGCACTGATGTACTGTACATAACAGCTTAGTACAGAATGTGCAATGATTACCAACACACAGCTCTTCATTAAAGATAAACAAAGATCAGTGAAGCACTTCAGACCATCCGGGTGAGTGAGATGTGTGTCTTAGAAGGTCAGCAGACAGATTATCCAGCCTAAAAGAAGGGGGATGAGGGCTAAAGGCCGCAGATAACGATAATCATGCTAACAAAAAGTCTTGCTCAAGAGTGTTTCCGCTAATGTTCACCAATCGCTATTATATCTACTATGAGTTCCAAATTCACCCATTGCCAAAGATGTTTCCTCACCCGTTTGCAGCATGTTCACCCTGACCTCGGCCCAGACAGGAGGGCGAGAGGAGGCGGGGTAAGTCAGGAGGGGGAGGGGTTGTTTTGACACTAAGTTCTGCCAATCACACAGCAACAGCTTGAGTCTCGATCGATGAGGGGGGTAGGGAAGCAGAGGAAGACAGGACTACGGAGAGAGCGACAAAAGAAAGAGAGACCGTGTGGAAACAGGACTGCGGCGGGCCGATGAGGAAGCCGCTGACTCAGGAGTTCCTGGTGTTTAGCGCATGAATATGTGACTAAACGGAGTGCATTCCACAGCCTTGATTCACCCCGCTCCCTTCCCCCCGAACAGCCGCCCGCCCAACCCCTCGTGCCTTTTTTTCCAGGGTGATCCCTGCGTTTTTTCCCTCTCTCTCTCTTTCTTTTCCTCATTCTTGGTATGTCAACACTTCTAGACTCGCTCTCTGCCAGGTCCGCTCACTGACCACGGCATTTTTAATTGGGCGCATTTGCCACACAAGAACAGAAACGCAAACCCCCCTCCACCCCTCTCGCTTTGTCCCAAACAAAAACATCCTGAGGGCCAGGCCTGCTAAGGGCTCCACTACAGGAAACAGGGATTGAGCTGAGGCCAGGCTCAGACCCAGACAATGTGTTATTAGCCAGAAAAAAAAAGGATGTTCTTCTGGAAACAATGACTCGGGGGCTTTGTGAGCGATACAGTATTGACGTTAGCATATGCTAATTGAGGAATACCTGAGTATCTGCACATATTTTGCATCATTTCTGCACTGATTGTGAGGGAAACATCTGTGGAATTCCCAAAAATGTCTATGAAAGCATAATGAAAGATGATCAGATGAAAAATATTTAAGAATTTTAGTAAGCTGACATGCTTTTTCCAATAAAATGATCAAATTACGCTTAAAATAAAAACAAATTTACTTGAATGTACATCAAAGAAAATATCCTAATTTGTTGATTTCTGTACTTAATTATAAATACTATACATTAGAATTATTTTTGTGATTAGGACAGTTTAGAGTTGACAGGAAGTTGAGTAGAGTAGGGAGGGGGGAGCAGGATCTGGAAAGGTCTTCAAGCCGGGACGCCTGTAGCACAACAATACTGTAATTCAGCACTGCCCACAAGGCTATCTATCACCACTGACATAAATAAACACATTAAATACTTCTATTTTACATAAATGCTGTTATTATCTATTTATTAAATCATTCTGGAAGAAAAAACACTTTTCATAAAAATATGATGCAGCACAACTGTTATCAGCATTGATAATGATAATAATAATAATAATAAAAAACAATTCTTAAGCACCAAATCAGAATAATGATAATGACACTGGAGACTGGAGAAATGCCTTCACAAGAATAAATTACATTTTAAAACATTGGGATATTCAACGGCTATTTTAAATTGTAATAAGATATTGCATTATTACAGATTTTAAAGCATAAATTACTACAATTAATTATTATCATTTAATTCATTTTAGTTTTTTTAAGTAACTATCTATTGTTTAAAGGTTGTTTCCCCTATTTTAACTGAAATACAGGACAAGTCTACAGAGCGCTGTGAGTGCAGATTGAGTGGCGATGAGCTCTGCTAACAGAACTGATCCAACTGGCCTTGTAAAGAAGTATGTGTAGATTACCCCCAAAGCTACGAGGAACCTAGCCATGACACCATCTGCCCAACTTCAGCTAATCACCTCTGCCAGATGGAAGAGAATATGGAGCTTTTTTTTTTGTTTTTGAGATCATTCGCTTCTGCAACAATGCTCCTCTGGCTGCTGCAGCTATTGTCAAAAGTGCAGGGATAATTTATTAACCTCACTTAAACCTTTTTAACGGCGCTTTGTATATTTTGTTAGACCACACTACTTTACTCAACGTAATCTCTCATTTTCCTGACACGTCCTGTCACACGATTACAGGATTGAATCTTAATACATTTTCAAGAGTCATTGATTAGAGCAGATTTAGCTTAGGTTAGGTCCACAATAGCGGAGTTGGCCATCTTAGATTATTGACAAATCCACATTCCTCAGACGGCTCTGTGAAGGGCAACCAGTCCTTGACTGAAAGCCTTAGTATTCAGCTCAGCTCTCAGTCAATACGTCTGACTTGAGTCATCGGCGCTTTCGTTTGATAGCAACGGTGGACATTTCTCAGCGGCATCTTTAAAAAAAATGTAAATACTACGATCAACCTAGGATGATTCATTTGCCTAATGCCTGACAAAATTAAGATTAATATCAAAAGGAACCATGAATAACTCCACGTTAGTCATGTAGGAAGTTAAGCAAATGGCATGTTGTAGCAAAAGCCAGGCTTTGCAATCTGCCAAAAACACCCATAATAGCGGTAACCATGGTGACTGGGACTTCAGAACGTGAAAAGAAAGCCAATCAAACTTTCAACATTTATGACGACAAGTTGTGTGTGTTCTTAAACATTTCTCCAGTCACATGAATAATGTTATGTAGTGTTTTTGTTTTACATTTCATGTGCCGTTGAGCTTTCTGTCCCTCGCACATCGGTCAAGCCACAGAGGCGTTTATAGTTTCCCGTGGGATTTCAGTCACCTTCAGTTTCCAGCACATGGTGGGACTTAATATGCCTCAGGAGATCTGTAGCATGGTCACTTCTGCTGAGACATTATGCAACAAGTGCATATTAAATGTCTTAAACTCCCAGTGGTGAGTGTATTGATGTAAAATGGCTGCCATCAAGCTGTGGAGAGGAAGTACGATGTCTGGACCCGTTTGAAACCCACAGGGGTTTTCCTTCGAAAATATAGCACAGGAGGTCATTTTGATGTGAATATCTGTCATTCGGCAACCCACATTTGAAAGCAGGTTAGAGCACACTGAACTATTTATTCATTTTTTTAGACAGATTCATTTTGAAATGCCCCACAAGCCTTTCTGTTTCTTTTGGACTTGACTGACAAATAAAGCAAAAGTGGGATAAATGAGGGGAGAGCTGGCCGCTAACAACATGCTTCACAAGACCCATTCATTCAAACACTATCTAACTGAATCCCAATAACAGCAAGAGATCTGATCAATAGGTGTGCAATAGAGGCAGAATGCCAATGTGCTTGAAGTAAAATAAAATAAAAATGATGAATTATGATTAGAGATACTTCATTAAATTAGGTGCTGGAAATTATTGTAATTACAAAAAAAGTTGCAAATGTTAATTAAAATAGTTTTTATATAATAAAATAATCCACTAAAGATTACACTGGTTATGGTTTAGAATGAAAATAAATTAATAAAAGATATTAATAATTAATTATACTACTACCACTACTACATAATTACACTCACTACTGCTTAAAAAATTTAATAAAATAAAAAGTACAGTAATAAAATAAAATAAATTAACTTATTTGAAAATATTTGTTGGTTTGTGAGTCCTAAAAACAAGAAAGAGAGAAAGAAAGGAAGAAAAGATTGAATGTACAAACATATTTTAAAAACCAGCTATACGACATATGTTCCCTGAACAACTTTTTGGCTAAATGGTCAAGTCCTGTATAATTAATCTGGTTTTGTTATTTACATACACATTCCCGAGTTTAAAAACAGCAATGGATAAGAACGCTGCCGCCTTAAGACACATTTATATAAATTACATTTAAAAGTTCACTTGACAATCTCAAATAAATAGTATGTTCATGGTCAGACGCTCAAAAAATGCAACAAGATGCCTGTAAAAACAAAAAATTGGGCTAGAATCAGGCAGCATGTTCACACACATTCTGATGTGAGTGATGTCACATGGGATGAGAGGATGTAGGAACAGACAGATAACTGAGGGTACAGCAGGGCCGTGTCAGCGCCTGCTGGAGCTTGTACTTAACCATGGTCTGAACCCTGCCCCGGGCTGACAGGCACTGCTGATCCTGACACCATAATAGTCAAATTAGATTTGAGAGGAGCTGTGAATGAGAATAACACTGACAACACTGGAGGGATGGAGCAGGCCACAGATGTGACACATGTCCCACATACTAGGCAAGGCAAGGCAAGGCAAGGCAAGTTTATTTATATAGCACATTTCATACACAGAGGCAATTCAAGGTGCTTT
>JAUCMS010000045.1:7885783-7906067 GCA_032357445.1 Enteromius radiatus
CATTTTCTTTTTCGTCTGTTGAAAGTAGGCAGCTGTGTTTTCCCGTCTCCGGAATGTAAACTGCTGGCAGTGGGAGGTAAAGAGTCCTTTTTCGTAGTGTTATTCCAGTTTCGGAAAGTTTAAATTTAGTATTTGTGCCAAAAATGTGTTGTTTGAGCACTGTGCTGATCTGCTGAGCTTAAAATCTTAGAAAAATCTGAAGAAAAGTAAATAGGCAGGGAGCAAAGCGCGGAGCAGTAAGCAAGAGCGTCCGAACAGTAGCAAAGCCGGAAGCAAATACTAGAGATATGCTGTTCATACACACACTTTAATACAAATGCGCTGTTTGGAGAACCAAAAAGTGTTTTTTTAGGGAGGAAAAAAAAATCTGTGTTGGTGGAGAAAACTACATTGGAAGTTTTGCTGAATCATGCCAGCTCATCAGTAGTTAATTGTTGACTAATCGTCAATATTTAATAAGCCTGTGATGCTGCGTTTCCTCATTTGAAACTTGCTTTAGATAAAAGCACCTGCTAAATGAATACATGCAAAACGCACTTTAGAAAAAATATTAATATAAATATGAAGTATGTTATATCATAATATATGTAAATATTTAATGCTGAATGGAAAAATATAAATTCACAAAAATAAACAGAAAAATAAACAAACAAATAATAAAAAATAGAACGAAAAAAAATAATAATAAATGGTAAACTGAAAAAAATAAATAAATAAATAAATCAATAAATAATTATTTATTTACACACACACATTATATATATATATATATATATATATATATATATATAAATACTGTATGTGTGTTTGTGTGTGTGTAAATAAACTGTTATATATAATATGTAAATATTTATGTAAGTCAAAATGAAAAGTATAAATAAGCAGAAAATATATTTAAAGCAATAAAAAACAGAGAAAAATAAACAAAAACATACAAAAAAAAACAATTAAATAAAATAAAAAGAAATAAAATAACAATAAATAGATGACCAAACAAATAACCAATTGAAAACAAAAATAAATTGGAAAAAGTAAATAGAAAAATTATTAATGAAAAGAACAAACAAGTAAACAAGCAAACAAATAATAAACAAACCATGTTTTCAACAGCACCAAACCAAAAATAACAATAGTAATCTACACTAGGCTTCAAAGCAGTGAATATCAGTTCTTTCTGTAACAGTTTCTTTCCCTATCCTATCTGTTACTGTAAACATTCCACATGTTTTAATTCCCATCAGTCTGCTTTACAGTTCAAGTGTATTTAAACAGGACTGAGCAGTGAAACCTGTCTCTCTTTCTCTCTCTCTCACACACAGACACGTGCGCAAACACACACTCACCTCCTTTCCACCATACATCTTAAGAGAAACATAGTACAGCAAGTGTAATGGGCACCAACTCAAAGCATGCTGCTTTAGAGCAGAGTCTCTGGGTTGCACACAAACATATCACAGCCCGAGGAGAAACGGTCAGATATTAACATGCAGGTTAATAGGTCAAACTCAAGGCTGGCACTTGCCTTTTACTGTGTGTGTGCTTTTCGGCTTGTTCTGGCTTTACTTTACTGCTATGTTCCTGTCTGCTGCAAATGCTGGACTGGGCAGGCGGGCAGGCAGGACAAGAGAAAGGGAGATGGGTAGAGAGGAAGCTGGCAGGCACCTCGACCCCCTCCCCTGCTCTCCGTCTGCCTGCTGTGTGTTAAAATATATCCGTGCACATGTCTCCCCTTCCAGAGTCACTAGACATTACCTTATAAAAGAACCAGAGGAACTCTCTCTCTCTCTCAACCCTAATCATTGCCCACCCCTCGACTCCATCTGCGTTGCAAAAAAAATCACATACTTAAACTAATTTCTTTTGTGTGTTTTCCAAGTAAACATATTTAAAACAATGCTTAAAACAGACATATTTACTGAATTTAAAGTATTTATTTTACTTTATTATTTTATATTTTTGTTTATTTAAAAAAAAAATATTGTGTATATTTTATTTTTTACTTTTTATTTTTCTGCTTTTATTTTGTTTTGGTTTTATTCTCATTATTTAGGAACAATAAAAATTGACAATTAGATTTATATTTAAACTTTTTTTTTCATATTTATTTCTGCAAAAATATATATATATCATTTTAGATTTATGCTGAAAACCTTTTTTTCTTTTTTTTAGGGTTTTTATTATTTTTTAATTGTGTTGTTATTTGTTGTATTTTTTTTTCTTATATTATATATATATATATATATAAAGTTTTAATAGGAACAATAATTAGATTTATGCCAAAAACTTATAGAATTTTTCCTCAAATGTATTTTTAGGACAACTGTTTATTTTATTATATGAATATTAGGAACAATAGATTTATGCTGTATTTTATTGTTTTATTTTATTATTTCACTTACCCAATTTTTAGATTCTATTACTATTATTACTTTTTTTTTTACAAAAAAAGGTTAAAAAACAAAAAACTAAAAAACTAACAATAAAACAATTATATATATATATATATATATATATATATACACACACATTTAATATTAATATATAAAATTAATACAATAAATATGTTTTAATATTTTTTATTTGAAATTTTCTGCCCAAATAAATATTTAAAAAGATATTTTTACTTTAAAAAGGTTTAGGAAAATGAGATGTTGCAGTGTGTCACCCTCTTCCTCCCTCTATCAATAATAAAGAAGCAGCGTCTCTGTGTACACAAATTCACATGACTCAACATCTCTGGCGGTCTGAATCCAGCCTCAACTCTGCTCTGTTTTTCCCAGGGGGGAGAGGGAAAGCGAGTGTGGGGATGGAGAGGGAGGGAGTGGGAGAAGAATGACAGTGTGGAGCGGGGGGTTCTGGAGCATTGGCCCGCGCTGGCTCAAATTTCCCGCTTGTCAAGCCTGATGGATTTGGCTAAAAATAAAAGAAAGTGGAGGCCCATGACGGGCGGATGAATGAATGAATGAACTTTGCTGCAGCTTTACCCCCTACCCCATCCAAAAAAAACATTCCCCGATAACCTTCCTCCCTCGCTTTCCAACAAAGATGTTCTGATGCCAAGCGTGGCTGAGAGAAGTGCATTCCAGAAACAAATGTCCCCTTTTTTCCCAAGGTCCAGACAGTGAGAAAGCACCAGGGAAGGAAAGAGGGAGAGACAAAAGAGACACAAAACATCCCAGGAAGGCTGGGGATTCCTCTGCTTTCATTAATGCAACCCTTTTTGGGCTACAAATACAAACATAAGGTCCATGCTGGACAGTTTGCGGCATAACATACAGTAGGAGAGCTTGTCACAACTCACTAACTATACTTTATTCAGCACAATAAATTGATTAAAAGTGACAGTAAACACATTTATAATTTTACAAAAGGTTTATAGTACTAACAAATGCTGAGCTTTTTTTTTGGACTATGAAGACTGGAGAAAAGGCTATTAAAAATTATTCTTTGACATTACAGGAATAAATTATATTTTAAAATATAATAGATTAGAAAAGTTGTTTTAAATTGTTATAATATTTCACAATATTACTGTATTGATCAAATAAATGCAACACTGGTAAGCATCATGGACTCATCTTTAAAAAATGTTACCTTTATTAATTAAATGATAATGCTAGTCAGTCGAATCAAGTTGGACAGGAGATAAATTGTTTGAAATTTTAAATCCATTTTTGCTGTTTTAATAATTGTGCATTGCATAAGTGTGACACCGTGCCCCATTATGGTAGGCTAATGTACAAAAAACCTCTACCGGTCGCCTCTATTCAGCACCCCACACGAACAGGGTAAGAAAGGCTGCATGATGGGAAAAATGAAAATTAGGCCATTCCCAGAGACCAAAAGGAAAGAAAGTGACACCGGCAAAGGAAATCAAATGAAAGAGAGGAAGTGAGAAGGATTCAATGTCACCTTTGTCAGGTCAGAGAACTCTCTCTAGTGAAGTCTTGAGCGCATATCCTCCAATGTCATCCCAAATTGCATTTGCACATATCCCCTCGCAGGCATGAGCAATGCATTCCTCAACTATGTTTCTCCAGCTTCAGATCACTGTCAGTCTACTGTACCGTACCATATGTGACTGCAGCTGTGGTAAACACTCCATCCACCCCCACTCACAAAGTTTATGTGTAAAACATTGACCAGATAAGTGCCACCGTCCACTCTGTACCCTCTTGACAACCATTGATATAGATACTTCCTCTTCAGAAAGCTAATTAGACGAAAACAGCACCTGGTTTCACCTGGCCTAAATGGTTACCCAAGAGCTTCCTGAAATACCTTCCCTCACCTAATCTCATGGTAGGAGGTGATACATGATACAGCAAGGATAAAAATAGCCTCTCTCTCTCTCACTCATTCTCCATGACCTTTCACTTCGTGCTCTCCTTACCGCTCGGAGCGTCGGAGGAAGCCTCAACATGCAGCTCCTTGACACAGAGGAGACTCCTCGAACCAAAACACACCCAGAACAGGAGATGGTGTCACAGCCCGAAGTTTCTCACGGGGCAGTAAAATGAACTCAGTGGCCGGTGTCACATTTGTGATTTATAAATAAAAAAAAAAACAAAGGGGGTAGTTGAAAAGCAGCTACGCAAGCCAGCACAAAATGGTAATTTACAAAATGAATGGCGTCAGACGTTTCCAAAGGTTTACCTGTCATATTAAAAAGCGCACCAAATGTCAACTAGCCCCTTAGGGTGTTGCTGAAGGGTGGGATTGGGATCCATTTGTTAGGTCATGACGAAATGTTCACTTGCGCTCCTTTTTTGAAATCAAGAGGCAATTTTGTGTCATTTAATCTCTGGAAATTCTTACCGACTGATTTCCCACTAAAAGTCTTCCTCGCTAAATGGACATAAACGTCACCGAATTCCATGACGTAAGTGCCAAAACTCACGGAGAGCGAACTCTCCTCTGAGACTCAATGAAAACAAACAGGAACATGTTTAGATATATCTCAAAATCTTTGTTATCATATTTGCACCAAGCCTCTCGTTCGCCGGACCCCAGAAGCATTACATCACTGAGAGCCGGGAGCCCCTCCGTGGCATAGGGACCCTTCACTTGTGTGGTTTCATCAATCAATGCCCTTTGAGAGAAAAGAATGCATGAGAGGGAGGGAGAGACGTGAAAGCCATTTGTTTTCTTTGTTAGGCACAAGCGGAAGACTTGAATCAATAGCTGAAGCCTGTGAATCAAACTCTGGAGGTGGTCTGCTCACAAACAAGCCGTTCTGAGTCACACGTTTTAACGAGTCATTGCTCTCGGACATGGGAGAGAATGAGAAACACAGCACTGTACAGTTCGGCTCTGATGCAGCTGCGCCGGGCATCTTAATCCATGACATTACAACATACTCAAATCACTCTTTCCTTTATGTTCTTTTTCCTCCGTCCACTTTGTTGGCTGGCTTAATGCAAAACACATAAAGTCGTAAAGACAGTTATGTTCCCCGGTTACATTACTTAAAGGGATAGTCCACCCCAAAAACAAAAACTCTCTCAGTGCCTATTCACTATCAAATGTTTTGACTGTGTAATGCAACTCAATGGGATCCGATGTTGTTTTGGACCTTCCTTATATGCACTTTGTATCTAGGTTGACATCAAGGTGAGCAAATGATGATCATTTTTTATTTTTTGTGAATGATTTGATTACATGGCTAAGCAACAGTGGCCCCGAGTTTACGAAAGAGATGGGAGAGGGAAAAATCAAAACAAAAGTACTGAAAGCCTGCTGCTTTTTTCTTCCATACAATCCAGTCATTCAAAGGCATTCCTGGTGCATGATGGGGGAAACTTCACCCACTCAGAGTTATAAGTGCATGCAACATGCCTCACTACGACAAGAACAATGTCCTCTTTCACTGCCTTCACTCCATGCTGCACATGCAGAAAGGCACGCTGGGAAATGGACAGATCACTGCCTCACAGTATGCACACGCTCTGAGGATGAACCGAGGAGAGATACAGACGATAGCCATATATGGAGGATATACAGTAAACTTGCCATGTCACTGAATACCGACTTTTTAAAAAAGACATTGTAAATAAGACAAATGATCAGTTTATGAATATACCGAAAAATGGAATTAGATCACTTTAAATCTACAAAAACTAATCTATTTGCTTTAAAGCCAACATGTGTTTTACATGGCATTGTAAAATCTGAGCTTGCATGCCGAGACTGGAAATATAATATACAATGGAAAGTTTTAATTCTTTTTAATGTGATGTTGCATATAACATTATTTTGTGTATTTGTTGTAATGCAATCTGTTCACACAGTTTAAGATTCAAAAAACACACAACATAATTTTGTTTATGCTCCTCGCCGCTCTGCCTTTCTAAAACATGTCAATTTTTACAAAGCTTATTATTCTGAAAAGTGCGGTGCGTTCTGATTGGCCGAATACCTCAAGCATGTGAGAGAAAAGTTACGCCCCTTACCATATTTGGAATATCAGCTTCCAAAACAGTGGTGGCAACAATACTACAGCGAGAATAAAGATACGTTTTTTTTCTGAATATAAGCATTTGGGCAGTATTATGCAAATCTTCCCACACAGTCATGTAGATTTGTTGGGTATGAAGTCGTAACCTTTAGCAAGAATGTCTCTTTGGGTTTGAGACTTTTTCTTTCCGACTTGACAGACCTTCTATACAGCTTGTATTTGCAAAAATTTGAAAATGTTAGTTGACAAGAGTTTGATCCTGTCTATCTAAATTGGGATCATAGATCTTACCGTGAGCAATTCACCCATATATACGTTTCATATTTTAAAACTACATTCCCCTCGTATTTTTTTATTAAAATGTCATACTTGGGAACAGACTTCTCTCTGGTGACGAATGCCAGACGTCTCCAATAATTATATGCTCTTATATGCTTGTAAGCAATGCCCACATCTTATAATATGCTTGTAAGCAATGGCCAAATCTTGTAATCTAATCAAGAACTGATAGCTAAAGTCCCCATCCTACATTTTTTCATTTTTCGAAAATCTATTTCACTTATATGTACATCGCAATACAGATGAAAAGATTTGCTGCTACTTCAGTTTCATTGTGGCTTTGAACACATTAAATGCCATTAAAAAGGCAAAAGGATCGTGTAGTATTTCTAGGTCACTAATTAAAGAAGACATGGATCATGCTGAAGAACATGATCATCTTTTTCATCAACTTGTGTTCATGCAGCTCGAGTGCTGCTGTCAGTAAAACAAAAGAAGGTGAAACCAAAAGCTACATGTACAACATCCTGAAATTCGTCTTCATTTTGTAAATACAACTTTAATTGTTATACTGATATATATATATATATATATATGAACGAAACATTCTGAATTTAATCAGAAAAATGCAAAACAGAAGCGTTTTGATCAGCATTCTCAGACATGGCTGACACTGACAACATCTGTAGATTTACATAAGTTTATCTCCTCCTGTTTAAATCATGGGATTGTCCTTTCTGGCCTGTATTACGCCCCAAAAATCTGCTCTCCAACATGTCATGAACTTTCTAGGCTGCAGCTTTACCCGTGTAAGCCTGTGAGTGCTTCTAATGACTCTAAGACAGAGCTTTCTTTTGTTCTTTTTATCAGTCTTCCAATGAAGACGGGATACGAGGCTTGACTTTACATGTACATAAGATGCATGTGAGGCCGTTCACTCATGGTTTTCAGAGTCACATTTCACAATGATCAAATCTTTTCCTCTCACAGCAGCAAAATATTGAAAGTTAAACTGGAATTTAAACTGGAGTTCAGTTAAACCGACTGAACGTTCAGGGGAAAGAAAGAGAAAATGGATCCGACAAGGTACTATGATGCTGTCGTAATTAGACTGAACCTTCTGGCAGGAATTCTTCTACGTGGAAAGTTGTTTTTCTATATGGAGTTAATATAGCAGTCACTTTGCGGCTCAATATTTATTTATGCAGTTGATATTTGCAGCACCTGGAGAGGAAACTGTGAAAAGGAAGCTTTATTTCCTTTGCAAGACACTTCAGAAATGTAAGTACGTAAACTAGAGTAGAAAAAAAACCTTTTTTTATTATTGGTGCGATTTTGCCTTCAAAATGGCTTCCTAACTGAAACTAAACACTAGATTTACAATGTTTAATGGAGAGCTTTTGCAAGATTGCAGGTGGTTTCATTCAAGTTCTCAAAGGGGACCACCGGATGCTTGAGGACACCCGTCAAACATTTACCCGCCCCACAACTGACCTGATACCTGTGTGAACGTGATTCACTTACATGATGCGTAAAGTCTGACTTGCAAACACATCCAAAAAAACAAGATAGCAATTCCAAGCCAAGCAAAAGCCATGAAATTCAACTCAAATTTGATCACTTACAGTGGTCTGTTCCATAGTTTGACTGCTCTGACAGGAGGTGACAATGACCGCTCCGAGTGTTAGCATGCGCTGAGATGCTCCTGTGTGACTGGGGGATTGAGACGCATGTTGTGGTGCAGCGCCAGCAACAGTTTTCGGCTGGGTTTTCGGGGTCGACAGCACAGGCCTCCTAATAGAGGAACGTCTCTCTGTGTGGAGTAAGCTCCACCTCTGTCACGCTAACACGCCCCTCGGACTTCATTGACTGTAAACCTCAGCCATACTTCCTTTCCTGTAATGAACAGTGAATTTCTTATTATCAATCATCATATCTTTCTCAGATTATTAACAACAAACGTCGGTGCATTTTATGAGGTAAAACCGACACCTGTTTCAGATTACGCATTTTCTAAATGAATGATGTAATGAATTACAGTTTACACAGCGGTGTCGTGTTTGTACCGTGAGCTACATCATTCGTCTCAGAAACATTTTAAAACTAATTCAGCAGTCATTTAATCTAACAACTTTCAATGTATGTTAATGAATGTCAAGATAACATCTTTTTTAATCTTTAAGTGGTTTATTTCACATAAATTCATCACCATCTCTGACATTAAATTATGAAAAAAGGCATGGACACTGACCATTCTTGATGTTTGCACAATATATAAATAGCTTTAATTGAGGTTTTAGTAAAGGTTTTATTAAGTCTAACACTATTTAACTATTTATTTCTTTTTTTTTGTACATTCTTTTCAGTATATTGTATATTTTCAGTTTGTGAGAAATGTACACACCAATAAAATAAACTTGCATTGGTTGTATAGTAAAAAGAAATATGACACTGGAGCACAAAACCAGTCTCAAGTTGCAGGGGTTATTTGTATTTGTATATTTGAGATTTTACTTTTAAGCCAGAAATCATTAGGATATTAAGTAAAGATTCAGGTTCTGTAAATATAGCTATTTTTATTTTGAACCCTCAGATTTTTTGCATAATATCATCCTATCCTAACAAATCATACATCAATGGAAAGCTTATATATTCAGAAAAATTGTCACTTAAGACGGTTTTGTGGTCCATGCTCACAAATATAATGGTTAAAGATAAGAACAATACATAAAGACAATAATCTAAACTTAAAAAAACAAAAAACATAAAATCGACATAAAAATATAAATCTAAAATATTATATAAAATTAGTGCATTTATTACAAAAACAGAAATTCACTAAAAATGTTTGACTGTTTGGGACATGTGATAATACATGTTTGTTTCTATTTCTTGGAACATGCTTCATGGAAACATTTTTAAATGTTAAAAACCACGTAGGTATGTGTCAGACAGCTAGTCTGAGAAGTTGAAATGCTACATCGCCCCACATTTTTGGCTTCTTTTTCCATTTTTTATAACTTAGTAATTGCTGTAAGCATTTGCCTATAAGCAAAGGTGGAGCCCAGTTCTGCAAGACCTTCCCTGTCTATGTCTATTTGAGAAAACAAACAACCCTCAGTAAACCCTGGATCTGCACATAACTGTTCCACTGCCTGCATCAAACTGTAAAAACATGTGTAATACAAATATTCTTACAAACATATACAAAACACACACACAAAAAAAAAAAAATACAAACACCCAAACACAACAAAAACCACAAATTACTGAGAAAATAAAAATAATAAAAGGGTTATAACCTATGTAAAATTAAATGGTTTTAAATGTTTTTCATATAAAATCAGAGACACATTCATATCACAAATAATCCAGAATATCCTATTATAAAGAGGCATTTCTGATTTAATTTGTAAATTAATATTGCTAAACATCTTTCAAGTAACAATTTGAATGATTTAGTATTTTTTTTTTAAAAAGTACATCGTTAATACTTCGTATTTTATTACACGTAAAACATATAAATAACATGCACAAAGATAGCACCTACAACACTTCCATCAATCTCAAGATTCCGTCTGGAATCTCAGCTACACAATTAAAGCAGCAGCATGTTTTCTTTCAAGACACTGATCATTGGAATGACCGGGTCTTGGACTCATTGACCCTTAGCACTTAAACCTGTTGACTGTAGGTTAAGGTCACAGATATTGACCGCAGGCCCATAAATCTGTCCGTACCTAACAGTGGGTGGACCAGCTTCTATCAGCTACCTGATAAATCGAGCTTGACTCTGAGCGGCGTGCAGACAGAGATCCATTTATGGATCAATGCGCTCTTAACAGCAGTTTTATATGGTGTATAGAACATTCAAAGCTTCTGAGGTCTGTGTTCATGACTCATTGCACTCTCAGGTTAAGAAAGTGTAATTCTGTCCCGAGCATGCACATCCACGTCAACCTTCCCACCTCAGGCGACTCAAAGCAGCATTCCATACGTCAACCTCCACCACATGGCAGCGAACTCTCAAATACCGTGTTAAATCTTTTCCATTTTGCAGAAACATCATTTCCTTTGACCTTACGCTTTTGTTTACTGCTGCAACATTCTGCTGAAAAAATGTCAAATGTGTTTTTTGTGTGCTCGTGTAGAGTTTCAATATTTTTTTTTTCTGTCGTAAATCACATACTGCTGTTATCGTTCTCCTTTAAGACGCTGCAAAAACATCTACACCCAAATAAAGACAGAACAAAGCCAAGCCGTCACATTCTGCAAGCCGCACTTGCAAGAGCTCAACCAATAAGAGGTTTCAGCCAGGCAGCGTAAAGCCACCGCCGGTGCACGGTGTTGATTTGGTAAAGACGAGACCGATTTACTGTACATTAGAGACAGGAAGTGGTCACGCCACCCCTGCTGCTCCACGCCCACCTCTTACCCCTCCCCCTCACCACCTGTGCGAGTCTCACAGGATGCACACACACTTACACACCTCCAGCTGCACAAAGACTAAAACCACATATCATACTTGTTTTTATTCATTCACACCTCAGTGCCCCACAAATCATTAATTTACTCCAGAGACTGTAGAACGCCTCTCAGACAAAAAACTCTTTTGTTTTGAATGTTACTACTAAGTTATCGAAACGTGACACAAAAACAATGAAATTCTGAAACGAATGAAAGCAAGTTGTCTTACAAAGAAAATAAATATTCAAATACTTTGACAGTGCTCATCATTCATAAACATAAATATACCATCAACACATACAAATATCATATAACACAAATCCCTTAATACGTACTTTGGATGTGATTAAGCACGATTAATCATTTGACAGCACTATTACGAAGTTGAAGTAAAAACAATTGATATGTAATGAAATTAAACTGAATCTATTTTGTTACTGATTTGTAACAATGACGATTAAAAAGATTTGTACTAATTACACTATACAAATTTAAATAGCAAAAAAATTGTTAATAAAATTTGCTATTTTTCTAAATGTTAATTAGCAAGAAAAAACAAAACAACTTCAACCAACATATGTACCCAATCAACAAACAGATTAAAAATTCAATGACACCGAGTTAACCTACACTTTTTATTAAATGCTACTGTTTAATAAAGTAGTCTTTTACATTCATTGGTTAAAAGTATCAGCTGAAAAACGCTATGTTATATGTAAAACTGTGGTCTGGTTAAACTGAAAACTGACTGGTGCAAAAACAATCACTAGTAAATTCCACAAAAATTGCAAAGAAATGGTAACAACATTGCATTAAAATGTGAACTTGACAACTTAAAAGCTAAATAAATAAATCCTAGGTTGTATCTGTTTTTAAAGTGTTGAAGCTGTTTGCCACTTCTGGTGTTAAGTAAGAAAAGTGCATGCTGAATATTTAAGCGTTTTCAATTTCATACATACAAGATACAAAAATCAACACTGCATTAAAACCAAAAACAGTGATGAAAGCTGCACAAGTCAATATCCATCACTCCTCTAGAGTGTTAAACACCGCTGACTTGTTTGCGCTGACCTCTGCTGAAAGATTATTTATTATTCATGATTATTCATACAAGCGTTCATCACCCACAGATGTTTCCAATAGACTGCAGTGTAAAACAACCTCCACGCACACAATGGGAATGTTTTGTTCTTCATTCTAAAGTGCGAAGCAATACAAAAAAAATCAGTCTGGGAGGAATTCTGACCTTTGCCAGAGACAGCGTTCCCTCCGACTGCCGAGCCGCTCTGGCAAACGGAAAACAACTCGCCACACAGGGGTCACCCCCGCTGCCCTCCATCTCTTTTTACTAGCGGTCTCTCTCTAAAACAATGATCTCACCCACTTACCAGGAATCCGCTGATTGTTTTAAATACCTTCCACTCTTGTGGACTCAAGTCACTTTTTCCCATCCAGAAAATAGGGGAAAAAATGCCAGAAAGGCAAGAAATTGACCTTGGCAGGAAGTTTAGCATCTAGCATGCCTGAGACACAGTTCATTCAGGCTCTCAGCCGACATTGTTTTAAATTACCGCTGTCCCATGCAGCAATTCAATATGGGGTAATGGGGAGAAAGAAAGAGAGAGAGGTCAAAAACATCCACATTTTTCTGCAAGTTATGGTTGGCTGCAAATCTAAGGAATCCGAAAAGAAAGTTTCCAAGGTACAGGAACAGGCTTTTTTTTTTCTTCTCAATCCAGCTCAAAACCATTTCTCTGACGAAGAGTGCGAAGCGGAGGTTTTGACAGCATAGCTGTGGTATGTTCACCTGGGATAAGCCTCGACAGAGCATCCAATGACGCACTTACAGAGCGGAGAAAAAACATCCACGCTTGTATAAATCAGACTTCTGCTGCCTAGCACACATACCCAATTCTGAATCATTCAAATAAATGTTTAAGGGTAAATACGGCATGAAACATTCATAGCAACATCTTCCCTGGAAAGCTTGATTTTTCATATATGCTAAAATATGCAGGAAAACATTCAACAGCGTCATCCTGACAGATGGGGGAAATAGGGAAAAAAAAAAAATACACAACAAAACACATTTTCCAGGCTGGGCGGTACTAATGTGTGTATGTGCCTAAGTAAGTTTTGCGGTATGGTGTGTAGGTTATATTTAGAATTAGCATCAATATTGACACAGCACACTGCATATGACTCATCTGTACCGACACAGGCCAGTGACACCCCTGCCTGCCCTCCTGCGCACATTTCCTTATCGTATGTGAAACCGTTTTCATTTGTGTGTGTGTGTGTGTGACAGTGTGTCCATGTATTTAATGTATATATATGAGTGTGTGTCTGTGTAATTGCCTGAGGCTGCGCCTGGCCCACATTCACTGCAGCACTTGGAGTGGCTGTTTCGCAGGCTGTAAAGACACTCCTGCCTGCTTCACTCAGGTCACTGATTGCCTGTTTGTCGTGTCTGGAGAGAGGAGTGCTCAAGTACTCTGAGCGTAAGGCTTCGGAGCAGCCAAGCATTGATAAGGTGGCCTGGAGATTTCTGCAGACAGCAGCACATCAGTGCATAAATAATGCTGGAGCAGTTAATAGTGTGAGAAAGAGAGAGAGAGAGAGAGAGAGATCCAGTGACACTGCACAAGCTCTTTCCAATTCCCATGATGTCTGCTAGTGTACAATGCACCCTGCATACTTTCCAGGGGATAGCTTTAGAAGTTACATTTACTAGACACCAATTCATTTGGGATAGCCTGCCTAATGTTTTAAAAGATACTGTTCAATAGAATATTAAAATAAGTGCTATTAATCACAGTTCAAAATAAGTTTTTATTAAGTATATATAAAGAGTCAAGACACACTTATACAGTATTTAGAGTAGTTTGAAAATATTTGCATTTATGTATATACTTAATGTTTTATTAATATATTAAATATATAAATTTAGCATTTTTTAATGCATGTGTATACTGATATATACATGATAAATATACACAGTGCACACACATATACTATGGAAACAAACAAAAAATATTTTGAATCCAATGAATCATCTGACAGCACTAATACAAATACGTTTGGGATAAGTAAGATTTATTTTAAAGAGATTAATACTTTTAATTACTTAATTAAGAATGAATTAAATTGATGAAAAGCAAAGTAAAACTCTTTTACAAAAGTGTTTTTTTTTTTTACATTTTATTCATGATAGAATAAAAAAAATACTTATATTATTGTTACTGCAAAAATATTAAGCAGCACTGTTTTATCAAATAATAAGAAGAAATGTTTATTCATCATCAATTAGCTTAATTATGTAATTAAAATTATTTATGTGACACTGAAGATTGGGTAATGGCTGCTAAAAAAAATATTTGATATTTTCATAAATTGTATAATATATTAAAATACAAAACTTTTTAAATAGTCATCATTTTTCACAATATTATTGTTTTTATTGTATTTTTGATTAAATAAATGCAGCCTTGGTGTGCATTAGAGACTTCTTTCAAAAACATTTTAAAACATATATCAATATCTACACATAAAATACACATTTAAATATAAATGGAAATATAACATTTACAATTAAATTAAATACACATTCTTAAATAATATGCTATAATATATATTTCCGTGCTACAATAACATAATAAAACAAAATCATAATATTGTAATATAATTAAAACTAATCCAATATAATTAACATAAATTGTCATAGTCAAATCCCTAAAATGACAAATCATGAAAGTCATGTAAAACAATTTATAATAAGCATGTATCCTTGTAACAACCACAAAAAAAAAAAAAAAAACTCTTTTTCACCAGATTTATTTCAGCCAAATCGTTTGTAGCATTTTGTGTAAGTTGTTTGAAAAGTTTGCAGGTAAATTTACCCCTTGCGATAGCACTAGACTTGTTTCCTGAGTCCGTTTCAGTGTCTTTCAGACTGAACATATATGCTTCCTATGATGTTGTAGAATCTTTGAGGGCTACCAGTTGAACCTAACTGCTCTAATGGCATTTAGCCACCTGTTGGACTTGTTGGCTCTATCGCCGGTGAGTCAGCACAGTATGAGCTCTATGTTGTGCGTGAACCGCTCTATGAAACAGGACAGACTGAGTCAGCCTCTCTTCGATCTAAACTTTCTATCGGTTTTAAACTCCCACTCTAAATGGAACTCAAGAGGAGATGAGAAGAGGAGAGAGATATCTGGCACATGGAGAATGTGAGAATGAATGAGTGGCAGACTGCAGAGTAAAAGCGCACTTCCATGAATGAGTGGCGAAGTGCAGTGAAAGTAACCAAACAAGTCTGAAAGATGGAAAAACAGCGTGATAGTGGTCTGCCGTTCTCTAGGGTTCTCCAGTTGCAGTGCACATGTGACTCAGCAGCTGCAGGCATGAATATTCTGACAGGGATGACAGATCCAAATTTAACCGCAGAACAAACACACACACACACACACACACAGGACGAGTCATCCACAGAAATCTCCAAGAGGAGATGCATTTAGCTTTAGACTTACAGGGGCGGAAAGAAAGTAATACTTTTATTGAGCAAGGATGCATTAAATAAATCAAAAGTGACAGCTGAGACATTTATAATGTTACAAAAGTGTTCTGTTTTAAATGAACGCTTTTCTTTTTAACTCTGCGTTCATCAAACCATGAGAAAATGCATTACTGTTTCTTGCAAAACTGTAAGACATATTTCCTGAGCACTAAATCAGCATCATGTCACAGCTAAGTTAATGTTTGCTGAAAATTCAGCTTTGCGCTCCCAATATTTTTTTTTTATAGCATATTAAAATAGAAAACAGTTGTAATAATATACAGTGCTCGTCATGCACATTTGCTGTATGAAAAAGCAGCTTTGTAATTTTGTTCCACAGGACAAATTCCTACCAGTTTGGAGAGACATAAGGATGGGTAGATGATGACAGACATTTTTTTTAAAGCAAATGATCTGCCAAAGGTGTGACTCGATTGGACATGTGATTGCATGATTTCTGCCACAGCATTTTATACTAGCTAAAATAATTGCTACTTAATTTCTAAAAGATATAAATCAAAATTTTTATATGGAAATTCTGCCCACCATGGTGGAAGAAAATTTCAGGTGAAATAATACCAAACATGCACATGTACTGTAAGTCTGTGCGTATATACACTTGCAAAAGTTAAAACCTGCAGGGTAACACGCTCCAACGGTGAAACCAAACTTGCCGTAAATTGAAACAGAATAGTTTCACAATGGCAAACGACTTCGTGGTAAATACCTGCCACAGAAACAGGGAAAAAAAATGTCTGCAAATGATGTGCTCTCTGAAATGCAAAGAGTGACAGCTGAGTAAACTATGGCTCTTTTTGGCATGGTCTAAAAAGTAAAATATGAAACTGCATTTCGCCCTTCTTTGTTATTTAAACAGGTACAGCTAGTTTCCATTTTTCTCTTGACATAGTTAGAATAACACTAAAACCGCTCCTACACTCCAACATTTCCACAATATTAAATTAGGAAACAATTCATAGTTAACTTAAATAAATATATATATAAAGAAACACTGATAGTGGTCCTAAATGAACTTTATTTGAGTCTCAGAACAACGCTTATACACTACTCATGAGTTTTCATAAGACTCACAAATGCTGCATTTATTTGATACAAACGAGAGATAGTAGCCTATTGAGAAGTATAATCACACAAATGTATTACACAAATTTTCAGCAGCCTTTATTCCAGTGTCACATGATCCTTCAGATATCAATATGCTGATTTAGTGCTTGAGAAACATGTTATTGTTATCTAACATAAAACAGTTGAGCTGCTTATTATTTTTGTGGTGATACATACATTTTAGGATTCTTTGATGGATAAAAAGTTCAAAAGAATAGAATTTACTGTCACTTTTGATCAATTTATAATGCAACCTTGCATTATCATTTAAAAAAAAAAATCTTACTGAGCCTGTAGTATACGTTGAGAAAACGGTCAATGAGAAAGAGAGCAGAATGTGAGAGGTTTCCTAAATGTGAGAGAGACTGACAGAATCAAAACAGCAGCTGTGCAGTGTGTTTACTGCTCGCTCAGAGCCTCCGCCGTCAGGAGGAAGCACCGAAAATCCGACAGACACACGTCACCCATTAATAACTACACACAGAAATCCCTTGATTCAACTTAAAGCAGAACTCCCACGAAGAAAGAGCTTAAAAAGCAATGATCCGAACGTGACGGTAATTGCGTTAATTCAGCGCTTCGAGTGGAATTCTCCTTCGGCACGCTGCTGTGGGCCGGAGAGACTGTTGACTGTTACGGAATTCCTGGTGTGGTTTTTATGGGCTTCCATTGAGTCGAACACTTCCACTATTCCACCCATAAACTTCCTGCTCGTTTGCGCTTGTTGTTTTTAACTGGAGCTCAATTCAGGCCAGATGTGGACCGGCCTGTCAGTCATTTATATTTATTTGTTTATTTGCGTTTTAACACTGTTTAAGAGCACTGGGTGACAGTGGTGAGTCGTAACTTTCACTGGGATGTAGTGATCTATTAAAGGTAATGCAAGCAGGCAATCCCCAAAAATCCAAGAACAAAACAGTCCGATCAGAATTTGGCCTGTGGCAACAGCCAATGAGATTTGCCTTGGCACAAACACAGATGAGGGCGAACACACAGAGAGATTCCCTCTACTGTCTGCAGGGTTTGTGTGCCATTACAGACACGCTCACTGCGCAGTGACTGATGATGCCAATCATTCACTGCCACCCAAATACCATGTGAGAAGAGAAAAAAGTACCGTCTGAACTTAAATGGCTCAGCTTGCTCTCTCAGTCTCTCTCTCTTTTCCTTTTTCTCCCTCTAAGAGGCTGGAACTCGGTCAAACATGCCTTAGTGCTGACGTGGGACGGCTATGGGAACATGTTTTCATACCCAAGGCTCTTATTCTGTGCAAAGAGCTTTACTGGTGGGCTTATTCAAACAGGCGGGAGAGAAGAAATGCTAAAACTTGTAAAATCTTAAATGTACCAGAACACTGCTGTTCTAGTATTATGATGCATGAGAGTTTGAAATCTACTTAATCCAATATCAATCATTAGGCATTAATGAGGTTGATGTAAAATATCGGTACGTTTTCCTACTCTAGTTACTCAATGCCATTCAAAACAATCAACGACAATGGGATTGGCTCTTTAGAAAAATTATTCTTAATACCTGTCAGTTTATGAATCATCAGCATGGGAACGCCTGGATAGGGGGAAAAAATGCTGTTAAACTGTTATGTGATCTTGAACGGAGTATATTCTGTCATTTTCTTGAAAGAAAAAAAAATAATAACGTAAAAAAAAAAAATTTGAATGAATTATTAATCACATGCAAATTCCATTCCATAATAAATTTGACTGATCATTGACATATCGTGAGAGAGAAGTTTTGCAGAGGGAACACGCTGAGGGTGGAATCTAACTAATGGAGGGAGGTCTTAATGAAGCTGTTAATTGCTCTGCAGACTCAGGTCAGACAGAATCTTCCCTGAAATTATTTTATTATGAGAGCTGACAGGGACTTTTTTTGCACTCCTTTTCTTTTTATATAACTTATATATCTGTTCAGACAGCTTACATTACATGGGATAGAGGGAGATTTATGCATTGTTTTCAGATTAGGGTCTGGGATCTGGCATTGTAGCATTTGGGGGTCCATGAAAAGGTTTAGAAAAATATAGAAAAAAAAAAAATCAGTTTTAACTAAACAAATAATATAAAAATTATGATAAAATAAACATTTGAATAAATAGTACATCTAACAGTAAGGTATTAGTATAGGAAAATTAGTATATTAATATTAGTAAATGAGTATTAGAAAAAACACAATAATGCAATGTTATAATGTACTTTATGAACTAATGTAATTTTCCAAATATTTATAAAATCGATTTTTCACAGTATAAATTGGGGCTTTAAAAAAAACAATAAACAAGCACACCTTTCTCTTCTCATGCAAACACGTTCTACTGATTAGCATATACACTTTAGGGAAATTACCTTAAACCTCAGACCTATATAGCACAACACAAATATTTGTTACATTTACTAAAGTTAGGTTTGTTAAGGTCCAGTTTGCATCATTTACATGCAATCAAAACCCATAGGACTTCCTTCTTTGAGACACAAAAGAAGATGTTAGGCACAATGACAGTCTCGGTCACCATGCACTTTCACTGCATGATGCAAAAAAATGCAATGATAGTGAATGGTGACTGCGGCTGTCATTCTACCTAACACCTCCTTTTGTATTCCACGAAAGAAAGAAAGAAAGAAAGAAAGTGAGTATAAATGAATGACAGAATGTTCATTAATTTTAAAGAACTGTCACTTTAAGGCATCTGCTGATGTAAAATGTATATCCGTGATCTCCATCAGGGGAGGGACAGTGTTGAGCTTGAACGCATGAGACTGTAAAAAACAACAAACAAAAAACAATGGCGTCATATCTGCAACACGAGATCGCGCACGTGTTTCGATACATTCAACTCGATTTACAAACCTAAAATCACATTCTTTTTTAAATAAGACAATTACGTGAGTTTTGTTAGCTGTGGTTCGCTAGTCTACCTTAAACGCTTTGAAGGGGGAGGGGGCAAGTGTAAACAGTTTCATAAATGGACAAGTGTTTAAAAAGCGATTCTATGAATAGGCTATTAGGGCAACAGGAAATGTATTTACAATTAATGCTAAAATACGCAGCAACTATATGGTTATGGTGGAACATTTCGGTCTGTCATGTATCTGGGGCAAAGGAAAAATATCCTGGATGGTTCAGTAGCGCCGCAGACAAAGGAATGCAAGCGCAGCTCAAACTGCTGCATCACCTCATTTCCAATGCCCTCATAACATTGATTCATTCAGACGCCTGTCAACTCACTCACTGAATTACCGGAATTCATTAATTAATACATTCAGTAAATGAACTGACTGTTGGGAATCCACTCCGAAAGGAAGAATAGCCTATATGTATATGTACATATATAGGCTATATATATCATTATTGTCAGGTATTGCTAGCACAAAATCACATAG
>JAUCMS010000045.1:7914348-7926391 GCA_032357445.1 Enteromius radiatus
TATGTCCATGTACTCAACTGTTATTATTCAACCATGCCAAGGTCAATTCAGTTTTCCATTCTATGGCACCTTTAAAGAATAAAACAGCCACGATGATCTTAATTTCTTGTGTTTACTGGTTAGCTTTGTTGTGTAGTCATCTGCTTCTCTAATCTGAGTCTATCAGAATGGGACTTTTCACTGTTTGTCTCACCGCAGCTGTTAGTGCTTCAGCTTTTCAAATAGGCATTTCATTAGTGGTGGGGATTTTTTTGCAGGCTTTGTGTAGGTTTTTATGTTGGAGAATGGTGGCTGTTTTTATAAGTGAGTCATTTGGATCATTCAGTCTACCAATTTGTTTTATAACGCTGCATCTTTCAGGGATGAAACAAGTGACTGTTTGAAAGAAGTACTGTAACCGTTTTTTTTTTTTTGAGTTAATGATTCATGTTTCTTGGAATCATTAACTCAACCAATTCCTTCAAACATATTTATTCAGAAATTAAACGAACGACGGATTTATGAGTGACTCAATGAAGTAATTACCTAATCCAATCATTAAATAACATTTAAACTATCAGTGAATCATTGAATCATTCAGTCAACCAATTCAAGCACTGATTCATTCAGAAAATAAATGACCATCGGTGCTTCCTAAATCATGTATTGTCTGAATAGGTCTTATATTTGAATTTGAACTGTTAAAAAAAACAACCATTTATTAATCCTCTCCAATAGCCTCATGGGACAATAAAGTATCCAACAAATTACTGTGTTCATAAGTAAGTCATTGAATTAATAACTCAACTGATTTGCTCTAATTCACTGAGAAACAAAACAAATGAGTCATTTGAATCACAGCCAATCAATTCATTCAGCAACACTGATTAATTCACAAAAAGAAATTCCAGTGCTATGTTAACTCAGTTTGTCATCTTTTACAACTATATTTTCTAAAGAAAAAGCACAGAAAGTAACTGATAATATTGTTTCTAAATTGGATGACTACCTTCATGTCATTTGAATCACTGCTAATCAATTCATTCAGCAACACTGAATCATTCAGGAAAGAAAAAAACAATGATTGCAGGTGTGTCCTGTTAAAAAAATATGTTCTATAAAGTGTGAATATGAGTAGTGTGAATGAAATTTGGACACATTACTTCCTCCATGTTGTTACACGTAACCTATCAACGTCAGTTGCATTGATTCACTGCCATTAATTCATCCTCTCCCCTGGCCTTGTGGAATAGTTAGTTGTATAACAAGTTACCACCTTTATTTGTGAGTCATTAAATTAGTTACTTAAGTGATTTGTTCAATAGCGCTAATCCATTTACCATCAAAAAATGACTGCCTTTATGAATGAGCCATTTCAATCAATTTCTCAACTGATTTAATAAATGACTGCCTTTATAAATTATCACCACCAATCAGTTCATTCAGCAAAACCGGTTCATTCAGGACAACTATTATATTAAGTAAGTACATCTGAATATTGTTTCTAAATTGGAAATGACTCAATATTCATTTTTTGACAATTTTACAACACTCTTACTTGTAGCTCACTGTCGATCTTTCAAAGAGCCTTTTACAAGCACAAAGTCACACATATTACACTGACGAAACTGTGTCATACAGAAAGAGCCAAAAAACTCCAACAAAACTGATTATTAATGTTCATGTATTTGCTGTCTTGCAGTTGAAGAAACTGGGAATATGCAAATTATGAAGTCAAACCTGCTCAGTATGGTGTAAGCCACAGGCTCCCTCAAATCAACGACAGGGACTCACAGTTTCAACAATTGCAATGTGTGAAAATGACACTGTTAAAATTGGGCCGTCATCTCGCATCTTAAACGTGCTGATTTGAGTGAGAGGGAACATGTATCTCTTTAAACAGATCTAAAGCATTGTATCGGCATAAATAAACCAATTTACTTCAGAGACATTATGTACCAGAAGATCATTTCAATGTTCTCCATCCTTCAGGTGCTGGAGGAAAAAAGCAAATCAAAGACTTCAGACTGGTGCATCAGCAGCAGTGAGAGCTCTTTGTCTCCTCTGAAGGGTCTCGGAGGAGCTGTGCTCGCAAGCATGCGAAGAATCGCCCATAGCCACATTTGAAAAGAGCTGGCCAGGGAATCATTCTGATTAATGAAATAAGTTATCTGGAACACTGTGGAATTTATAGACTGATATACAGATATTATGACCCAAATTCTGGCCATTACTAAAAACTGCAACCACCTCTACCATTCCTAGCCTATTTCCAGGCTGTTACCATGGTTACGGGGAGAGAAAGAGAGGGGGAGAGGATGTGAAAGAGAGAAATCTAATACAAATTTCAGAGAAACTTTGTCACCAACAAAAAAAGAGCATGATGATGCGTCAAAAATGACAAGCATTTATAAGGAACGCTGCTAACAAAGCGTGCAAGACATTTTAAAAAAAACACACGCTTTGCTGTCTGAGGAATAGCTATTAACAACTCAGATGATTTTATTGCATCAGTTTCTAACTCACAATTGATCCCGGTACACAAAGACACAGAAATGCCACAATCGCCCTGCAGTTTCTGTAATGTGTAGCTGTTCCTAATGACCTCATCGAAGCCCAGGGTTCCTCCGGTCACTCTAAACCCTCCATAGTCTATTTGTCAATTCTCGCCATTACTCTGAACAACAAAAAACAAAAGGCCAGGATGACAGCATCTCATCCGACGGCCCCTAAACAATACCCTCAGTCCTTTTCTCAATCTCCTGAACACTTAACACTGGCCAAAGAAGATACAACACACAATACTTCACCAAAGGAGAAAGAAATGACATCATGTGGATTGAATGAGTTTGATTCAAGTCGCTCCAACCTCAAGCACATGGCGTGACAGCAGCTGTACTGCGCAGGTAACATTTAAACCTAATTCGCACAATACTTGTTATCCTAGGCTGTAATACACACCACCTCCCTCAAGTTTCCAATAAGAAGATATTGGCTAGTTCTTTTGCTAATGATATTGTTTCAATTTACTAATTCTTTAACTTATTAAAGGTTATTTTTGAAGAAACAACTGATGCGTCTTTATTATGTTTGTCATTGTTGTGTGTGTGTGTTTGTGTGTGTGTGTTTAACAGCACCGGTCTCATCAGCATCACACCAGATTCCTTTGTTTGAGAGAGGAAGGGTTTGCGGATGAAAAGAAATGAATGTCTTAAGCTCTATCGGCCTCTTCTGGTTGAAATGAGAATTACATCGTCAAAAGTTAAAAGTAATATTCCAAGGTGAACTCAATCGACGGAAAAAGTATTGATTACAAGAAATACAAAAAATCATGTCCACTCGTCCTCCTTTTCCTTTAAATAATGTCAAATTCTCGGCTATCGTAAAGCACTGAGGAGATACACACTAAATTACAATTTCGCTTTCGAAGGTAAAGCCCAGTAAAGTTTAATGTGGAAAAAAAATATTTGATCAACATTCTCTGAGTGAAATTACAATTTTTCTTAAAGCGACAGATGACCAAAAATTAAATTCTGTTGCTTGTGCCCATATACAGACGTCAATGGCTACCATCCAGGGCTTGACATGAACTTTTTTGCTCACCAGGCACTCAGAAATTTTACTGGCCACAATTTTCTTGTTGGGAAATTACATTTTATATTGCACAGAAATGTTCCCAAGTCATTTGACCTATTTAAAGGGCATTTCCCATTTACCATATGAAATGCATGCATAATCTATCATAAATTCTTATATCTTACAATCAAATGAAATCAGTATTTACAAAACCGATCTTTCCACTGCAGAAGAAACTGGACTATTTATGACAGTTCAATGTCGCTGAAATATAGCACACATTAATTTACACCGCATGCAAAATTATAACAGCATAATGTTGTGAGCTTGATGTTTTAATATACACACATATATAAATATACCATGAATGTTTTTTCTGACATTCTTCATAACATCTTTTGTGTTCTACAAAACTCACACAACTTGAGGTTTAATAAACGATAAGACAATGTATCAATCAATCAAGTTTTAACAGAATAATTGTATAGCTTCATAAAACCTTTACATTTGTGCACTTAAAACACCCCAAATGATTATTTATGTAGTAATTAACTATTTAAATTGCCCAAAAATGAAGAGATTTTGTCATTAATTACCCTTTTGATGTTCGAAACCTGTATGAATATCTTTCTTATGTTTAACACAAAAGAATAAAACAACAATTGTTGGTCCTCACTGACTACTTTTGAAGTCATTGGCATATATCAACTGTTTAATTACCGGCATTCTTAAAAATATCAATAAATAAACTCATATAGGTTTGGAATGGGTGAGTAAATGATAACAAAATGTTCAAAATGTATCAAAATATACTGTATAGGTCTACTAAGCTTGCACTGTACAATTTTATGATAAATGCAAATATATTATTTGATATATATATATATACATATACAATTATACAATTTTGAGGACTCCAGGGTGATTATGAACATGAAAATATCCAGCCCTGGCTTGAGAAAAACCAAAGAATATATTTCTTATATGCTGCAAAAGATAATTGAGCTTCACAAATTAGTGAAGTGGCTTTAAGAAAAGAGCTAGAGCAGTTAAAATGTCTATTTCCACCATCAGGGAAATAATGAAGAATATCCAATCAACATACAATGTTAGGAAACTGCCTGGAAGAGGATGTGTGTCTCTATCATCCTAAAACACGGCGAGGAGTAGAGTTTGAGTGGCTAAAGACTCCTCAAGGACCACAGCTGGAGAACAGTTGTCAGACAGGGCTGGAACTACAAATGGGACTGGCTTCTATGATCAGATAAAAACTAAAAAAAAAAAAATAAATTGTGGCCAACATGTATCGGAGAAAAAAAGTTTATTTCATCATGAATTTTTCTCTCCATTTTTAATTGTTTTACTTCAATGATAGGTTCAAATGTTGTGAATTTTTTGAATGAAAAATCAAAAGGATAAACAATGCAGATTTATTTTCACAGCCACCTGCTCAGATTTACCAAGAGTGCCAATATTAGTGGAGGGCACTGTATATGTGTGTGTGTATGTTTATATATATATATATATATATATGTATGTGTGTGTGTGTGTGCAAGAGAGAGTTAGAGTATTCGTGAACAACATCCTGTTTATAAAAACTTTAAAATAAAAACCAGAAACGGCACAGACAGTCCCAAGGCTTGTTTACCGGTTTGATTTATTTCAAGATGCGACCTTCACCTGTGTATTCCCGTTCCCAACAGCTTAAGAAATCAGACATCTTATTTACAGCACATAGTACAGAAACTTATGAACATTGAACTCGAAGAGAGAAAAAGAAGAAGAAAAAAATACACCACTTCACTGTTAAACAAAAACTTTTGTAGAGAACTCACTTGAAGATCTTGAACATCCAAATGTGTCTTTACCCTGCTCAAGATTTTCACGGTACAGTGAGCATTCTTCAAGAACCAGTCATGGTGGGATTGTGCAAAAATGTGGGCTGAGTTTGTGTGCTGGGGGCAACAAGTAAACAAAGTGTGACATCTAAAAGGAATTCAAACCTAATGTAACAATACGGCTCTGATTTCTCTTAAATGAAGTACAGGGATGTAAAACTAGTGGTAAGAACAAGGAACTAAAAAGGAACCAGAGTGTGTCGACTGCCCTTATCGTAATTTCATGATTTCTGCAGCATATTGACAAAATCATTCAGACCAGACCACAATCTTTTGATTTCATACATGTTGCCTTCGCAAGCCTTATAAAACTCTCACTCACATTTCTAAACTCCTAACTGCGTTAAGCGTGCCATGTGTGAGCAGCCTCGTTGCCGTCAAGCGACAAAACAAGTCAACTCTAAGGCATCATGTGAACTAAAAATACATAAAACCAAGCTCAGAGAAAGAGCGTCTTTCCCACACTTGCAACAAAAACTATGAAGCGGATAAATTATCATACAGTTAGATAAAGCAAAGAAACACAAGAATACTGAAGTCATGATTAAAATGTTTGTACTCTCAATCACATACACTCAAGTCCATTTGTTACGTTCCCTTCGTTTTCAAAGGGATGTTAAAGGAAGCGGATTGGCCGCACATACACACAGATCGTCCCTTGTTTGTCCATAAACACAAGGTCGACATGCAAGGCATACGTAAGATACATCCCCCGATTTCAATCGATACATAACACTTTTCAGGGCAGACAAATCAAAAAGAGGAAACACCTACAGCACTTTTTTTTTTCCCCTCATAAAAAGGGGTTAAAATTAAAGAACACGCAAAGTGAATGCAATAAAATAAAAACTAAATTTAAAATGATATAATTAGCTTTTGTACGTAACTTTGCTTTCACATTCTCAAGGACCAACACCTAATGGAGGGGAACGAGGCAACCCCCACAGGGAATTCTGGGATGTTGAAGGAAGGGGAAAAAAACGTGACATTCTAGAAGACCTCATTTTACATCCTCCTTTTTACTTAAAAGCCCTCTTTTTGAAAATAAAATGCGTTCGCTGGCTCGTTTAGACTTGTAGATGTCTGAAGAACTGTGTGTGTTTATCAGCGGCCAACAGTCTGTGTTTTACACCCACCTGGCTTTATTTGTGGCCCTGCTATTGCGTATTCTGCTGGATTCACAAGCACATGCAACGCAGCATGCTTGTGCAGTTGAGCGCTGGGAAATGACCCACGCTTTCATGTCATACAGTTACCATCTTCAGAGGTTTCATAGGTGCACAGGGGCATGGGCGGCCGGGGTGGGGTGCTTTAACAGGCAGATTTCAGGGGGTTTCTGGGCCAAACTATTGATATAAACCACCCCAATGTTTGGATTGGGGAGGATAATATAACGGGGACTGTGATTATAGAGTCAGTCTAGCTCTGTTTCATAATGAAAGGGGTTCATGAGGTGCCCTGTCTCTTTTGCTGCTGCGCTCGGATCAGCTCCAGTTGCTTTTTGCACTGCTGGTAGTAGGTGGACAGGCTCTTGTTCTCTTCTAGGAGCTTCTTGTGCTCCTGAGCGAGGCGACAGGCGTTCTGCTGATCCTTCTCATCCTGGTCCAGCTCGTCTATCAACTCTTTCCTGTAGAGAGAAGAGACGACTTTGGTATATAGTTTATACTGGTGGTGTTGTTTTAGCACAGACTAAATTCTGCTTTAATAGATTACATATTTAACAATTTAAAATAACAGTAGCATTTTACATATATTATAAAAAAAAAAGTGTTATAATTTTATAATGTACATTTGTATAGATTTTTGTTACTATTTAGGTTTACTCAAACAATCGAATATTTATATCACAATTAAAAAATGTGTTTAATAGTTTTAGTTAACAATAATAACCCAGGTTCACATTGTACAATCTAATAACTTGATTCGTCACTTACTTCCTCTGTATGAGAAGAGCGATCTCTGTCTGCACCTTCAGGTACTCCTGTGCCATTTTACAGTGCTGCTCAAACACTGCCATTGATTCTTTGGAGTTTGGACACGGGGCTAGAGGCTGCAAACAAACACAGATTCATTCATCAAATGTCATGGCTTTTGGCTAATTAATCTGAAATGCAGAAGTGATATTTATACCAGTCATGGCCTGAACTCCAAAAATATCAAAATGCCTCACTCTCAATTAGCTGTCATGTATTTATAACTGAATTACACCATATCAATAGCATTAAAACTGTAACCCAGACTTGATTCAATTAGAGGGTTGTTTTTACATCTTGGGAATTTTTGTTTCCTGAGAGGAAGGATACCACAGCACCCTGGAAAGAAAACCATCTAGGCCACAGATATAGACTCAATAGTTTCCATGCATGTGCAGTCATACTTCACAATTAGCAATGCACTAAAATGAAAATTCTTGTCTGAAAATCAAAAAAGTTAATTCTACAGAGACTGGGCTGAAAACTGAAACAGAACATACTACATTTCTATGTGTAGACATTTCATAATTTTACATTGGCCAAAATTCTACTAAATTCTGTATATCCTATCATTAACATCTGTAAGCGTGTACCTGTAACTGATGGTCCAGGGTCAGGTAGGCCATAGGGATGGAGTTATCTGAGCCATTGGTGTCTACAAGAATGAGGAAACATCAGAAAACCATCAGGTTATTTATAATATTTGGACTTCAAGTAGATCTGTAGCAGCCCCCTACGCAACATAAGTGTTTTTTAGTTTGTTGTGTAACGCTGATAGTAAACTCTGGTAATCCGCAGAAAGAGAGTGAGAGTTCAGCAATAAATAGAGACTGCGACTGTCAGACAGAAAAGCATCTTAAATCATTGATGATGCTTACGTAACGTCTGCCTCTCTGCCTGAGCCGTTTACTGTCACTGATACCGATTTACACATACTGTACAAACACACTGAGGACATGAACTTTGAGGTCATACTGAGGGAACATAAGAAGTGTGTTCAGAAATATCTTTATAAAATATAACAATCTGCAATGATGCAATTTCAAATGTGCAGAAAGCTGCCATATATATATATAATATATCAACTATAACCCCAGCTCATAACAAAGTTATTAAACATTTATACAATCCATTTTTAAATATAGATGTGTGTTTGATTGGTTATAAAGAAAACTGTAGACTCTACCTGTCCTGTCTGGCGTAATCATCCTCACACTGGGACTGGATGATCTGCTGTTGTTCCTACTATCCTGTAATTAGTCAAACAATATGTCAGCTATATATACATACATAACATTTGATATTGACAATAAAATATTGTAAATTCCAATGGCTTTTGAAGAGCACTGCAGGAAGAAGATGCTACAGATCTTTTCATAAAAGGCCCTCATCAAATGGTGCAGTTGATGGTCACCATAAGGAAGCAATATTTACAATCATGCAATCATGTGTGCAACATCCTCCTTACAATTGATTTTAAAAACCTAAAGGTCTACTACTGAATGTCTCACCAGGGACCTTAATTGCTCTCACACACTCAGAGAGGAAATTATATCTTACGTTAATATTTCTGAGTATGCAAGTTGAAATAAAATTTAATTCAAAGATGCATTCATTTTCAAAAGTGACAGCTAAGACTTAATGTTACACATGATTTCTATTTCAAATAACTTTCTATTCATCCTGGATAAATCATTCCATAGAAAAATGATTAAAGCAGCACTACGGTTTTCACAATGATTACTAGATAATAATAACTACAGTAATGACTGCTAAAAATCAGCTTTGCCATTACAGGAATACATGCAATTTTAAAATATTTAATTAAAAGACAGCTATTTTTAATTGTAAATAAGGTTTTTCACAATATAATCGTTTTACTGTAATATTTTACAAAATAGTATTTTAGTATCTTGCTGACATAAATTTTTTTTTTTTTTAAAAGCATTCAAATGTATTTTGTTCAATGTATAGTTACTAGTACAAAGTTATCAAAAGTATACCTACGAATTGAATTCACTCAAAAAAAAAAAAAAAAAAAAAATGCAAGCACGCAGTACTTAAAAAATAAATAAATAAAAATCAAGGGATGAGAGAAACTCAACCCTCAACTGCCTAAACTTAGGATGAACTCTACTGTTTTCCCAACAGCACAGAGTACAAGAGGAAGAGAGCAAGATGATGTTAGGCTTCGACAGTTCAAAAGCCCCATGGGGAAAATCTAGACCCACAACTCCTCTGTCTTCTCTTACAAAGCTTATTTTGATAAACTATTGTGTCCTCCCATTGTGCAATCAGATGTGAGAGCGCTTGTTTCATAGCAGACATGGAACAGCATCTAGTTACCTGGTTGTAAAAATGCTTGTAAAGATTGTTTTTTGAATCTAAACTTTCGGGTTCAGATTTCTTAAACATTGCACCACTGAAAGTGTAAAATTGAAGCATCGTACCTGACTGGACTCCGTACCAATCGCAGGAAGGTCCTGCACTGAACTGCGTCTATGAGGCTCACAGGTTGCTGCAAAAAAAAAAAAAAAAAAAAAAAAAAAAAAAAGAGAATAGAAAGAAAAGAGTTTTATTTGTAGTGCATGAGCTCTCGCCCCAGGGCTGGAGCAAGAGGGATGTGACAGACAGCTGCACTGATTAAATCCCCAACTCACTACCATTACAGCATCCTCTCTAATGTGGCTTTCACGTGACCAACCCCTCACAAGGACATCCCAGCAAAACACACACACACACACACACCTTTCCCCAAAATCAGTAGACCACACCCACAGAATCACAAGGGCAGCTTGGCCAGCACTGATTGGACAGCTTCTATCATAGAATGATGACTTTTTTTTGGTTTGGAATTTAATGAGTTTGTATTTATAGAGCGTGAAACAGCAATGATGATAGGAGCTGTACTCTCAATCATGACTATTAGAAGATTACACAAGTTTGCTAAAGCCTAGAAACAAACACAAACTGATCTTGTTGTAGGAAAACTGTATTTCAGGTAGAGCATCTGGAAAAATACAACCATGTGCCTTAATAAATATGATTTACAGAAAAATGCAAATGTTTAGGAGGAATATTCCAATTTAAATACAACTGAAGCTCTGCAAACATCTGTGGCAAGTTGACAGATTAAAAAAAAAAATTCTCCTGCAGTGTAAGGAAACAATGAAGCAAATACAATTTAAAATAGAAATCATTCCGCTTTAAAAAGTTTAATTATATTTATATAAGGTATGTGCATCTGACTTCTAATGCCGTGGTCTCTGTAGTGTAGTGTCTGTATTCATCAGCTGTATGCCACAGATACTGCTGATAGAACTTCATTTGCATTTAGGCAGTAATACTGCTTTAATATAGATGTAATCTCTTTTAAGCAATGATATCGGCCCATTCAAGAACGTAATTAAAAAAACAAAAACAGCAGGGAAAAAAAACTCTATAGTGAATATGCCCATTTAAAACACTCTTATTATTATTAATGATTGTCACTGATGAGGTCAATTCCATGACAAAAATGATTGACAGGATACAAGCTTGCATGCAGGAGGGATACAATTCTGATGCAAATCAGTTTCTCTCATTGTTACACTAAATTAATAACCTCTTCATCATGCAACTTTTTTTCCTACTCTGCAATCCTTCAATGTCCCCATTTCCTTCAGCTTTATTAGGGATGATGAAGATAATAATAGCGATGACCCTCAATGTGAAGGTGATTTATCACAACCACATCCACCAAATTAATGAACGTTTGCGTATGGAGGGAAGAACAAAAAGCAGAGCGTTTAGTGATATCCTTTCTGCAGGTGAGACAAGAACAAGCTAGTGTACGACCACTGAGACAGAGAGAGACACACGCAAACACAGACGCTGGGTGATCCTCTTTCACCTGCTACAAAGCCTAACAGGAAGACTTAGGCAGCCAATCAATCCACATCCCCATCTCCACTCTCATTCACCCCACATGCTGATCAACTGAATTACTGCTTATGGTATTCTCTTGAGACACACATATATATATATATGAAAATAAATCTGCATGGTTTATCCTTTTGATCTCTCATTCTAATAAATTCACAAAATTCTAACCTATCATTGAAGTAAAACAATTAAAAATAGGGAGAAAAACTCATGATGAAATAAATGTTTTTTCTCCAATACATGTTGGCCACAATTTTTGGCACTCAATGTCCTTTCCCCAAGTTAATAGCTCTGAGTTTTCTCCTGTAATGCCTGAAGAGTTTGGAGAACACCTGATAAGAGAAAAGAGACCATTCTTTCCAGAATCACTCCAGACCAGCTCCATGTTGGTTCTCCTCACTCAGGGTTCAGGTCAGAGGACTGGGACAGCCAGGGCAAAAGCTTCATTTTGTGCTCAGTGACTAATTCTTGTGTTTATTTTGAAGTTTGTTTTGGATTATTGTCCCAATGGAAGACCCATTGTGACCCATCAGATTTATTGATTTTTATCTGTTGGTATTTGATAGAATCCATGATGTCATGTGTTTAAACAAGATGTCCAAATATAGACCCACAACATCAGAAACACAGCAGTATACTTCATTGTACACATGGGGTACTTTTTATCCCTGTGTTCACCAAACCCATCTTGAG
>JAUCMS010000045.1:7929878-7946922 GCA_032357445.1 Enteromius radiatus
TAGAAAAATTTCCTACTACATTTGAGCTGTGCTACTTTTAATAGTGAACAGTTGTACTACTTAATATTTTTGTGAAAACTTTTTTGTGAAAGTTTTTCAGGGTTCTTTGAACGCAACTCTAAATAACAGCATTTATTTTAAATAAAAATCATTTGTAATAATGTAAAAGCTTTTACTGTTCATTTTGATCAATTTAAATAAAAAAATAAATAACTTACTGATCTCAAATGTTTGAATGGTAGTGTAACAGTCCAGAAGAATTTAGTCAAAGCATCTAAACCATTTGTTTTCTCACCCACACCAATTGAAAATGATTTAAACAAAATAAAATGAAAAAGCCATGAACAAGTATTAATTATTCAAACCTATTCTGTAATTCTGTACCTGTGCTGGCGGCAGAGTTACTCTGGCCTTCATCTGAATACTGATAAGGGTACTGAAGAGGCTCTTCTGATCCTGGGAAATACTACAGGGGGGAGAGAGGGATTAAATGGAAATGGCTGAATAAGATGTAGAATAGACAGGAACACTGAAATGATTTGCCAGGCATGCTGCTGGTGGTGTGGTGTTACCCTCATAAGGTGGCTCATAATCTTCACTATCTCCTCCATGGAAGGCCGCTGCGATGGGTCTTTGGACCAACAACGAGTCATCAGACTCTCTATGGGCTTCGGTAGGTTCTTAATGAGAGGTGGACGTGTGCCTACAAAAAAAGAAGACTGAAGCTTCTAATCTTTGACCAAAAAAAAAATAAAAATAGGGCAATTAGTGACAGGGCAAATGTAAAAATTACCACGGTGCACAGCCCACATGATGCGGAAAGCAGGGCCACCGATTTCATCAAAGGGCTTCCGGCGTGTGATCACCTCCCAGAGAATAATACCCCAACTGAACACGTCACACTTCTCACTGTAGTTACTGCCTGCAGGACATACATACAGATAGTAATTAGCTTTACATGCTCATAAATCACTAATTAAGGTCCACATTCTAGTTTATTCTAGAAAATTCTATTCTAAAAAAAAAAAAAAAAATTCACATTCCTGTGATTACACAAAACGGTTTTTTGAATGTTTCATGTTAAAGAGAATTAGTATTTTATTATTATTAACATACTTTATATAATGCATAAATAAAGGATTACATTGATGGATGAGTACAGCAAAATTATTTGCAGGATTGCAATACTATATAAGAATTTAAGGCCAGTAAGTTTTTATAAATGCTTTTTGATCAAATAAAATGTAAGCTTGTTGAGCATGAGATGAACAATTAACTTTCCTTACATTTATTACTATAAATATTACTCTTATTTAAATTGTAACAATTATACACAATAAACCGTAAATTATAGAACTAAAATAACTACTTTCAAGGAGTCCAGCACATTTGGTAAATAATTAATTATTGTATGGTAAGGTTGACATTTGCATCAAGCTGCCCAAAAAAATATTGATGCAAATGGTACCATACAATATAAAGGATGAAAGCTATTTCCCATTAGCTCATTTTCAGCCATCCTGGGTGGGGGAGCCTTTATCTTGTCGGCCCTTTTTGAACAGATGAGCTAATTTCCTCTCATGCTGCCCTGGAGAGCCTTAATTGCTGCTCTTATTATTCTTAAATTACAGCGCCTTGCACTAGTATGTCTTTAGCTGCCTTGCTCTGGTCTTCTGATAATACTGTTGTCAGTGCAGCAAATGAGCAGAGCTGCGTCTTCTCTGCTGGCATTGCTAGTGGAGTAATAACATGGGATTTCTGCTCCTCCCCAAACAAACAAGATAACAACCTGCTCCTAATTGATGTTTCCTCTGACCCCCCTGACAGCCAAGTACCCCTGAACGTGTTTGGTAAAATTGAAACCCATTACCGGTTGATTGCGAAAGCATGCATTAAATTATAATGGTTTCATCCATCATCTAGACCAGGAATGTCCACCAACTCTGGTTTTGAGAAAATATTAGTTTGAGTGATAGTGAAGACTGAAATGGCCTATGAGAAGTCAATTAATGAGAAACAGGAAAAAAGCTAAAAGAACAACAAAGAAGTTTTGTTATTAAAATCTGAGCAAGAAAATAAATAAAAAAACAGCCCATTTAGAAGGCAAAGCTGTACAAAACTGAACACAAACGATTTTGGATAGTTCCTGTATCTTGCCTTCAAACACCTCCGGGGCCATCCAGGCTGCGCTTCCCTTGTTATTAGTCATGTGTGTCTGGATGTCACATGCTGTCCCGAAGTCACAGATCTTCAACACAGTACCACCAGCAACCAGGAGCAGACTTGGAGCAAAAAAATATACAAAAGATATAAACAGAGATATCTCCAGGAAGAAGAAAATTATGTAGCGAACTCACAGACAACTTTTAGGCATCCTGGGAATAGTTTTGCTTTTTTTTTGTTAGTCTATTGCTGTGCGCTCAAGAAACATTCCTTATCTCAGTTTATGAGAAAAAATAAATAAATAAAATTGTTCAAAAATTCCAGCATGAGAACAAAGATTAACCACATTTTTTATAAACACACTTCAACTAGAAACTGCTACAATATTTTGAGTAGAAATGGAGGTATACAGATGGCAGTTAACAAGTCACCAACTGCGATTTAGTCCTATTAAACTAAGTTTAAGCACTTCTGAATGGTTCATGGGGGTTTGATGCCAGCTTTAGTGGGCTGTAATATATCAAATGTTAGTAATAACCCAGTTCTTCCTGAGAACTTCATTCTCAGTGTCTGGGAGAGAAGCCAGCTGACCATTTCCATGGTGTGCTGCCAGGGCTTTTTACAAACAGAGCCTCATAAATAACCAGCCCTGGCCTGGACAACACCATACGCTGCCATGATGTAAGTGATGCAGCGTAAGACTCCAGAACATACACCCTCTGACACCTGGACTGGACCGCATTTATGATTAACGACAGCCCTGAATGATCCAGTAATGTTTCCATCACAGTCAAAAAATTAAAATAAAATAAAAACGCACATCAACACATGTAGAGTGAAACAAATGCTCTGTTTACGCCTGGTATTAATCTCAGGTGATTTAATCACACGTGGTCAGGCAAGACTAAATATAATCAGGTGTGTTTTAAACCCTTTAATAACAGCAAAACCAAATCTTTATGGACATGGAGACATTACACAATATGAACTAACTGTAACAGGCATAAAGGTGAGGAGAAGAAGGAATTTTCAGTGTTTTCCAGTGACATGATGCAAGACATTGTAATGAGAGAGAAATGATGGAGGTGCATACTTGGGAGGTTTGAGGTCCCTGTGAATGAGAGCCTTTGGTTTCATGCCGTGGAGATAAGAGACCCCCTGAGAACACTGCAGGCACCAGCTCATGGCGTGAGATGCAGTGTAGTGAGGAAGGGGCTCTGCACCATGCAGCACTGTCAAAAAGAATAGTCATAAACACAAGGACACATTCACTCACTCAGTTGTGCAACAGCCTCATGTGCTTGGACACTGTGAAGAACTTTGGCACTAGCCATAACTATAGGCCCAAGTTTAGAGAGCAATTCTGAGCTAACTATTTTTGAATTAATTAAGTAAAGGACATGTAAAATTGTACCACGAAAAATACTCCATAACTCTTGTGTTTTATTTGAGCATTTATACAAGTTTGTATATAAACTCCAAATACAATTTTTCACATCACTGCAAATCTACAACAGAAACTAAATAAAAAGTACAAAACTGGAGGTTTTTAAGTCACAATTTTAAATTTTATTTACTCGCTTTATATACCTTTATAAAACCAAACCTAATATGGCAGGCAAAAAAGACCTTCAAAAATAGTAAGCATGATTTTTTTCTTTTTAAAAGCCAAAAAGTGTTTGCTAAGACTCAAGACCTTGACTGAAAACCATATAGCCTACTCTAAGTTTGGGGTTGGTTCTTTCTTTTGAAGGAAGTCTCTAATGCTCACCAAGGCTGCATTTATTAAAATGACAGTAAACACCAGTATTGTGAAATATAGTTCTTATTATCAATGTTGAAAACAGTTGTGTTGCATAATACGTTTGTAGAGAATGTTGTACAATGTTATTTTACAGATTATTTGATGAACACAGCACTTATTTATGATTATTTTATTAAGTTATTTTTACTCTTTATTTCCTTATAATGTCTTTATCACTTTTGACCGGTTTATTTTATTTTAGAAATGTATTAACTCCAAACTTCCCAATGATAGAGTAGTAGACTTTGAAAAGTTCTTTTCAAGAGTTTGTAATGCTACTGGGTCAATAAAATGTTGCAACTAATTTACTAAAACATACTCACCATTGTACAATGAACCTCCCTCTGCATATTCCATCACCAGACATACCTGCAGTAAAAGATCAGCAAACTTGTTTCAAGTTTCTTTACACAAAAAAAAAAGAAAAAAAAGATTATACCTAAAGCAAACTCTTAACATCACTTTTTATGATCTCATGATCAAAATCTTCTAACATGTTGTAGAGACTTACAGGGTTACTGCAGGAACCGTACAGCTTCACAATGTTGGGGTGATTTACACGGGACAACTGGCGGAGCTGGAGAAGACAGAAGACTCAATCAGTTTTAATTAATTTATTTTAATAAAACAAACCAAATGTCTGTTTATCCATAATTTATTGTTTCTGACTACAGTTACTAAGGTTACCAAGTGAAACAGAATACAATAGTACCTCAACAATGAAGGCATTTCTCTCCGATTCACTCTCTATAGTCTTGATGGCCACATCTCTACCTTTCCACTTGGCCTTGCACACAACGCCGAATGCCCCTCTGCCCACCACCTACACAACACACATGTAAGAGATCACCCCACAGAATGAAAGCACATATTCACAACCTTTCAAAACAAACCAAGCACAAAAAACAGGAAACCATAACACAGTGTAACACGTAGAACAGTGTAAAGGTGTTTCATGAAACAAACCGCAAAGACATAATTCAACAAAACACACGCATTAGTACTTCAAAAACAGTGTGTCTTAAACCGAAACTATGAAAAACGTAACAACTGGATTTTAAAATTAGGTTATGCATACTGATACAATGTCAAATGTCCCACTGATAGTATTAGCTATCGAGGGAGCCTTTGCAGGACATTTCCAAACTCCTGTCAGTTTGTTTATTAACATTATCACCTGCTTATCATGCCACTCACCTCTTCAACCTCAATATCAGCATAGTCTATCTCCTCAAACGGGTACATAGGTGGTGTTTCCAGCATTTCGGCGGAGAACATAGACATCGCTAGCTCGTTAGCCAGCTAATCATAAATACACAAACAGTAGACTTTATAGTCCTGAAACTCTTCAGAGTTCACAACCGAACGGTTTTAGAATAAACACGGAAGCTGGAGAGCCTCTATCCTCGACACGGTCTGCATTACACAGATATGTGTGTATGATAAGTCACTTTAAAAACTTGTTTAGCGGCTAACGAGCTAACCTGTCAGTGTAATCCGTTAGCCACGCGGCTAAGAGGCTCCGAACCAGATTAAAGTATGTCAGACATGCCAAACGACGGAAAATTGTTTTCATTCAGAAGGGGAATACGCCCTAGGGTCTCTGTGAAGTGCACTTCAGGGTCGCATCGACATAAAAGCGCCGGCTGTTGCGTGTTAGCGCTAGGCCGCTTGTTGGCTCGCGCTGGTGCGGTCGATGGATCTCTCCTCCGCGCAGCGCTCACTCCACACCGCCGCTGCCGCTCCGCACATCGGCCTTCCTATGTACCCGATGATACCGCTCGCTAAAAATCTGCTTTTACGTGTCCCGTTAACCAGGACAGACCATCCGAGCCATCGGACGCAGAGCTAGAATTTTGCAGCTCTCGCTTCCATGGGCTCGTTTGTTTTTCTTGTTTTCTGCGGGGGATGTTTAGGCTTCAGGAAGTGTGCGCTCTCTTGTATTGTGCCCCCTCCAGTCCATGCCAACTGAAACGTCTCCAAGACTGGAGTCAAACAAGGCCTGCCAGAATCCTTTCCCGTCGTTATAACAGGGGATTCGTCATGTTATAATATTTATCTGGAGGTGTATTTCTAATCAGAAGGAAAATATATATATAAATTTAATTACTGAGTAGCATCTTTTCTGCACAAGGTAACATCATGCACAAAGGTCCAAAAAAATACTTTCTTGTTTAAGCAACACACATAGAACTGTTTTTACAAAACAGGACTAGTTGATTTTAAACTCCATTGTCACCACAATTAGATAATGTTAAAACAATGGGAATTACCTAAAATAAAGTTACAGAAATTAAACATAAGGGCCGTAACAGAGAATATTAGCACAACTGCTTGATACTATAGTAGAAATATAAAAATGATCAAAGTGTGTGTGACATTTCAAATAATGGCAGGTGAAATATGGCAAAAAGTGTACTTACAAATTTATTTTTTCTCTTCTATTTTATTTATTTATTTATTTCTAAATTTTGAACAAAGCACAATTAAAACAAAATATATGAACACAATTGGTGTTTCAAAATCAAATCAATAAAATAAACCTGTCCATAAGATGTTTTACATTATAAAATATCCCAAAAAAGTGTGTAAAGCAAAGCTTATTATTTTCCAAGTTTTCATGTATTAGTCATGTTGTCACTTGCACTAACACCTGTCTAAAAAGCATTTGGGATCCATACCTATCCAAGTCTATTTGTACAGTCTTGTGTCATTAACTGGAATCACATCAAACTGATCAACAAATCAAATTTGCTGAGCAACCTGATCACATGCCCTTGGTGAGCTAATTATAAACCCAGAATTTCAACCATCATTTCATGACAGCTGAAAATGATCCCTATTCATCACTGGGAAAAAAAAAAAAAACTGCTGGAAAACTATAAACAACATTCGTTCATATGCAAACAAGGTTACTGAGATGAAGTAACCTTTCCAGCGGTGCGCTGTCCTCTCTGGGGAACTGGTGACATCATTTCCACTGTGGGTTCCATGGAACGGGTAATGGTGCAGGTCTGTCTCCTTCATTTCATTTGAATAGTAATACTGGCAGGAAGTAGAGGAGACCGGGGCTAGCAGTCAACATTTTTACCCTGAATATTTCTATTGATTTGTGTACAATTTGTATATGGTAAATAAATAAGTATTATTACCTATTATCCCTCTTCAAGAAGATACCCCATCTGTAATTTATTTCAGCAAAATTGAAACAATTATGAAAGGTACTGTATAAGAATAAATATTGATTTAAGCCCTTAGTTAGGCACATGTAAATAAAATAATACGTTTCAGTAATGATGTTATGTCTTGTCTCTTTTATATAATTTAGATGCCCTGATAATTAAATTAAAATAGGTTACAACATAATATATTAAATTTATTAGCAAAAATTGATTTTTTTATTATTTTTTATTGTGTTAGATTGGTTGCATTTTTATTTTTTATCTACTCAAAATAACCAAACTGCAGTTTGATTAAGATTAACTAGAATGCACAATGAACAAAAATTATTTTTTAAATCTGTTCAATCTGTTTTTGCAAATGGTCTCTTCATATACAATTATGACACAAAGCACAAAACAATTAAATGAATCTTTACACCATTATTATAAAAAAAAGCTTTCTTATGGAAATTTTTAGAAGAATAGATCCAAAATCAATAAATCTTCCACATAAATATCCAAAATAGACTTTTCAGTACATTCTAATGAAAGCAATCAATTCTCTTAAACATAATGCCATTATGATGATGCAGTGATAGTAATTAAGCTGAGCGGATATATTGAATTGTGGCCACACAGGAACCATTTATATCCCCATGTAATAATTAGGCTTAATGATAAAGCCAAATGGCTCATTAGAATGCTCATCCACGTTCGTCTGAGACAAGTACAAGGGTAGGCATATGGTGTGGGATCTGCACTCTGAACAGATGATATTTGCTTACCTTGTGTTGCCAGGGTTGCCTTCATCCAGAACACACACAACATTGCCCTCATCTGCTTGTTATTTTGTAAGGCGTGGGAACAGGCTTCATTCTGTCTAACAAGTGAGAGTTCATCATCAACACAGCCACGATTTCGAGCTTTATTACTAAGGTGGTTTCTTTGAAGGACTAATAACTGAAAGAAGTGAATCTCCTTAACTTTATCGTCCCACCACATGGTGGTACTGGTGCTCTATCCCGTTTGCATCACCAGGAGGAAGCGCTCCATTACCTTCACTTTGATAAAGTGTTGAAGCAGCCACAGAACACGTCCTAGGTACATATGCATTGCTGTGATACAATTAGAATAAATTCATTAATTTCCTTATGCCGGTATCAGCACTCTGTTGAAGTGGAAATAATCTTTTGCCTCTAATAAGTTGATTGATTGCATAATGTTTCTGTAGCTGACAAACATTTGTCTTTCGTTTATGGCTTTTTAGATGCCGTAAGCTCTTAAGCTTGGCATTATGAATATCCATGTCCCAAATAAGACAAACAATGTTTAATTGGAGTAGGAAGAGTGTGTATGCGTGTGGGGTAGGGGGTGCAAGAAAAGGCTGTTCTTTGTAAATATTCATGCAGATCATTTTGTGTAAGTAGAACAATTCCCTCTGCTGCAGCCAGACAAGCAAAACAGAGAGGGAGCATCAGGGGACTGTGTGCAGTCATTTTGTTAAAGAATTTTAACTCTATCTAAATGCTCCATTCATTTGCTCTGGATTTATGTGACACTTAAAATAAATCAGCTGAAGAATAAACCCAACAAGCTGATTAGTACTAGTCTACTGCTGCTGCTGCTGTAGCAGTGAGCACCCACATAAAAGAGCCCTGTGAGAAATTGCTATGCTCGCTGAGTACTGTTCTTGCATTTTATACCTTTTACACAGCGTAAGCCTAGAGCAAAATAAACGCTTTGTATCTGTAATGTGGTTTGATGTGCATATGGCCTGTTGTCAAAAATGTTGCACATGCAAATATTATTGTCTTTTGACAAACAATGTATTTTGGTCAATGTTCCTTATATTATGCGTTGTTTGCGATGGTGTATCGCCTGTGAAAATAGCTCTAAATGAAGCCACAGAAAAATCGATCATTGTGCCTTCGTTAAGCAGCAGAATATAGAGGGGGTTTGTGTAGCCTTTATATGAGTGAATCAGTTGAGTGATTGATTCATTGAGTCACTTATAAAGTGGCTGCATCTGAAATTGATCAAATCATTTGAGTAAATGATCTTATTTGATTTTTAACTCATAAAGGCAGCCATTTTATTCTGGCTCCTATGAAGGACATTCTTTAGAATGAATGAGTCATTCATAAAGAATCACTTTTATAATTACTTAGAGAATCAGTATTTACTAAAATCACTGTTGATTCAATTATGGACTTCCTCATTCATAAAGGCAGTCATTTTTTGGTCCTGATTGTATAGTTTGAATGAATGATTCAGTGACTCATTCTTAAAGAATAGTTCTTTTTAAATTCCTGATTGAATTACATACAGTTTCTCACTCATAAAGGCAGTGTATTTTGTTAAAGAATAAATCAGTGCTTCTGAACAAATTGCTTGAATTAATGATTCAGTGATTCACACATCATTTGTTTCAGCTCCTGAATGAGTCATGTTTCGAAAGAATCCATTAAATGAATCATTTAAATGACTTACTTCTAAAGACAGGCAATTGCTGACACATACATACTGTACTGCCGTACTGTGACATTGCCTGCAGAAAATGGTACCAAAACATTTATTTTATGAAAGAACATTTCTTACAGTGTTAGCTAAACGATGATATATCACATAATGCACAATATTGCTGTTTCACACCGAACTTAGTTATTTGAATGCCTCATAACAGCATATGAATAAATGGCCTGTTCTCTCTCCGTAAAGCATAATTTGAGCTCGGCCGTCCCTGCAGGGTGTTGGGTGACAGAGTTACTGCAGCTGCTCTCAGCTGGAGCCTGGCTGCACAGCCAAAGAGACCAACTGCTGAGCATGGGGACCAGCTGAGACTGACCTTTCCGAATTGTTCCACCCGAGCTGGGGGACATTACGCTTGATAAGTAGTGCCAAGCGAGAAGGGGGGTCGTCAGGGGCCGAGACTGTACCGCGGCGCGCCAGCGCCTCACTCAGACCAAGCAGATCCCAGCGATAAGACCTTTATTGTCTCACTCCTGTTATAATTTGTCAGTCAAAGTTTAAAGAGGATGGAAACAAGCGCAGTGAATGACCTTTTCTGTCTGTTGCAGCTTCTGCGTTGCAACTTTAGAATCAGGGCTTTCTATCAAAGGCGTCAGACATTATTAATCTTTAAGAGATTCATACAAGTAGATGAGAGCATTATCCTCAAGTGCCCTGGTTTATTACTATCTCAATCCTTTTTTATCTGAAAAAATGGAGCGAGTACCACGTCTTATCTGACGCAATGTTGTCATGTGAATTTCACAGCAGTCCGCGGTAAAAAAAGAAACATTATTAAGCGCAAAATGTTTTCTCTCAGGAAATAAGTGATGTAAAATTGGCTAAAGTGTAATTACATTTATCTTCAAAAACAACAACCTTGCAGACTAAATCGACACTTTAATGGAGAATTTCCACTGGAATTTATAGCCAAAGGCTAAGCATTTGCATTCAAGAAACCAAGGTATAAGTCCTGCAACTCTACCTCATAATGATGCAATGGAAAAGTGCAAAAATAAACAAAATAATAACAATGATCTCATGAGAGCATGAATATAGACGAACGCTGTGCACCAAAGGAACGGTATTTGTCTGGTAATGAGCTCTAGGGGCCAGAGCTTTACCATTATCAGCAGTGCTACAGAAAGAGGCCTGCTAAATATCTGCGAGTCACGGTGTTCTGTTCTTTACGACACACTTTTGCTTATTTTCTGTCTTAGCTTCACTCCATTTGTTATGCAGTGCCTACATCTTATTTCAAAGAGAATCAATCATTTTAAAACGTGATTTATGCCATGTGGACGGTGTCCAGAGCAGTAGATTAGCTCTTTAAAGCAGTCTCGAAGGGATTCAGCCCAGTAAACACTAGCTGTTTTTGGGACCCTGAGGTCAGCCATTTTCTTTTTTCAGGGTCACACCGTCTCTGAATAAATGACTCATTGTGATTGTAGTATAAGGGCTGCAGTAGCTTCGAATAAAACGATTTGTGGCCGAGGCACGTACCCAACCTCTCTGACTCTGTGTGGCTCAGAATTTGCTGTGATTTCTTAGAATAACTAATTAAAGGAATATTTCAGCCAAAATGAAAATTGTGCATTTTTTTTTACTCGCTTCTGAATCGGTTTCCTTTCTTCTGCAGAACACACATTTCAGCTGTTTTTGTCTATACCATACAAGTAAACAGGATTTCAAGGACGTAAAAGTAGCATAAAAGTAATCAGTCCAACTTTGATGGTTTAATCAAAGTCTTCTGAGGTCTCATCGGTGATGCCCTCAAGAGATTGACACAAAAGAACCAACACAGTGCAAGTGCTTTCTGGAAGTGAAAACCCCATTCATTTTCTCCATAGGGGAACTGATTTTTAACGTTAACTTATAAACATTTGAAAACAGAGAGGTACTGTGAGCAACAAGGTTGTTAATTAGGAGTATGTGCTTTCGTTAAAGTCACCAGCTTGCATAATTTCAACTTATTTTTAAATAACATGTTTAACAGCAGAAGTCTACCCATTATTCTGAAAGAAATCTCCAGCTGAGAATAGAACAAAAAGTTGTTGAAAAAGTGGACTATTTACACCAAGCACAATTACTATAAAGATTTAGTTTTTAATATTAATGATCACAAAGATAACGATAAAGACACAGAGAAACGATATAGTTGGAATAATTTTCAGAAAAATTGTTTTCCAGCTGATGAATGATAAAAACATTGACATCCAATCAGAATCCATCCTGCTATCGTGAGCTGGGGAATTTAAAGCGACAGACGCGTGTGCGCTTATAATAAACAGATGATATAGTTCGCTATTGTGGACAGTGACGATTACAGTATATCGCTATCTTTTTGTTCTGGGTGTAAATGGAGCTTTAAACTCCATGACGTTTGCTGGTGTTGACATAAATATTTTGATTTGATTTTGAGAATGAACTACTTAAATTTCACCGTTTATCAAATCACTTTAGAAGACTTGGATTGAACCACTGTGGATTAGCCTACTTTATAATTTAGTTCCATTTGGATCTTGGAACTTTCATTTTTATCTTCTTGTTCTTTAGTGTTGGTCTGTAAATAACATAATAACATAAATGTAATTCTTGGGAGAACTATCACTTTGAATACTGACCATACACTAATGAAACTTATCCAAAACATCTTCAAAATGTGCCTGAGTGAAATTTCTCAGTGTGAAGAAATTGAAGACAAAACGCCAAGCACTAATGTGCCACTGTCTGCCTCTCTCTGTGACATTCTTTCTCCCTCATTATGCTGTCCGTCAAACCTGGCTGCATCGGAGTCAGAGTGGCCCAAAAATACGTCCTTCTGCCAAGGCCTCAGATTTTGTGGTCACTGGCACTTTATTCAGGCATAGGTCCATTTCTGTGATGAGAAGAGAGGAGCATCCGTGATGAGGGTAAGAGCACTCATCGGAGAAAAGCTGTAATAAAAAGAAGTGTGGAGAGAAGGAGAGGAGAGTCGTGTCTGTCTTCTCTGGATAAAGGAGAGTCTGTCGGTTAATGTCTGCATCTGCTGCAGAACCCCCTGCTACGAGAGAAAGAGAGGGGAAGAGCTCTCTCATACTTCATAGCCTGTCTGCTGCACCAGACAGACAGGGATCAAGGACATTCTTGTTATTTGTGATTATTCCTCCTGCTATCTCCTCTCCTGCTTTCTGTAGAGGATTGGAGTGATAAAAAAGGCAGGCGACTCAAAGGAGATTTTAAGAGGAGCTTTCTGTGGGGCAGGATATAGCTGAAGACATCAGTGCAAGTAGGACAGCTCATTTCTCTTCAATGCCTCTGGGTCAGGTGTGGAGGAAACTGGGGATTTGGTGGGATTAGGACCACCCCGTTGGCTCTCAGTCCATACAGCTGACCACTGAGTTTAACGTATTGGAGGTAAAGCTTGGCCTTTGGTGTTTTGGTGTGACCATTGGGAATCAGGCTTTTTCCTGTAAGTCAGGACCGAGTTTGAAGGTTGTTTCTAAGATTGTCAGCTAGCCTGGGATGGCTCTGATTTATTCTACCTCTAGCCTCTTTCTTTGTGTTGAGCACATAAATGCCATAATGAAGGTGTTTTCAGTCTTTTTTAGGCCAAGGAGACCTTAGTTGTGAGCTGGTGTCACACAAGATCCTATTCTCCCCACAACTTTTTATGGGCACTTCATTGGAGGTCTGAGAACTGCTTAATCTTAACATGAAAATACACGCTACAAAAGCTGTAACTGGGGCAGTACCTTTTCAGAAGTACCTATTAGGTCCAAATATATACACTTTAAGTACTAATATGTACCTTTAAGGTACCAAAATGGACCGTTTAGGTACAAACATGTACCTTTTCAAAAGGTACTGTCCCAGTGACAGCTTTTCTACCTTTATTTCTGAGAGTGAACTGTTCACTCTCACTCTTATATTTTTCCTTTAAAAGAAATGAAGACTTTTATTCAGCAAGGACAAATTGATCAGATTTTGTAAGGGCCTTATAATGTTTAAAAGATTTCTATTTCAAATAAATGGTGTTCTTTTGAACTTGTTATTTATCAAGAAAGATATCATGGTTTCCACAAGTTCTGTATGTTTACCAAATGTTTTCATCAAGAAATGTTTCTATAGCAGCAGATCAACAATGATTTCTGAAGGATCAAGACTGGAGTTATATATATACTGAAAAATCTGCTTTGCATCACAGAAATAAATCAGATTTTAAAATATATTCAAATAAAAAAGAGCAATTTTTTAATTCTAATAATATTTTACAATATTATATTAGATCAAATAAATGCTACACTTTACAATGTGTCATTTGTGTCATCACGGAAACAGCTTGGAAGAGCCAGGATAAATAAAAAAAAAAAAGTCAGGATGGCTTGGGGGTGAGTAAAATATGCCCCAATTTAAATTTTTTGAGTGAACTATTCAAGTAAGTAAGAATAATAGATGATGTAGAAGTACTGTACATTAATCATGTTAACTTGATAATGATTGCGTTGCAGATAACTAAAAATAATCATTATTTAGTGTATACTGGAGGTAGTATATTGAATGAACTGAATTAAACATTTAGTCGCACTTAAGCTTTTTATTGTCGGTTGAAGTGAGCTTTATATTGTTTTTGTTTTGTTTTTTTTTTGGTTTGGCGGATCCCCGGCAGGATAACCAAAGCCTTCTTCTCTAAGACAGTGTTTAAGTGCAGATAGCGATTCCTCATTTCCTCACATTTGCATCCACCATTTTGAGGAAAAGCTCTGTTTCCATTCAGAACTGCACCATTGTGCCGAGGGACTCCTCAATGCTTGATTTTTTCCCTCTCTGAAAAGCATTTCATTTCTTAAAATAATGGAGTCAATGCAGTGTGGAGGTATTTGGATCTGTGGAGTCTCACACCGGTGAAGGGGAATTGACTATTATTCAGTGTTTACCTGCATGGTTCCTGCCAAGGGAGAGATGGCAGCTGTTTGTTTTTTCTTCACCTCAGCACACCATGATGAACTGTGACAGCTGACATCTGAGCAGCCAGTCAAAGAAAGTGCCTGTAATGAGCAGCCTGCTTGCTTGAGAGACACATGCCATCATATCTCAAATAAAGTTATTCTCCTCCTGTCTCTTTCTCTCTCTCTTTAGCTCACTCACTCCTTCCCTCTCTCACACGATGCATTTTCTCATCGGATGCCAGAGGCTAACGCTAGGGATGCTTATCTAAGGCTGGTTTATTTGTTTGTTTGTAAACAGGTGTGTTTGCATTGTACCTAGATTAAAATGCACGCCCGGTTTGAGTATGGAAGTCAGTTAGCATGTTTGACACCAGATGCTAACAAAACCCTCGAAGGAGGCAGGCGTGACACCGGATGCTTCTAGATGCAGGTGCACAGTGCACGGCCATATGTGCGGACACGCAAAACATCTGTGGAATAAACATAAACTCATGATGAAGAAAGCACACCTGAAAGTGGATACGTTTACATGGGCTCTTATAATGCGATTAAGGAAGTTAAGTAGAAGCTTGTGTAAGCAATTATGTTAATGTGATTACTCTCATAATTAGAGTAAATATAATTGTAAAAAACTTTAGGTACTGCATTTGAATCATAATTGCACTGTAAAAAATGACCGTGATTTTAACAGTAAAAAACTGTGAAAATGCTACAGTAAAAAACAGTTAAATGGTCAATGGTAAATTTCTGTTAAATTTACAGAATTCCCTGCATTGTATTTTAAATTTTGTTTCATGAGTTCGCGCTTCCTATGATCACAATAATTAAAGCATATTAAAGCATATTTGGCGTGCTGTCCTGGGAGCGAGCCGGGAAGTCGAACGAGCCCCCCTAGGAGGAAGACGCGAATGGATGGCGGAGTAGGGGAGGAGGAGGGATGCTTAACGAGATAGAGAGGGGACGGAGAAGGGCTTATTTAAAGGAAGGGCTTGTGGACATGATTGGTCTGAGGCAGATTAGATAATAGAAAACAGCTGGGAGTGATCAGTGCGTCATTACTCCTCCCGAAACTCGTCTGGCGACGTCACTTGAATTTGATGTTTTTTTCTTTGAAATAACCATGTTTCTTCTTAGTTTTTTTGCGTTAGTTATGTTTTTTAGGGTTGTGTGTCACACGTAATGTTGTTAAATTAATGTTTATTGTAAATTTGAGTTTAATAATTCTTACAATGATGACACTGAGCACCTTCTATATATGTTACTATTTAAAAGCTACTTTTAATGAGCTTTGTTTCATCATGTGACTTTCTCATCACCACCTGCATTTGGTGTTTATCAGTGTATTTTAAAGGTACAAAATAGACTTTAATAGGTTGGTATATTAACATCATATCAGTTATTACGGTTTATTATTAGAAATTACGGTATTTAACTGTAAATTTAACACAAAACCATGAAACAAAAAATATTGATATCGTATTTTTCATGATTTTATTCTGGTATCCACAATTGCCGTTTTCTTACCGGATTTTTTTTTACAGTATGGGGTTATACATGCTGTTTAGTGTCGGCAGGATTTTTTTTATGTCTGAGAAACAAAAAACAATAGTTTTGCGAAATATTATTACAATGTAAAATAACTGTATCGATTTTAATATATTTAAAAATAATATATTTAGTAATATATTTAAAAATATCATTCATTTGAATGTTCAGCAGCCATTACTCCATTCATGATCACATGATCCTTCAGAAATGTTTTGATGATTCTGGAAAAAAAAAGGTAGAGAGCTCAAAAAATAATAGTTCACCCAAAAATGTAAATTCTGTTATTAATTACTCACTCTTTTGACATTCAAAACCTCTAAGAACTTTGTTTATCTTGTGAATATTTTTGACAAAATCCGAGAGCTTTCTGACCCTCCACTGACAGCAATGCAACTGAAACCATTGTAAACGCACATTGAAGACTTACACGGAAATGAAGAAATTGTTGAATGAATTATTATTCCATATTCTCATAGCTTCATAAAAGTCACATGGACTTTTTTAATGATGTCCTTATTAGCTTTCTGGGCCTTAAACTTGTCAGTTGCATTGCTGTTTATGGAGGGTCAGAAAACTCTTGGATTTCATCAAAAAATATCTTAATGTGTGTTCCAAAGATGACTGAAGGTCTTATGGGTTTGGAACGACATGAGACGGAGTACTTAATAACAGTATTTAATTTTTTGGGTGAACTATACCTTTAAGCATACACTTGATGCAACTTTGTGTCCTGTATTGGTATTTGCAGTCCTATTAAAAAGATGTCAAAAATGAAAGGAAAATGCTGATGCTGAGGTTAGCATCATATTTTGTTGGCTTTGGAAGTTTAACAAAAAAACTTTTTTTTCTACCAGATGTAACGAAGCGGACGGAGACAGGAGGTAAAAGGTAAGTATGTTTATTAACAGGTATCGTTCTTCGTCAACACAGGA
>JAUCMS010000045.1:7947022-7968286 GCA_032357445.1 Enteromius radiatus
GCAGAGTCAGGTGTGAGCGATTAGCCTGAGTTAGAGCAGAGGGAGAGAGGGTGGAGTCCAGCCTAGGTGTAACACCAGACTGGTAATACAAGCTTTACAGAACAGATTTGTTACAGTGAATAAATTCACTAAGAGAAAAAAGGCCCCTGTTAAAAGTTAAAGTACAGTTCCTTCACACATAAATGTTCAAAAATTACTCATGTAGAACCTTGTAATAGACTTTCGACTCCACCAAGCATAAACGCCTGGAGAGGTCTCTTCAGAAACAAGTTTGTAGTGACTTGGAAAATTAATAAAGGAAATTGAGATTCATTTATACCTGCCAGCGCTAGCTTACACATCAGCAAAACTGCCAAACAGAGGTCAAAGAAAGGGAAAGCCGATGTTCGGGCGGCCGGAGCGTAATTCAGAACTGCTTAGATTTGTTCTTCACCTGGATGCATCATTCCCAGTTCGGCCGGTGTAATGTGAATTTCCCCCCTATTTGCACAAGCCATAAATCAGCCGCTTGAGAAGAAGCTGTCAAATCGGCATCATGCGGAGTCTGTATATTACGTCTCCCTTTCAAACATGGAGAAACATGACTGTGATAACTGAGCAAAGAGCAAACCGATTGAGCTACTGTGCTCTATTTACTTTTGAAAAATGCATGACAGGCATTTAGCAGAGATCTACCCTGTTTGGAAGTCACCCGCTTTATAGATCCTCAGTTTTATTGGTGCTGGATGATGCTGTTTTGCGCTGGGCTTTTCTCTAATTTACTTGTTTCAAATGGCTGGCATAATTCTCAGTTTTAAAATGCCAATACGCAGCACAAGCCGCCGCGAGGCACAATCTCACTAAAATGCTAAAGTCTCTAAATCTCTCTCGCCCTTTCTTCTCTTTACCCTCATTTCTTCTTTGCCAATTTAATTAGCTTGAATTTTCCATTACACACAGGTTCAATCACATCAGTGAACCTGGTAGGCAACTAATTGATTTCAAGAGTGCAGCTAGCTCACTGCTGATTCTCCAGAAGATCCCCAAGATTGTCTGGAGACTAAGGACAGAGTAATTTGGTCAAAAAGCTGTTTTTGTATTAGATTAGGCCAATGAATCTCATTTAGAACAAGAGGAGTTTGCGGCATGAACCTCCCCAGGGTCCCATATGTGCTGGCGTTGACACATAAACCTGACAGACAGGCGATATTGCGGCAATATGGCCGCTTCATCAGCATTAGATCTCACCCTGCTGCTAACGGAAAATAAATGTCAATTAGCACAGATGGATCTGTGAAGTGTTCTATCCCGAATGCGTCTTCAGGCCACACACTTCGGAGCGTCGCTCTAATTTCAGCCAATTTTTGTCATCTGCTTGAAGTACAACCTAGAGAGACAAAAGTCAACTGATTTTCTTTCAGAGTCCGCCCATGTTTGCCGCATTTGATGCTTGAAAACCTTTGCACTTTTTTGTATGACACTGAGTGTTGTAATAGACCTACTTCCATGCGCATGAATGCAACATTCATTTTATTTATTTATTTGCCTTTTAATATTTATTGCAATTGCATTTTAGTGTTAAACATATTTGTTTTATTTTATTTATTTTTTTTACATAAGAACAAGTGTTAAGTTTGACACCTATATAATAGACCAAAATAAAATTCATGAAATAAATAAATAAATAAAACTTTAATTGTTTATTGTAGATTTGTTTCAGTAATGTGTAAAAAAAAATATATATATATATATATTTTTTTTATTTCAGAAAGAAAATAAGCTTTTTATAAGCATTTATTATAAATGAATAAATATTCGTAAGTAAATATCAAGAAACACATATTCATTATTGTCATTGTTGCAGATGCATTTGAAGGTTGTGTCTGTGTGATGTAAAATGTAATACATTGTGTAATACCAGAGCTTTAGGGAACTCCAGCTGGATATCATGACAAATTGGTTTTAAATAAGATAAATGAATGAGTTTGAAATAATAAATAAATGAGTAAATTAATTTCATTTCTAAAATATTCTAAACAAATTCAAAATAAATCAAATAAAAAGTCCTACTGGATAAACAGAATTTCTGTAAAACAACTTTATTTTTGTAGTACGATCTTAGTTTATATTTTATATTTTTTATATATTGATTTTCAAACTTTTAGAATTCTGACTGAATTCTGAGACCAGTATCCATTACAATTATTTAATTATTTATGTTTATCATCTGTAACTGACAGACACCGGTGATATCATGTAGTGTGAGGCAACTGAGAAAAATAACTTCTCTTCCTCTTCATCAGTGATGAAGACAAGCAGATTGACTGACTGCCATCTTTACTGATGATTTCATTCTCTGCATTCTTGGACAGTGTCTTAATTTATTCTGCTGTGGGGACCTATCCAGGAAGCTTGTCAGCCACTCTGAATTCTGCATTCAGACATGTGTGGAACATCACAATCAGGGCAATGCAGCAGCAGTCAATCACACCTGGAATCTTCCTGCGTTAAGCAGCTCTCAAAATGAGTGGCGTATTTGGGAAACCATGAGAGAGAAAAATACTTTTATTTTGTAGTAGTGAACAAATTAAGGAAATAGTTCATTGCAAAAATAAAATTATTCTCACCCTCAGGTTAACCAAGATTTAGATAACTTTGTTTCTTCAGTGGAAAATATTTGAAAAAATCTAGCATTACATCACTTGCAGAGGAATAGATCATCTGAGGTGAATGGGTACCGTCAGAACGAGAGTCCAAATATCTGATAAAAACATCACAATAGTCCACAAGTAATGTAAGTAATCCACAAACTCTTTTTGTGTAATAAACAAATCCATCATTAAGACCTTTTTTTTAAAAAAAATATGATTCCTCTAACAAAAATTAGCTATTTCTTTCTTCAGTAAAATGTTCATTCATGTTGAGATGGATTTTTTTTTTACTAGAGAAAGCATTATTATGGACTGGTATTTTGACCAGAAGTGATAGTTTAATGTTAAAACACATTAATGATGGATTTGTTTCTTAAAAACACACTTTTTCACTTTATCCACAGTTGTGTGGGTTACTTGTGGATTATTTTTAATGCACAGGTAATTTTTGGTTTTGTTTTGGGCGGCATCCATTCACTGCAACTGCTGTTATGCTACTTTCTTAAAAATTAAAGGTGCTTCACGATGCCATAAAATAACCCCCTTTTTTTCTAAATGGTTCCAAAGAACATTATCTATGAAAGAGATGTTTTAAGAACCTTTGATTGATCCTTTTAGGCTCTTTTATTTATAAAAGTGTACATTTTTCCTATCTGTATGACTTCCTTTTTTCTGTGAAACACAACATAAGATATTTCACTGATTTTGTCCAAAAATGAATGATGACAGAATTTAAATTTTTCTAAATATTTTTTTATTTTTTATGAGTAAGCTGATGTGTTATTGAGCTGTTCTGTCATATAACCATCTGTATATAAAGAATACCATTACAGAAGCCTGTTAACCATGGGATTTGGTATAAAAGTCTTGTTGAAATCAGTGGCGGATCTTTATAGGTGGTATTGGCAACCGCCACACTCTTCACAACTCTCTCTTATTTGCTGCAGTTTTAAGGGATTGCGCCCACTCACTGAAAATGAGTCGCGTCCTTGCAGGTAACTTTTTCCGAGCAGCTCCCTGCGCTTTCCTTCCTTCCCACCGCCCCCTCTCCCGTCTGCTGCTGCAGACCTCCTCACCTGCTACAAGCCAAAAGTGAAGGAGGAATTATAGCGCTGCACAGTAAAGTTGATGAAGACTGTGAAATTAGAACAAAAAAGACTTTCCATTTATTGGACTTTCCCCAAAATTTAATGTGTTGTAATGTGTCCGTAATCAATGACTAGCGATGTTTTAAAGTATTTTGGAGGTAAAATTGTGTCTTTCTTTATTAGGGTCAATAACAAATCTATCGTAAATAATTAATTTTTGTGTGTTCATATGCGGCCTTTCATTTTTAGCTGCTTTTCTAGGAAATTTTATGAAAAATAATTTTATTTCTAGGAAATAAAATGAGAAATGTTTTTTTACAAAAAGAATATTTTTGTTCTGTAGTATTTTTAACACACACATCATGAATTTAATAATAAATATTTAATTAATTAATAATGATTTAATGCCCATAAAAAATGAATTGTAAAATTATTTATTGTTAATTTGTGTATACATTTCATTTTTGACATTTTCATCCCATTTTCCATTAACAAAAGTGTTTTTTTCCCATTAAGATTACATTTCAATCAAATGACGAATGATGTCATGTGATATAACCATCAAGTAAAATATTTTTATAAAAATATCTTACATTTTAAACAATTTTTAAAAAATGTTTTTACTGTAGCTTTTAAATGTCTTCTTTTAGTTTTACACACATCATAGATTAATTCATAAATATCATTAAATGTTTTTTTTTAATGTAAACTAAGATTTTATGGAAATAAAAAATGAAACTTTTATTTTTAGATGTTCAGTTTTTACAATTTTCATCACATTATACATTTGCATTTTAGTTTAGTTTTGTTCTATTATTTTGATTTAATTAAATTTTATTTATGTCAGTTCATATTTTTATTAACAATTATTTCATTTTTTTTTGTTTTATATTATTTCAGCTTAATTTCAATTAACACAAACGCCTAATAGTAACATATTTTCATAATATCACTAATTTTAACTCAGAAATGAATATACTCTTTAAGAGGCAGGATTAATGTCTGGGAAATATATTTTTGACCCTTGTAAAATATCTTTAAATGTTGAATGGTCCAATAATGTATTTTGGATTACAACAAAGATACATGTTTCAAACATTTCATATTCCAACCAGATTTTTTTTGTTATATATATATATATATATATATATATATATAAATGTTAAAAACATGTATTCCCTCAGAAGCAGCAGAGTGATAGGTGATAATGGCCTGTGGGTTTGATACTGGTGATAATAGCTTATGGGGTTGGTGCTGCTATCCCTTGATAGTTCTATACATTAAAGTCAAGAATGAATGTGCAGTGGTTTGCACCTTTAGCTGCTAGACTGTTGAGATGAGGTCCACAAACAGATATTGCCTCCTTTCTGGGTTTCAAAACACATATTAATTTCATGGTACAGCACTAGAAATGAGAAATATAAATTGCTTGTTTTAAAAGCTGACATTTACATTCCTTTCTCAAACTTGGGTTTATTTTTAGCTCTGCAATAATATATGTTTCATTAAAGTAAGTGCTGACGTTGTCCATAGACACTAAAGTTTGAGCACAGCGAAGTGAAAGAGAAGAGCTTCTATGCTCCAAAATAAGTTTGAAGATGCCAAACAGTGAGAGAGAAAGAGAAATCCCTCATGGGATTATATCAAAAATATGAAAAAATACTGTGGTTTAAATTTAAATCTTAAAACATATCCCTGACTTTGTCCTGTCCACTGGCTGCTCGAAATAATAAGAAAAGAAACCCCAACAAGACAGCCACTTTTGTTTGCTGTGCTTCACATTTCACAGCACTTCTCATTATATTGGAGGCGTGTGAATGGCTGGATGAGAGTAGAAGAAAGTCAAAGAGATAAATGGAGTTAAAGAGCCGCCACATCGGCTGGTCAACAGACATAAAAGACAGTAACTAAAGTGGATGTGTTTTGAAACACTCTAAAACTGAAGACCTCCAGCATCCAAGGATAGCAAAACACACAAACCTTTATACTATTTTCTCAGTGTTTTTAATCCCCATACCTGCATTTTATGGCCAATTTATTGCAAATTTTGCCCTGAGTGGCTGCGATTCATTTTCAGGATGTTTCTCATAAGTATCTTAAGCTATCGTGAATAAAATGATCAAGTCTGTCGGATTACTGCTCAACCTGCCATCAATATTCAGCTTCATGATGATTTGTTGAAGGAGACTAAAGAAAAAGGACACGATTCCTGACACGTTGAACAATATGTGACGCTTAAACGCGGTCGTACTGTCTACAGCAGAGTGGGAGATAACCTGAGAAGCTTTTACCACAGACGTCTCTCTTATCTCATCTGCTTCTTTTAGCCGATACAAAACCATTTACAAATTCGTCAGCTTTGAATAATAGAATCAAGCCAGATTGGAGAAATGCATTGTTGCGGTTTGTCTCTCTCTCTCGTTCTCTCTCTCTCTGAAGCGGTAACATTCTCTGGTTCGAAGCAGGCCACATATTTTAATTAATTTGGCTCAGAGGGGGATAGCACATGCTGTCAGGGGCCCCAAATCCGTGGGGAGCAGAGGAGCCAGTGGTGGCAGAAGATGTTGCGCTACACACGCTATTTAATTAAAAGACAGTGGCTAAAGCCAGTGTAGTTGAGAGGCAATGCATCATTAGTACCAAGCTCATTTCCTTGCTACAGCTGACTAGAATGGGCACGAGAAGCAATTAGGCATTTTCTAACACTTATTAGGAATTAATTGCCAGTTGATTTCCATGGGTGGAATGTTAAGTGGAAGAGGGGCTTCACCAGAGGGGTGGGAGCGGGAAGGTTGTTCCAAACTTTATTGATATTGATTATTAAAGTGGGTGATTGGATGGTAATTGCTGGAACTTTTTGACACTGAACATTCTAATTACAGATGAAATATGATCACGCTTATGGGCTTATAGCTGTGACAGACCAGAACGGCACTGATTTCATTACCAATATCGTAATATGTTGTGGAAAAGAACAACTGTGATTGAAACTATTGTTTTGGTTTGGTTTGCAGGCGTTGTAAAATGTGCCAGAGAATGCAGATAAAAGCATAGAAAAGCAAACAGAGCCGAATGTAAAATGTTTTTTTTTCTGATATAAAATATGAATTCAATCAAATAGTGTTCAATTATGGCATGCATTTTCAAATATAGTGTTTAAAAATAATTTTGGAACAGTGCTGTTTTGGACATTTTTAAATTGCATTGTATAGATAATAACTGTTAAGGCTAATGATACACTGGGCAACTTTTTCTTGGGCACTTTTCAATTCACAATAGGTAACAAATTTCTATCTGGATAATTCAGATCAGTCTTGAGTCCTGTGTCTCACTTGGTTCGATCGTTTACGGCAACATTTCCTAATGTTGCTTGGCAACATTGCTCAAAAAGTATGCCAGTGTATCATCAGCCTAACACTGGTTCAAAACATCTTCTTTTGCAATCTGCAGTTGAGAGGAAGAGAGTTGTTTGTTCGTAAGGTGTGATTTTATTTGTATGTTTTAAAAGAAAGAATTTAGGCTACAATTACCAGGGATTTATAAGGGTCAGATAAGGTTAAATTAGGTAACTGCAGCTTTTTGCAGCTTTTAAGACCTTCGATTATCACAAATTATAAACACAAATTAAGATATTTTTGATGATATCAGAGAGCCATCTGTCCCTCCACAGACAGTAACACAACTGAAATGATCCCAGGTCCAGAAAGATTGTAAAAACACAGGTAAAACAATATTGGTGTGGAGGCAGAATCACACTAAGACTCAGATGCCATCATAGAAATAAGCAATTCAATGAGCATTCAATAATCATTCATTTCATTTTTTTTAAAAATAACAATTTGCAATAAGGTACATAATTACGGCATTGCAGAAATGTATGTAGAGGCACATATTTCCAATGAGCCTGGGTTGCAACCACTTTATCACAGAAAGAACATAGAAGACAGATGTTTGTTTATAGTTATTTGACCCCTAAGTTTTTCAGTGTCACTTATTCTGACAAGACCACCTAACCTTTGACCCTGAACCAGAACTGACGATACACAGAGCTGCTTGAGGAAATCTCTGTGATTAAGCTCATAGTGTACAAATGGTAAGAAAACCTAAAAATGGTACAAAATCTGTGTTAAATCTGAAGTCAAAAAGATTATTTACTTCTTTTAGAATACAAAAGAATATGATGACAGAATTTTAATTTTCATGTGTCTTTAAGTATAGCTTTTTAAAGGCACTTCGTTCAGCATTGTATCACTCTCCATTTGTTGAGTTAAACTTATTTCTAAGCAACTTCTGAGTACTTGTGTGAGGTAAAGCCCTTAATTGTTGACTACTTAAATAAACCTGTTATAATGCAGCATCACTGAAGAAGAAGACTGGAATTTAAAACCGGTGCTTTTATTCACATGCCGTGACATGTGAAGGTGCATTCTGAAAACACAGTAAAGTTGAAGTCATGTTTAACCTTTAAACCTCCTCAGACATTGTTCAGTTCATCCCGGAGAGAGAGTCTTATTTCACAGCGCACGTCTGTAAACACCTGCTGTTTGTGAGCGCTCCGCTGTGCTCGTCTATCCGGGAGTCCTTTAGCCCTAAAGACTGTTTTTCAGGCCCAGAGATCTCAGCTTTCAAGCGCTCTTTGGCTAAATGGAGCTCCACCTGGATGAGGAGGAGAGGAAGTGAAAGGCCAAGGAGAAAGTCGTGTTTACACCAGGGCTTCCTTCTCAGCCAATGGGAATCCAGCCTGGCAATTTAGAGAAGTAAATGGTATTATTTTCTTCCCAGGCAATCAAAACACTATCTCCGTGAAAAATGGCAAGGGCTCTTGCGACATGATTGCTTGACTTTTTTGTAGGTTGGGGGTGGGAACCATGGGCCAGGCCTGGGTAATTCTCAAAGCCACAGACTGCACCGATCCAGCCAACATCTATCATGTGGCTGGCAGTAAAGAGATACTTGAGATTAGAGGACAGGAAACAGAGCCTAGCTGCTTCCTCTGTGTGAAATGTGATACAAAAGGATCGCAGGGTCCCTTGCACTTTCTAATTGAAAAGATTTTGGGGCTAAATCAGAGAATTTCTCATGGAAACCTGTAGCCATTTTTTTTCTCTGATGAAAAGGAAATCATATCCACTGAGGTCGATTAAAGGAAACCCAGAGTCTCCAAAAACTTTTTCCAGTGAGTCAACAGCTACCTATTCTTATTAGACATTTTGTGACATGTGTGTGTGTGTGTATATATATATATATATATATATATATATATATATGTGTGTGTGTGTGCGTGTGTGTATGTATTTTAGTGCTGTCAATTGATTACTTGCGAATAATCGCATCCAAAATTAACATAATATATGTGTGTGTACTGTACGGAGCCCATTAAAGGACATGGTGTAAGAAAAAAATTCAGAGTGGAAGGAAAAAAATAAAGACACCAATTCGTACGTATTCATATTAGGTGGCAAATTCGTGATACTGGGCTGGCTCAGCTGGTTATGACAGAGAACGCAAATGTTTTGCGAGGGAACACAAGATTCAAATAAAAAAAAAAATTATATATTTACCCAAAATTACCTAGAATTTTCCCACCACCATGTCACTTAAGGTGCTCCATAGTACTGTGTGTATTTAATATGTATATATAAATATACAAACATGCAGTATATATTTTGCAAATATTTACACATTTTTTTATATTTGTATATTTTTGTATAATATATATATATATATATATTTAATATATAAATATAACATATGTACATGCATGCATATACAACTTATTGCTCACCACTGCTACATTTATTTAATACACATTTTGTACTATTATTTTACATACTAGATATTAAGTTATTCCTGTGATGCAAAGTTAAATTTTCTTTAGCCATTAGTCCAGTCTTAAGTGTCACATGACAATGACCTGCATTTTTAAAAATAGAAAACTTTATAAATGCCCTCATTTTCACTTTTGATTAGTTTAATGCATCTTTGCGGGGGGAAAATGTATGTACATATATATATATATTAAATATCTTATAAAATACTTGCCGATGAATTTTTTTGTATACACATAACAAACTAAAAGCTTTTTAATCTACAATTACAATTTAGCTTTCATAGTAACGTTCAAACAGATAAACAGCATAGCAAAACATAAACTGTTTGTTTTTGGTATAATTTCCTGTTTTCACTTGTGTATCTTCCAACCAAACTATTCCCTGAGGTCTTTATGTTCCTAAAAGCCAGGGAAAATAGACTCCCTCCCTGGCATCATTTGCACAGAGGAAGCTGATTAAAAGTATGTGCATCGAAGTCCTCCATTACACAAGAGTCGAAAATAGACACCTCCACTTTCCACACACTTCAGTGATGAAGAGAGAGCTGTTAAAACCAATCAAGACCAAGATTACGCTTTCTCGCTTCCACCCGTTCCGCAAGCATCTTCGTTAGTGAAACTATCCGAATTCAAACACTTACAAAACATGAACAAGTGCAGCTGTGGCTTTAAAGATAGCAACAAACATCTTCTCCTTTTTCCGCTTTGCAGAGCCTTATTCAGAGTAATTATGTAGTGTTTTGACAGAGCAGGAAGACAGCAAAGTGTCTTATTTTCCTGAAATGAAAGTACACATGCAGGGAGAACGTTTCTGTTAGCGAGAGCAGATGTTGTGTCTTTGAATAGCGGCCGACTGGTGGGAGACATAGTGAGCTTGGGTGCGCTTCCTCCATCTTGCTGAGATGAATTCCCCGTAATTGAGGATGGGACGACAGCCCCTCTCAGCTCAGTCCCCGTCGTACTCTGAACCAAGCCTATTCAGACCTACAATATTATTCAATCCTGCGAAGCTTAAAGAGTCTCTGTTTACAGACCCTATAGATAGACACTAAAGTTGGAGTTGTACGATTTTGAATGTTAAAAAAAGGCTTATGTTCACAAAAGCTGCAATTGTTTTTATATTATGAAATATTATTTTCTATTCTAATACATGTTAAAATGTAATTTATTTCTGTGTCGCATGATCCTTCAGAAATCATTTTAATATGCTGATATCTTGTGATTTTAGATTTAGATTTTATTAATTACTATTAATGCTGAAAAATGCATTAATTTCTTTCAAGAACAAAAACATTTTACTGACTTCAAATATGCATATGCAAATACTTTTTTAAATGATCCTGCAGAGTGATATGGTAAAGTTAACTTTAGTTATGTACAAATAAATAATTAAATAAATAAACTAATTATAGTTTTGTTAATTAAAATAATAATAAATTAACATAAAGAATACAATATTAATAATAAAATTAATAACATTACTGCACCGCTCTTATTTCAAGAAGCAGGTATTCTTGAAATAAACATACGTTTATTGAACAACTGAATTTTATCACACAGAAGAGGATCAGCAGGTAAGTATTTGAGGTGAGTATGGTCAATGGAACAGTATGAAATAGGTCAATTGTCCTTGAGTCCCAAACACACACAGTTCAACAATTCAGGTGCACCATTCAGGGCTCTCAGTACAGTAGGCAATCCCAAGTGGGGATGGTGCGAGGGCGAGAGGGCCTCAGCTCCTCTTAAGAAACTATATAAGATAATAAGGTGGTCCTTGCCCACTGACTGGCCTGCTATAAGGTCGTGATAGGCCGCTATGGCCGACACATAAGCCTTAAGAGTGGAAGGGAAATGACCCCTATCCAGCAGGTGCTGTAGGAACGATAGTATCACCGATACAAGTGGGGGTTTCGCTTTGAGTAGTGCACCACCTCGAAAAACTTACCATTTCATAGCATATACACGTCTCGTACAGGGCTCTAGCCTGAGAAATGGTATCTAGGATCCGTTCGGAGAGGCAAACAGGCTCCCGTCGAGTGGCCATAAGTAAAGAGCCCGCAGCTGGGGCCGTGAGTGCCAGATCGTGCCCTCTGCCTTAGAAAGAAGGTTTCATCTTAGGGGGATGGGCCACTAGCAGAGAGAGCTGAGAGAGCAGCATCTGTGTGAGCTTTCCCCAGACAGGATACACACTACCTGTGGCCATCGTTTGAGTGCAAGGGGGGTCCTGCAGGTGGAGCAATGATGGCTGGGCATTTGACGCACCTTGTAAGAAGAGCAGGCTTCAAGTCAGGACTGGCAAAGAGCTTCGTCATTGCTAAAGGAGAAGAAATCTGAATCCCTTGGCGAAGTGGCGGCTTATATACTCACAGCCCCGACTCAATGCCGAGCCATTGGTTTGTTTTTTACATCTGCACAAACCGATTGGCCGTACAGTTTCAATGCATGATTGAATAAGGCTTCAGTTAGGAGGAAAAAAAAAAAATTTCCCATAGTGTCTTTACCAGATGCAGCACGAGTGAAATGTTGACAGGAACTGAATAAAGGCTTAAAAGATACAGTAAATATACACAAAATATATAGTTTACATTTATATATTATTATTATACTACATTTTTACAACTCTCATAATAAACTGGTTGTTTTTGATCATTTTAAAATTTTATTCATAGACGTCTACAGCTTGACCAAAGTTATAATAACTCATATTCACCTTCTTCCTTTAAATATAATAATCCACAGTCATTGTGGGAATCAATATTAATGGCTGCACCTCATGTTAAGACACACTGACTGTGCTAGGTTTTATCTAACATGAGCATCTCTTCTCCCAAATCTCTCTTCTTTGCTTCTTCCTGGTTCAGCCTGCAGTCACCTTCGTGTTTCAGGCCTGTCAGACAGACAGTGTGGGTGATGCTGTTGAAAGTGTTGAAACTCAAGCGCTTCTACTTCTGATGGGTTAATTTACCGGAAACACGGTCGGCTCCAGAGGAGAAAGAGCGGTTGTGTTTCCAAATCCATTGCAATAAAAGCATGAAAAACTGAAAGTAGTCAGTTTAGAGAAATAGTGGGTGTTATCTGTGGTTTGAACTGATAGGTAATGGGATTGTGATCTGTTAAAGGAATACTGTAGTCATTCAAAAATAACAATTCTGTCATTTTTATACTTGCATGAATGTAATGAGTGTTTGCAATGGAACACAAAAGATCCAGGTCATGCTTTCTTACAGGCTTTGAAGAACCTGCAGAAGGGTGACATGTACACTCATGGCTCTCCTTGAATGTCCTTGTCAAACCTGAGCAGAAGTCATCATCCATACTCTGTTTATGTGTGCGGTCCTTATCAAATGGCTGCAGGAATCATATAATTCTGGGTGGGATTTTGAATCCACTAATCTTGACTGCAAGACATGTTCACAGAAACCTCTCTTATGAGTAAGGGCATCTTTGGATAAAGCATGAAAATATTAAATATGTATTGGGGAGTTATTAAATATCTATAGCTAGATACATAAATAAATATCTTTGTGAAATAAAAAGATTAAACTCAGTTGCAAAGGTAGTAATATCTTATTTTTCTTTAAGTGAAGTAAGAAAATTAATCAAACTAAAAATATTAAAAAGGACACTTTTTACTGTCGTCACTACAATGACAATTGAAAATGTAGAAATAAATTCAAATTCAAATAATTACATTCAAGATATTAATAAATGTTATGATAGCATTAACGATACTAAAATCTGGCAGGTCTAGAAAATGTTGTGCATTTTATATCTGCTTGCCATTTGGCTATTGAATGATCTATATATGTAAGTAAAGACCTCATAAAAGACAGAGTGTATTGTGAAGTACAAGTAGTAATTTGCAGTGACACAAACGATCCTCTCACAAATGCAAATGCGATTTGAATAATCTTTGCGGTTAATAAAATCTCTTTCAGAGCATTGTTTAGAGTGAGTTTGATTGCGGCTCTCTCGTTAATTTGGGTTGATTAATGAAGAAGCCTTTTGGCTGTAAAGGTGTTGTGTGGGAATTGGGTGTTGGGTTGCAGGATCCTGTAAAGCAAGAGCCATTTAATTAAATATTGAGCACACACATAAAGATGTCAGTGTTAGCGACCCAAACTGAAACCAATGCTAATTAAAATTTCAGCTCTGTCTTGGGAACCGCCACCACTTTCCCATAGAATGTGCGTATCCCACATACCTGTGAACGCATCAATTCTGCCAGATGAACAAAAACGGCAGACTCAGTTCTTTTAGCATTATTCCAAGTAATTACTTTCCACTAGATGTCACGGAGAGTTTATCTGTCACATTGAGATGGTTATTAAGAGAACGTTATAACCTGGAGAATCATTATATCATCTGGGTGCGACCATCCAAGGCATCTATAAATACACGCTACGTGATAGATTAAGCTGTTTGTCATGCTCCAAAGATTAATAACATCACTAAATTAAGTGAATTGACATGCATTGCAACATTTGATAAATTTGTTGCCTTGCTGTCAAGCAGCTGTATATCTTGCTAGCGTTAGCTCTGCTTCACAACCTAATGAGCTGCCTCCATAAAGATGCATCTTAACTATCATGCAACTTCATAAATGACCTGTTTGGAACGCACTACTGCAGTCATGTGACTTTTTCTGCTCATCTGGCATATCATTGACCATCAGCTGGGCAAAGTAATGGTGGTGATTGCAAACACACATGGATACCAAGGAAAAAAAAAGTTTGGATTTGAATCACGCAGGTGCTAGAAGATATTTTTACATACTCCAAGTTAGCAAGTCTAACATTTGTGCATACATTTGTTTATTGATGCACTGGAATTATTATTATTATTTTTTTTACTGAAGCTGAAATAAAAACAGTAATTTAGCCAAAATACATTTTAATTTAATCATAATGTGTATATATATATATATATATATATATATATATACAAAAGTATATTAGTGCTGTAAAATGATTAATTGCAATTTATCTCACACACACACATATAGTATATATTTTGATAATATTTACATGTCTGTATTTATATTCATATATTTTGTATTATAATAAATATATATATATAATAACATATTAAATGTGTAATTAATATATGCATGTGTATATATTTATACTTAAAAAATATACACATTACACATACATATATTATGTGAACAAAAACATTTGTTTTGGATGTGATTAATCAGCACTATCTCTATCAATCTATTTATTTAAATAAAACTAAAATATATTACAAATAAACATTATATATATATATATATATATATAAATAATAAAGCAATTTAAATATTTAATAATATATACATTAGTAAAAATAATTTAATATTTAATTTATTTTATTAAATGCAGTTTTTAAATTGAGGCAGCTACAGGAATCAGCATACATTAAAAGATCTTCATCAGAAGGATGAAGCGGTAGTAAATAATGTAATTCTCATTTTAAGTGAACTATCTTTAAGGTTTTTATTAGGTTTTGGAACAGAACAGTTGAGTACTTATTATTTCGAAGTAAGAAACTTTTTGTGTTTATGTTTCTTGAATGTTAAAAGTCTTTGTGGACTGTCAGTACTAGTTACCTCACACACACACACACACACACCTGCACTTCCCCAGACTCACCTGTGAGTAATGAAGATGTCTCAGGACAAAGCTGGAGAATATGAAGTGGGGATAAAAGGAAGAAGAAAAAAGCTGATATTTTATTTTTGACTCAGGGGAGCCAAAGTGACAATCGTTGTCAGGCTGAAAAAATAATGAGTTGCGAATGGAATGTTTTTCAGTAGAGGCTCGTGTGAGGGCGGGAATGAGGGAATTGAGGAACAAGAGGACAGGAACAAGGGACAAGCACGGCATCGGCTAGTTTAGTGACAGCCTCTGAAATAGTAGAAACTCAGAAGCCAGTTTCCTTCTCTGCCCTCTTCCCGCCTTTCTGTCTATAATGTAAGTGCTGTTACTCTGCGAGGAATGCAGAAGTCAGTTCATGCAGGGCCATAAATGACTGTTGTTGGTTATAAAAATCCTCTGGAGCTGTGTGAACCGCAATAGTGACTCTACCTCCTGCTTACTCAGTGTGGGGAGTCAGTTGTGCTATTGAGCAAGATCCTCCAAGAGAGACGTCTGGAAATTTGAGACTTGTAGTCCTACAAAGGAAAACAGTGTGGACCATATGCAACAGAATAAAAGATGTGTCATTTAACTGTGTCTAAATCATTTTTACTCAGGATGCAGTATGTTTAATAATACACTATTGATAGGAAGTCTGCGGGAACATTTTTTTAAATCAGATATGTTAAAGTATGAATACAGTTTAGGGTCTGTTCAAAATTACTTTTATTCATAAAGGATGCATTAATTTCGACAGTAAAAACATTTATAATTCTGCTATTTCAAATAAACGCTGTTTGTGTAAACTTTCTATTCACAAAAATGTATAAGGAATGTACCCCAAAAATATTAAGCAGCATAACTGTTCAAGAAACACATTAAAATGGATGGATCATATGACACAAAAAGCTGGAGTAATGGCTGACCAAAGTTGAATTTTGCATCACAGAAATACAGTGTCCTTCACTAATATTGGCACCCTTGGTAAATCTGAGCAAAAGTGTCTGTGAAAATAAATCTGCATTGTTTATCCTTTTGATCTTTCATTAATAGAAATTACAAAATTCTAACCTATCATTGAAGTAAAACAATTGAAAATGGGGAGAAAAACATAAATAGCCTAAATGTTTCTCCAATACATGTTGGCCACAATTATTGGCACCCCTAGAATTCTTTGAGTAAAATATATATAATGCAAGTTAATGTGTGTTAACTATGAACACATTAGTTTGTTGTGCAAATTATTTTACAGTTTTACATTATTAAACTCATTATTTCCCTATAGCGGCTAATCAACCGGATGCCTCACCCATAGGCTCACTTCTGTGATAAAGAATAACGTGGACAGGCCTATATTAACATTTGGAAACACTTTAGAATAGGCAACACTTATTAACTATTAACTAAGACTTTTCCCTCAATATTTTTTTTTTTATTTGCTGCTTATTAATGGTTAGTAAGGTAGTTGTTAAATTTAGGTACTGGTTATACCCAACAGAACTAATAAATGTTTAATATTCAAGTAATATGGATAGCAACTAATAGGTGTAACCTTAAAATAAAGTGTTACCTAACATTTTTAATAAATTGAGAGCCCTAGTGTATACAGAGCAAAGTCCCTTTAAGACAAGTCATGTGGCCATTTCTTGGGCATGGTCCTATCTCTTTGAATGGAGAAACTTCAAATTCTCCAAAATGTTCATATTTGACAACTATCATAACAGTCTCATAAAACTTGTTTCTTATGTTCAAATACCGTTAAAAAAAAGCTTGTTTTCCAATCTAGACCAGCCAATGCGAATGCACATGAGCTTGAGTTTCTCCCATTCATAAGTAATAGGAGTCCACATTATTCCTATAGGCTTATATTAAGTCTTTGATACACAGCTACTATTTTAAGACTTCATTGCTTAATGCACATATATCAAATCAATTGCCTGACTTCCGAAATAAAACATGCAAATGCATGCAAGCATTGTTAATAGACCTTAAACAGCTTCCATTTCTTTAACTTTAATGCATCACACGTGTCTGTAAAAGGCCACTCGAGAACACCTCCTCATTCCATATGCAACAGGCGCCAGGGAAACAGATCCTAGATTAATGGCACTTAGGCGTTTGCATAAATTCTTTATTAAGCTTGAGTGCTTCAATTTACACTGTGCCTAGAATAGTCGCTTTATTCATGTTCCAACAGCGAGAGTCACACCTGGACCCATGGCTCTGTCTTAAACTCTGGCACTGTAGATCTGCTCCTCTGGAATGGCCTGATTAATTCAGCGCGGTGCCGGCAATTTTCATGAGAGAAGTCAGAAGAAGAGACGCCTCAGAGTGAAGGGCAGCCTTTGCCCCCAGCAGCCGGTATTGCTAAAGACTGAAACTGCAAGAAAGAGGCGCAGTGGCTTTTCTCAGAATGTCATTCAAGTCTTCACCTTCAAATAAAGTAGAGGTCATTAGTAGAGAATTATCTCATTAACAGCCCCTCTCGCTCGGCTCTCCAGAGACCGGTTTCAGTGGAGGCCAGGCCTGATATATGGATGGAGTTTTAATGTGCTCTATAAAAATGAAAGGGCCATGCAGTAGACTGGGCTGTAAAACTCAGTCCGTGACAATACCGCCACGGCTTAGTAGATAAAAGGCATTGGCAGGCACTTGGAGCTGATTTAGGATTTGTTTCCTGTGTCTAAATCAAGCTGAATCATTACGGATGAAAGCTCAGGACTGGTCACAAAACAGTTAGTAAAGCTGATTGGCGCTCTGTTGGACGACTCCCGGTCCTGAGCAGCTGTTCGAGCGGAGGGGAGTTAACTTCCTCACAGTGGCTCAGGACTCAGTGTGAGTAAATAATTAAACATGGATAAACACAATCTAAAAACATAATGAATATTTTGGGAGGGAGACAGATTGTGTCTGTGAGTAAAGCTCACTGGGAAATTGTTGTTTTATTCTTTTCATGGAGTGGCTACTACAATGCAGCCAAATAACTGAAATTAGGTAACATCACTCTAGCCGTTTTTATCCATTCTTCTAACTTTTATTTGAAAGGATTTGATTACCCAGTGCTAAACATTTAGGGTAAACTAAAATGTAGTCATATTTACCCATTATTTCTTTACTTTTTAATTAAAAAAGCATCATGAAGGTACTGTATTGTGAAAGTGGTTCACCTCTTTTACTATATTTTAAGTCTTGTGATAACTTTATCTGAGGAACAGACCAAATTCCAATTCATTCATTTTCCCCTGCCATAAGACTTGAAACTCACACCCAATAAAGTGAGTATAAAAATAAAATTCACCATTCAACAATTTAGTAAATGCATTTTAAAAGATTCATGCAGTATGAGTTATTTCGTTTTTCAGTTCTTCATTTTTTGACCTTGTAATATTTAATTGAAATGTTATGTCTGGATCTTCCAGTGAAACATCAGACTTCTTTGACTAACTTAAATCCATTATTTAATTTGAACCATGGTAGAGATATTGGTTATATTTATAGCAACTATTTGGTTTCATTGTTTTAGTGTCCCCTTGAGGTATGCAATCTTTTGGACAACACAAAAACAATGTTCATCCAGGCTGATGTACTTTTTCCAAAAAGGCTGGAGTACACTACAGGACTTTAAAATCTAAACAGTTTTTAAAACACTGGGCCTCATACAATTGCTGACTTTTTTATAGTAAGAGGAAAAACATTCCATCATACACATATATCAAACAATATCGTACTTTAAAGTTGTTAAAATCACGACAAACTCATGGAAAAACACCTTGTTGCTAGGAGACACTTGCCAAATGAAACTATCGCTGTGTCCAAAAGCTCTGAAACCGGCATAATCAACATTCCAAGGCAGGAAGGCATCAAGGCATGTCTGAATTTAAATTCTGCTTCACTTCCTGTCTCCAGAGGTACCTTCTTCTGATCAAATTTTGAAGGCAGCATAGATGTATCCTTCTCTGCCTTTAATTTCCCACAATCCTGTGTGTTCCATTCTGTGACGGTGGAGCTAAAAAATAAAGATGGTGTCTGAAAGTTGCATTTAGTGGTCAGTTTGTAAATGTATATTTCTGACTAACTATTTGCACTTTTTATGTTATTTCAAGCGAAGAATCTGTATTATACAGTAGTTATCAAAAATTTGTTTAGTTATCATCAAAACTCAATTTTGCATTACACTACCTCAGAAGCCTGCCCGAAATCAGTTTCATGAGGTGCCTTCCTGCAAAAATGCTGTCTTCAAAGTCATTGTCTAGTCACAAGTCAACTGCCTAGGCTTTTGGACACAGCCAGTGTGTTCTAAAGTCAACTGAAAATAACTCTTTCTTAAGTTAAACACAAAATAATATATTTTGATTAATGTTGGTAACCAAACAGTTGATGTTAGCCATTTATTCAATTAGAATATATATATATGCAACTGACGAGCAACACAATTTTGCGTTCAAAATCGAAAATGAATCGCTTTCGATTCTGAAGACGAAATTGCGTAGCTCATCAGTGATCTACGACTCTGTGTATCAACTGATCAGCGCATTTTAAAACCAGCTGATTGAGATTTACCGCTAATCAAAGAACCGGCTTTACTGACGAGATGCGCATGAATTAATTGACAATTAAATCCCCCAGCCCTAATACTCACTGACTTGTACTGTTTATGTGTAACACCTAATCATTTCCATGCTTAAGTCTCTGCAATGACGGTGTGAAAAAAGTCTATTTTAAGTGTTGTAAAATCACTGTATTGCACCACCCTGCATACTCATCACTCCTCACCAGCTGTGGAGGGAACATTTCTGTCGCATTGGACAGCTGTTTAACACAAACACACCATCTCACCATCTGCAGGGAGAAACCTGTTGGCCAATTATACCCGTCGAGTGTGCAGTTATTGGTAGGTTGACAATTAGGCACTGATGCCATTCGTACTTGAGCATTAGGCACAGACAGTGATACTGCAATGCAGCGAGGGAAGTGAAGAACCAGGCTGCTGATTACAACCATCAATTAAGAGTTTCTTTTCTCACATTCGCTCATCACAGTTCCTCCAGACATTTGCTTTTAGTCTTGTAATAGAGAAATTGCCTTCAGAAAAGGGCAGCCAATTTGGTAAGCTTGCAGGCTATTTGTTAACAGCGAAAGAAGGTTAGCACCGAGGTTATAAATATGACTTTGAGTGGCCTCAATGATTTTAATATTTAAAATCACAGATAAACATTCCGTTAATTAAAAAGCATGATAGAATTCCACAACACTATGTTTTGAGACCTTACACTCACTGGGCAAGATGCTTAAACTGTTGCTTTCTCTAAAAATGTATTTACTGAAAGTTATAGATTAGAGAAAGTTGCTACAGTATATTACTATAAAAGCACATTTTTGCCACTGAATAGAAAATAAAAAGGTTAATTGCGACTTTTTATCTCCCAATTCGGACTTTTTTCCTCCCAATTGCAAGTTTACATATCAGAACATATCAAAAGTTTGGCTTCCCAAAGCCAAAGACACAAGATGAGCGGTGCGTACAGTGGATTAAGCAGTGTGGAAGACCCCACTCCCAGCTAAATGTCAAGAAAATAAACAAGCATATTTACGTCTGCTCGAAGCGTCGAAGGTAAGGCAAGTCTAGTCTAACGCCATAGCGATAGCTAGCTAGTAAGACTATGATGGTACGTTCACACCGGACACGAATTGCGCGAATAAATCGCACTATTCGTGCGCCATGTTTTCTACTACTGTCTACGGTTGACAGTCCGTCGTTGTCCGTAAGCTTGACGGGCTAGCAACTAAGGTAAGTAACTAAGTAACTAAGGGGGGTGTGGCTTTTGCGAAAGGTCAATTGTGAGTTATAAAGCCAGAATGAGATATAACGAGATATAAATTTGCAAATCGCAATTGTGAGTTTATATCAGGCAATTCTGACTTTTTTCTTGCAAATTGCGTGCTTCCTGAATAATGACTAAAAGTAAAGCCCTATTATATTTAGGATATCTGTGTGTCAGTACTGCCATTTTAAAAGTAGTTGTGTGTATCTTGGTTTCACAATTCAATGCCATAAGATTATTATTATCATCACAATGGTCCAGTTTCACAAACATGGC
>JAUCMS010000045.1:7977135-7991979 GCA_032357445.1 Enteromius radiatus
AATGCATTATCTGTGAGCATTTTAAGACCAAACAATGGCAATGATGTATTTTAAGATATCTCAGTGCAAGCCTTTTTTCAGTTTAGACAGCTCTTAACATTTATTTTAATCTAGGACTAGTCTTAAACCCTGTTTGGGAAACCGGCCCATACTGTTTATAAAGCTGTGTATTTGACAACAACGTTCAAAAGTATCAGTTTTCAAATCATGCAGAATGTTAAGAATGTTTTGAAGTCATAACATAACATTCTGCAACGTATTGTGTGAAAATTAAGCTTTATTAATGAAAAAATGTACCTGTAAATCATACTTTAGTGTGAAAAGGAATAAAAGTTGTGAGAGTTTTACTCCTTCTAGTGTTAATTTCAACTGGAAACTGCAGTGAGTTGTATGTATAGGTACGTTTTTTCAGTTTTGCAGAAATGTATGAAGAGGCACGTATTTCCAATGAGCCTAGGTTGGTAACTAAAGATAGCTTACTCTGCTGGAATATCCTGTTTGTGTATTTGAATTTTATTTTTTATATTTTCAGTTTTCAGTTTTCGTTTAAATTACACTTTTAACCTTTTTCTGGCCTTGTGTATGTTTCAGAGCACAGTGGAGAAAAGACATTAGAAAAAAAGGGGGAAAGCAAATTAGGGATGGCTGCAAACCAGGCTTAAATCCACAAGAATTCCACAGCTCTCACCTGAACAGATAATTATTCTTATGATGAATGAAATGATATTTGGAACAGACCAGAACAGTAGCTCAAGTAATGTAATATTGAGAATGACCTCTACCCTCAGCCTGTTCCTACCCCATGAGCCATCAGCATCTTCCCTACAGACAAAAATTAAAGGTCTAGACAGGTATGACAGAGACTGAGAAGGACCCTACAGCCAGAGCAGAAAGAACGGTAATAGAATAGGTAATCAAAAAGAAGGCCTATCTATCCCATCCCATTCTCTCCAACACAATCACTTTTGTCTGCAAATAATCATAAAGAAGCAAATAAATCTGATGGTGGAGAAGCAAAGCCTTAGAAAAGTTCTATTCAGGCAGGATTAAAATAGTGGAACAAACACTCAAAGAACAGTATCTCCCTTCAGGGCAAGCCTGCAATCATTTCAACGTATCATTTACTGTAGCAAATTTGGGCAAGTAACTAAAGATGAAATATCTTATTAAGAGTAATTTTTGGTTTTGAGGAGTAGTTCATCCAAAAATGAAAATTCTGTTATCATTTACTCTCACCCTTGAGTAGTTCCAAACCTGTATTATTTCTTTGTTCTGAAGGAAGATATTTTGAAGAAAGTTTGTAACCAGGCTGTTTTGGGTCAACATTGACTTCCATAGTAAATTTTTTTCATACTATGGAAGTCAACGATGACCCAAAATATAAATATATATATAAATATATATATTCCATTGTGTTCGGCAGAATTTGGATTTGGAACTACTCCAGGATGAGTAAATGATGACAGAATTTTCATTTTTGGGTGAACTGTACCTGAGCTATTCCTTCTTTCTTCCCTAGAATTACATGAATATGATGAATATTGAATTTGAAATATGTATAGGCATATGTACACCTTTTTAAATAATGTATATAAAGAAGTGTAGAATTAAGTATAAAAAGGAAACACATTTTTATTCTTCCTGTGAACAGGAATGAAATATAGAATAATAAAATAAATAATAAAAAGCAATGCATAGTTTAAAAAAGAAACATTATCGTTGTGCTATAATGTTCCACATCATACAGATTTGGAACATCACAAGGGTGAATAAATGATGACAGAATTCTCATTTATTTTTGAACTGTCCCTTTAATACAAATAAAGTCTTACACAACCATAATCTGTGAGCTGTAATTCTGTTTTTGTATTCACTCTTCTCTCAAAAGCTATTCTGATATCTACCACATCCACAACGGATAAGGCAAGGCAGAGAATGTTTGGCAAAAAATAAATAGCCTCAGACCTCCTGTGAGGAAGAGAGAGCCATTTAAGCCACGCGTACGTTTTCGAGAGCAAAAAAAGCAACAGGAATCGAGACTCTTTCAGATGATACACCAGACGCGGCGTATGAGTGGAGCTTTTGTGCGGAACCTGCGTGCGATTATTGGCTGTGGGTGGAAATATGATTAAGTGCACTCGGAGTTCAGAAGCAATAAGCGCCCACATTTGTGTTGCTTCAGGAATATGGGCTCACAACCGCTCTGAAGGCTAGGTGATTTACTGTGTGAAAGGTCAAGTTCAGACTGAAGAGAAGGAATATATTATACAAGTAATGTAACCTTATTAAGTATGAGTAATGAGCGTACACACACCTACTGACATTCATTCTTTTAAAGGGACACAGCTATACGGATTGGAGGATCATTACAAGTCAAATGCACAGTTCAGGAATACTTCAGTTCTTTAATTATCTATATTGTGCACGATTGTATTATACTTGTTCCTCATGTATAATGATACAAGCTCGATTTATGAATCTTTATGATCATCATGAGGAGATCTAAAGGGATGGTCATTCAATATAGAGAATGTGTTATTGTTTCAGTTAGAGAGAGACGGATATAATCAAGCAAGATGATCTCATTATGTCATTGATTTGTATAAGCTTTGAAATTACACTTCTTGAGAGAAGGATATTGACACGAAGTGTAATTATGAGGGTTTTTAGCTTGAATTGATCATCGCATGGATTTTGGCAGTGCATTAGCAAGGCTCTGACAAAAATGTCATAAACCGTTTCCACTGGAAATCATAGCATAGTCCAGAATCTCTCTTGAAATGAACAGAATAGAAGATTAAAACAAATATATCAAATGACATTACTTTCAGTTAAAACCCTTGAGATGAATTACTCAAGATGTGTGTTTACCCGAGATCGACGGCTGAATCCTTTCCAACATACTTTGATGCTTTCCATGGAAAAACACTTTGATTGATCCTCAAATTGCCCTTTAACTCTGAAGATTTGTTCTCCAGGCTCCTGGTTTCATGGGGCCAGTGCTCATATTATTTATTACTGCAGGTCTTGGTCCCTGATTAATTCCAAGCTAATTGCAACCTGTGCATGAGCTATTGATTTCTGAGACATAACTTTGCCCCCGGCTGCAATTTAGTAATTGTGCAAAGACAAATATGTCTAAAACCTAATCTGAAACTCAGAAAAATTACGACCATAATAACCTAATATTTTAGAGGCTGGTAAACACAGTGACAAAAAGCTGCCCTGCTGTAACAATCCACCCACCCTGTGATACTGTAAAAAAAATAATAAATAAAATAAAATAAAATAGGGCATCAAGTGATTTTACAAGCCTGGGACCCTAGAGATGTGGAGAGATATTAAACAGAAATACTGAAAATTTCACACATAGCCAGGAGAAACACTTCCTGTCCAGAGAGGAATCAACTGTATATTAAAATGCATCAATATATATGAGCTGTTACATAAGAGCACCTCATATGGGCATGCAAATTTGACTCTTAATGAATTAATGGAATTACGCAATCTAGCTTCCAGCTCTCAAGTTAGTCCTAATAATAATATGTGACAAGAGGAAAATTCACAGCCTGCTTATTAGTGATATATCGAGCTTTAATTGGATGCTGTTTTGCTCTTCAGTAATGAAGATAGGGATATTGCTAATAAGACAGCAGTGAACATTATGTCTTTCATTCGAAATGTAATTTTTTTTATTTAAATCAATAATTTATTCTTGTTTCTGCACAATATGTGCTTCTTACCTGCACACATGGCTCTAATGAAGATGTCAGGCAGTAGTCTTAAACTGTCACTGGCCACTATGATCCTGGCAGACCTGATGGATGAATTAATAGGAAGTGCCGTCTTCTTTGACCCGGACCTGGCAACCCGTCCTTACTCCCATGGGACGAAGCTGGCAGTCTACTTAGTGTCAGGAATGGAACTGCCAGATATACTGCAATCCTCATTCATTGTCTTGAAAATGTGACGGCACATGACAGAACAGCCCAGTAACTGAGCCATTCCCATAGAAACATCTTTAGCTTGACGTTTGTTTGAGTCTGATGTCATTGTTTGCTGTATGCTTAAGTCAGCTACTTGGTGAGCTCACCAAACGAGTGGATCAGATCTCCATAACATTGTGTCTGAGTGGAATAGGAATAAAATTAAGAGTAAAAGAAGCATTCAGTCCATACATACACAGATATAATCTGACATATTACAGTATAACTATAAATACTTACAGTATAGTCTGCAAGCAGGGCAAACATTAATAATTTAAAAAGTAACAACATAACAATGCCCAGTCCGACGCTGTATTTGCACATTGTTTGATACTGAAAGATGGAGCAGTCTCAGCTATGAAAGATCGCGGTCATGATTCAGAACTGCAGACGGTGATCAAATCTGTTTTGTTGGTCATTCCAAAGCCAGGAGCTTGGCTTTTTCGGAGAGAATCGTAAAGCTATATCTTTCTTTTATAAATATGATAAAGCTAAAGACTTTTTGGATATATAAAGGATGCAATATTCCTCTATATTCAAGATTAACATGAGATTGGGTGAAACTGTGTCTGTTATGCCCATTTTAATTTATTGCATTGATTTAATAAAAAATATTATTTTAGATATTATTCTGTAATTTATGAAATACTTTGAATGATTATTAAGCATACCATACGTTTAATCCCATTCATTAAAAAAAAAAAAAAACAAATAAAAAATGAATAACCCTATAAAGAACTAAGATCTTATGTCAAGGATGGTGGCATACTGGTTAGTGCAAATGTTCCAGACATAGTGAGCCTTGGTGCTTACAGTCCCTCATTAAAATCAAGTATATATATATTTTTGACTACTGATTGTCTGAAATACATCCAGCCTTAAGTGGCCTGAACATATGCAGATAGCCACATGCATCATCTTCCGTAGATGCTCTATCAGCTCTTATATTCCTCTGACCTTTTGCTGAACTTTCTGCCATTAGTCTGAGTCGAATTTGAGCAGAGTGCATATTTTAAAAGTGTATACTCTTTCCTTTTCATCTTGTGCTGAAGTTTCCTGACAAGCCAGAGGGGATGCGAATCAACGTGATATCTGGAAAAGTGCATTAAAGTGATAAGTTTATTCCACAGGCATGAAAGGGAATGGCAAAATAAGGCATCTGGCTCAGAGTGCTGCGCTACTGGTGAAGCGAAGAGACTAATCAGACGCCAGCCTTCACAGAGAGAGAACCTGCCTCACCAGTGCAGACTGCAAAGACGACAAATCATAGACATACTGAGAATCCATATTTCATTTCAACAGGGACTTTAAATTATGAAGTGCTAACAAGGAATGATAAGTTAATGCGGAAGTAACTATGATATTTATTTCAACATATATACGTACAGGTGCTCCATTTAATTGCCCCAGTCTCATTAACATGACTGCCATCTTAGAACGGTCACAATTTCTGTTACCCAAACAGTACTGTTTAAAATTTGTTGTCACTCTCGTCAATAAGTAAACTGTCTCTGAATCATATCAATAGCACAAGTTAAGGTTTTGATTTGGCCTACTGTTTATACAAAGAAATGGACTTTGCCATGCACATGGTACACAATAAGTAGGATTAGGGTTGTGGGGTGGATGTGTACCATATATATACACAACAACTTTGTTGCAAATGCATGTCAATAAATTGCGTATCATATGCACGTGAAAACTCATATGCAGTTTAAAGTCAATTTTTGCACATCAATACCACGATTTTCTGTTTTCTTTTGGCAAACTATATGCATTTTCATGAGGATGGGCTCTCACGGGATACACTGCAAAACAGCAAGATGTAAACGCAACAGTCAAAGATCACGATCAAGCTGATCACTTTTACATAGAAACACAGTTGAAAAGCATTCTCTGTGAATGGTCCTAAAACAGGACTGACACCTGGCATTTGTTGTCTGCGATGCACATTCAATTATTATGCTTTGGACTTGGCGAAAGCGTCATGTCTTCATCGCTAATCATTACATGTTTGATTTTATGCCACCCAGGGTCATTATAATCGAAATATGTCCTTTTCCTTGCACGACTTCTAAGAAGTATTGTCACCATTCATCCAGAATGCTTGTTAGATGCTGAGTATCCCATAAAAAGCAGCAAACAATGAGCACATTCAGACACGTACCCCCATTATACAAAGCAGTTAAGAACAATAACACCTTGTTTACCTTCCTTGAATGCTCCAAATAATTCCACTTGTAGCTTTGAAACACATATTGAGTTCACTAACTGGAGGTTTTGTGAGTTTCTTTGTGTGTGGCAGTGTTGTGGTATAAAGATGAGATGCGTATCGATTGTTTTGAATGCGAAAGATGTAGAGCGGATGCACTCTGCGATCCCCCATCGTGTTTTTAAGATCAGCTTTTCTCTGATGAGGATCCAACACAGCCACAGGCACACCAAGAGCTGCTCTCTCTCTAAAAGCAACAGCACACCATCACGCTAAGCCAAAGTTTACTCCCCAGAGAGCAATTGACTACATACACATCCTCTCTATTGCTGTCATCTGTGAGAATGTTCACAATTTTGCACTTCACTATGATACTAGATACAATTATGACGAGATTACTGAATAGATTCACAGCTGTTTCAGCGATAGCAATACTGTATTTACCTCTAAACACTATCAGAATCACCTTAGGATCAGCAAGAGGTCCGTTTTACGGTGGTGGTGGTGGTGATTTTGCATTAGCCTGGGGCTGATTAAATTTAAGGGATTTGTGAATGCAGAGCTGAAAGGGCAGGGTATAGCATGATTAATGGCCTTATCCAGAGCTGATTCTTACCCATTGGTGATTGGATGATCAGTCATCTCCATGTCACACTTGACTGCAGAAATGAGAGGATAAGGGAAGGAAGAGGTGTCATAGAATATGAAAATGAGGTGACATGGGGTCATAATGAGCTGTAAAACCAAGAAAAGCATTTTGCAGACATGATCCAAATGTGATCAGGCCTGTAAAGGTTCTTTGAAACTCTCCAGAGCATTTAGTATGCTAATTTGCTGCAGCACATTAGTTAATAGAAATGGTGCATTATTTGAACTTTCTGGTTCAAATGTTGCACAATTTCTACATTAAGTAATATATGTATATATTAAAAATGCATTTTAAATATATCTCTGCCAGTTGTGTTCAGGTTTGTACTGTGCAGTGTCACTTCCGTTTAGCAGGTGCTGATACTGGACTGCGTAAGTGACAGTGCTCTGGGAGAGAAGCGTGATAAAGATAAATAACTGCTACTCGGGAACATTTTTTGCATCATTAAACATGGCAAACATATTAGCTTGCATAAAGTGAAGGAGAATCCCTGAGGAGATGGGGCTGAATCAAGCGGCCCACGGTGATCATAAAGGGGTATAGACTCTTGCCAATCCCTGTAACATCAAAGACGAGTGAGGAATTCACTTCACACTATCTGAATAACTAAACAGAGAAGGGTTCTTTGGATGTTCAAATTTACTCAGTTCACTTAGTTACATTTTATAGTGTTACCTGTGCTGAGAGTAACCTCCTTAGCAGTCAATGAGACAGTCACAAGCATAAATATCTTAAATTGTGTTCTGAAGACAAATAAAGCTTTTATGGGTTTGGAACGACGTGGGGGTAAGTGATCCCCCTTGAAAATGTTTCCATACATCAAAAAAATCTAAAACCAATTTGTTGTGTATATTAGTAAGAAGAGGATAAACAGGCGTAGTGTTTACGATGTTGAAAATGTTAATAAAAGGACATTATGGGCGCTATGTCCAAAATATATATCCACAACAGATATATAACTGCCCATGAGTTCCAGCAGGCCTAAAGGTCTCACCTCAGCCCTACTGCCCTTTTGAATCTCTGCCTTTAATAAACAGGCCTGTTAGTGCTTTCATCAGCCAGGTCAAGCGTCACCCAGAACCTGTTCATCTGGGACTGCACTGACAGGGAGTCACCTCATTGTGAGTCAATATGGCCACTTAGGTCTTCCTTCAGGGCTTATATCTCTCAAAGATAGAAAACAGGTGCCCAAAACAACAAACGTAATGGGATTTTAGCCTCTCTTTTTTTTCCGAACACCATAGTTTCTGCACCAGATGAGAGAGGAAGCGTCCAGGCCTGGCCGTGCTGCAGAATACCATTGTTTTGAGTATATATTGACATTTCACAGGCTGGTAAATGAGGGAGACCTGGCCCCTGGCCTCAGTGTGAGTTCAGTGCCACCGAGCAAATTAAATGCTGGACTGGGGGGCTGATGGGAAATTGATGTTCCTCTGTGTCCCTCAGCATTGTTTGTTTTTCAGTGAAGGCAATAAGTTGGTATATGGGGTGGGTCTCACTCTTTATACACATTGTGCAAGTTTATGCACCAATCAAACTGCTAAGAATGTCCACATTAAAGGAAAAAACTTTTAAAAGTCTGGTTTAAAAACTATTACATGACTTGGAGTAAAAGTAGTAACAAATTTTACTTTTAACTTGAAAATCATTATTAATCTTTTTTTTTTGTCTTTTTAAAAAAAGTGGAATTTGATTTATTTATTCGTTTGTTTTTATTTTACAACTATCCTGAATTATTAATTCATTAAATTGTTATAGTGCACATCACATGGCATTTATTACCATGACCTGTATTAACCTTGCCCTGTAATTAAATAGTCAAATCTTTAATTAAAATTATTAATATTAATATTAATAAACTTTTTGATATTAACGGGTTTTTCAGAGGGTCTCTTTCTTTCTTATTGGCAGAGCATTTTATGCATAATGTTTTTTTTTAATTCACATTTGCAACTTTTTTCTTTTTAATAGAATTTATAGAAATAATTTTTTTTATTGAGCCATTTTTAAATTATGGAATCAGACTTACATTTTAATTTTATTCACATTTGAATGGATTTTATTTGCAGAATATTTATTTAATTAAATTACTGACTATATTTTAAAATAAATTAAGGCCAAAAATGGATGTCATTCTATTGAGCCTAATGCCATTCCCCTGGGGAGGAATTACATTTTTTAAATCTAATTGGAGATAAAATATAATTTTCGAACATATAGCAATCACATTGAGTCAGGACTGGAGCCAGGAGAATGTGATTTATCTCACCTCTGAGTGAGAGAAAATTGGAGAGTTGTACTATGTCTTTGTCTCGCGGATTGGGTTTCCTGGAGCATGAAGTGTGTAGGTACGTATGACGTGTTGTTAGAGTAGCTGATGTTATTGTAGGTGTCAGAGAGATGGAAGTTGGCAGACACATACAAGAGTTGGGCAGAGTTTATGAATCGGAGCTTGTGATCTACAGCTCTTTTGTCCTTGAGAAGTCGAGGTGCGCGTTTGCGCTGGAGCGTGCGCTTACATGTCTGTTTGTGAGTGTGAAAGTGGGTGAATACGCTCGTTCTTTGATTGAAAGGCAGAGCAGTGTCTGCCCAGTTCTTTATTGTCTCAATCTATTAAATGAACTGTCAGTTATCTTAAGTCTCCATCTCTCTTCAGGACAAAAAGTTGTAAAAGTGAGTCAATGGAGAGGTTAGTTCAAAGACACACTCTTATAAAACACTATGGGGAAAAAAAATGAATGAAAATGACACCTGGGTTCATCCCTCTTAACCAGACAATTCCACAGCAACCAAACCTACAGTAACAAACAGAACAACAGTGATTCTAACTAAATGAATGAGGCCTGTTAAGTGCTTATGGTTCTGTGGTTGCTCTTTTCTGCACTTATCATACAACTGCATCTGCGTAGCTGTAAAATTATCATCTGCGGCAAACAGCTTTAAGGCCAGTGAAGAACAATGAAAGCAATTAATCAGCTAACTGAGTACTTCAGGCTGTCTGGGTCACTAGGTGGGCCACCACACCTGTGCTGCCGACATGCTTGATGTCTTTCTACAGTCTAATGAGCAATTTGATAAGTGAAACCCATCACGATTCCAACTGTGGCATATAAAGGTGCAAGGCGCAATCTGTCACAGGGCCACCGCTCAAGCAGAGGTGAAACCAGCCTGAGTCAGATTTACAGCCACGTCTTGTCTTTGAGAAAGGGTGCTTGTGATCACATCTGACATGGTGCTTCCCTTTTCTTTTTGTACCGGTAATTTCTACTAAAGTGGTAACACAAGTTCACTGTAAAATGTGCCTTTAAAACATACTCATAACGAGACACGAAATACGTACCAATAAGTACATATCACTACAGTTTCCAAAAGAAATGAACACTACAGTTCCGACACATTTTATTCATTTTCACACAAATTGACAGGGTTTTGATTAATAAAGCGTACGTTTAGTACAGAATATCCTGTGACTTCAAAACAATATTAATCTGCTGGGGGATTTGAAAACTGATGCGTTTGAATATTAGCATTACACATATCCAGCTTCATATCCATAGGTTTTCATAGATGGTATGTTTACTCGACGTACAGAGATGTACTTGAGGATCTCTGGTTTGAATCCTGTGTACCTAAATCTGTAAAAGGACGGTTTTTGACACGGTTGCAGCAACAAATGTGTTTTATATCAGTATCACTATCGAGTAGGTTTGAATTTTGTGTATATTTCCAACAAGGTTGCTCATTAACTTTTAGCGACAATCTCCAGAAATTTAACATAATTAAAAAACACAGCATAATAAAAATATGCCAGGGTTCATGAACCTGTGCTTTAGTGCCACTCAGTAGACATTTTTCTTTAAAACTGCAACAAAACATACAGTAAGGCATGTAAAAGTGGCGTTGAGGTACATATTTTTATGAAACAAAGTTTCTCATAATTTACCTTTAAATATAATGCACTGCAGCTAAACACTAGGGGCAGTAAAATGCCAACAACTATTAATTCTTTTTCATGCAAATTTTGATCGTGGGGCAGATATTTGATTATTGAATTCTTATTTTCAGTCAGTTTCTTGCAATATTCTATGTTATGACCTCAAAACACTTTTACCATAGTGCTTTTGATTTGTAAACTAATACATTTTGATGTTTCTCTCATATAACCAGCTCCATATGCATCGCATACATGCCTTTTCTGAAAGTGAACTTGCTTGGTAGTTCACCTGGTACAGTTTTGCATTTTAAATGACTCAATTTAATGACTCCCATTGAACAGAATGAAACTAAAATGGCAAGGTTTCTTCAGGAAATGTGTTTGTATCTCACATTTGTTTCTGTTAACCCTATTGGTCAGGTTTAGTGTAGGTGGTACACTATTTTGCTATGAGTGAGGAATTAGCATCCAGGGTTAGCCTACAAATTGATGTCATGACTAAACATCTCTATTATACATGGAATGTAATATGGTCATATGACAATACAGTGTTTGGTATTGCATAATATGTACTGTCTGATATTTTAATACATAAAACATCAGTATGCTAGTATTCAATTCTGTACAGCAAAGTTGAGTCAGTGGTTTAATCTGTGACTCGCTGGATGTGAGTGAAAAAGAGGAGGCACAAATCCTCCTGAACATGTAAACATCCCTCTTATCTCCTTCAGTTACGCTGCTTCTAATAACAAAAGCTGAACTTGTGACTGTCTGAAAATCATAATCATACAGTAAACAACCAGTAACCAGAGCATGGAACAGGCTTAACACCTACTGAATTCGTCGGCCTGCTTTCAGACTCGCTGCAGTGAAGAGTGAAAAATGCTAATCTTCAATAGCATTTTACCTCTGTTGAGCTGCTTTTGTGGTGCAAAGATAATTTATGGATTTTTTTTTATTATCATGATTCACAAACGCTGAAACTCTAGAGACCAGGTTTACATCTTCAAAAAGAGGTGAACAAAAGACGAGAGCGAAAGCGCTAAGGGAACCCTGTCAACCCCACAGATTCTCTCAGCACCAATACCAATCGCGCAATTCACCCAAATGTGTTCATTAACAAAGGGTACCCACGGCGTTCGTATTTGCTCTCCCTGCAAGTCTGGTTGGTCTGGTGAGGAAAAAGGCAGCAGCTTCTTCCATTAACCAGGCATTGTAATCGGATTAGAGCTTAAAGAAATGTAAGATGGCAGACCATCTTCCTTTAGACTCCTCTGGCTATGGAGATTGTCGCTGGTGAGCGGATTATGGTTTGTAGAAGATGAAAGCAATTATTTAATGTCTGCGGGAGTCAAAAGTGTAATGGGAACAAGTTAGTGCAATGCGTCGGAATGCTTGTGCTATAAGCAGTGTTGTCGGCCAAAGAATGACTGCGACAGGTTTGCATATGTAACCCTTTACAAGTAACTTAATGATGTATATTCAGCAATCTCTGACACATTTGCCTTTCGTTTTCTTGAAGTCAATGACAAATAAAATATAAGGAAGGATTGTCACTTTAACTGGTTAGAAGTTAGTTTTCTAAGCAGTTAACTCCTGAGGTCATAATAGAAATATTGCTAATTTCTGATTTAGAGAAGTAAATGTTTCACTTCTGTGTCATATTTTGATTTGGGATCAGGTTAATGGATGGTAAATGACAGAATTTGTATTGCATCAAGCAACGGAGTCAGCAGATTCTGTTTAATAAAATTTGGCGTGCTGTCCGGGGCAAGCCAGGAGCCCTGCTGGTTGTAACCCTAGCGAGGGCAGAGCTCGGAGCGCGGCTCGGTCCCGATCGCCCCTTAGAAGGTGCAAAAAAAGAAAACGGCGAAGGGGAGGACGGAGGGGAAATGCGAAACTAGATGCTGAGTGTAGGGAGACGCCGGGTTTTAGGCTGAGGCGGATGAATGGAATTAGGATAGAAATTGGTAACTGGCGAGTGTAATAGTGATGAGTGATTAACAGGAATCAGGTGCAGTAGGCATTCAGCGTGCTCTTCCCGAAACTATGTTAAAACATCCCTTAATGCAACAAAATGGGATTGAATAAAATTAATTTAGCCTATTAATGTTTTTTAAATCCAGTTGTCAGAGCAATTATTTATGTATTTATTCCCCCAATGTCTTTTATAATATATATTTATTTTGTCAGTATTATTTGATGAACATAAAGTTCAGAAGTAATTTTTTTCTAATATTATAAATGTCTGTTAATCATTTGTTTAATGTAATGCATTATAAGTGTTAATTACTTAAAAAAAATAAAAAAAATCTTACCAACCCCAAATTTTTAAGCAGTAAATTTTGAGATATAAAGCATAAAAACATTTACAGACATTAAAGAAAAAAACTATCATCCCAGCCTCCTCTGTTCTTTGGAAATTTTACGTGAGATTTTATAGACCGTTTGTCAATGTGATTCATACTGAGGGCAAACAATATCACATGATGACAAACTTCCATGAGATAAGATGATATCTTACAGTAAATTTATTGGTAATTACAGAAAACACGCATTGAAATTCCAAATGTGACGGGACATAAATCTGATCCACTGCATTTCTGGATGAGATCCCAGGTTCCGCTTTTAATCAAACGTTTGATTTATATTTCGTGATGAATCGGTACAGCAGAAAGCACCTGAGAACAAAAAGTGTTTGTGTTCCAGGAAGATGTCAGCAATAAGTCCCAACTCATCTGGAAAATCTTGCACTGGCAGTCTATATCTGATTCTCCTCTTTAAGAAAAAAGAAGAGATATTATCAAATTCCCATCAGAGCAGCCTGTGCATGGTCTTGTCATGGGAGAGAGAATCGCAGGAACAATGAGCCCATCAATTCTCTTCATTAATCTAAACTGGGGATTAGTTAGAGGTGCTGCATTTTCAACCCGTAAGCCCCCAATTCCTGAAACTTTTGCAGACAGAGCTTTTCACCTTCTCACACAAACACATGTCATTCACTTTTTCATTCACCTCTTTCACAAGTTTGAACTTGCCGGTGACGAAATAATAATAAGCGAGGCAAGTTTGGCGGGCTGTCCGAGGAGAAGACTCGGGTTAACAGGCTCGGAGAGGAAAGGTACAGACGGCCCCGTCCGAACCCTTGCTCCCCCCCCCCAGAGAAACAAGAGAAAGGAGGAGCAGGGGCGGAGGAGGGATGCTTAGATCGAAATACTGAGAGAAGGGGTTTTGGCTATTTATAGGGAGTGACGTGAGATCTGATAGGGAGATTGGATGATTAGATGATTAGACGATTAGTGATGAGTGGGCTATTGTTACCTGCGTGTTCTCCTCCCAAATTTTTTTTTTGTAAACATCATTTTTAGAACGGCATGCTGAACTACATCTTTTCATGAAGAAGGCAAGACTCCAACCTCCATGTGGCCTCCCCAACCTGAATGTTTCTGCTTATGTCCTCTTGTCCTTCCACAATAATGAACCCCTCCCAGTGAAAGATGCGTCCCTAGTGTCATTGAAGTCGCCTAAACTTTAGTTCCTGATGATTCGTGGTGTTCCTCCCTTGCTGCACTTTGCCAAGGTTGCACTATATCTGGTGCCGAATGACAAATCGCTGGCCTTCTCTGCGCCTCCTCTCCTCAGGGGAGAGAGACTCACTGTGACTGCTCTCTTGTTTTAGCTCTCTGGGACATTGTTTCAAATTAAAGTGCTACAGAATAGCAGTTCTTCATGGAGAGGCAGAATATGTCATGGCTGCACACTTTCTGTGATTTTGTGGCTACTATGATTCTTGTGTATGTGCGCTTAGGTAACAGGTTGCCCAAAATGGAGATTATGTCATACTCACCCCTCATCATGACCCTTATGCTGTTCTAGACCTTTTTGGTGTGGAACAATAAACAAAAAAGGCAACAAGCACAGTAAAATATCATAGAAGTGGTTTATATGATTCTTGTGCTGTATTTTAAGATATCTGAAGTGATATGTGTAACGAAGCGGACAACATCAGATGAGTGGTAAGTAAGATTTATTCAACAGGCTGTGAATCTCCACAGAGAAATAT
>JAUCMS010000045.1:8010093-8026176 GCA_032357445.1 Enteromius radiatus
GGTATGTTTTTTGATAATGGTAGAAAACACTTAAATAATATTTATTATAATAATATTATAATATTAATTATAATATTGTTATAATAAATATTTATTCTATGCTAGTCTCCCCACCTCCTGGCCCCATCATAGGCCACATCACCCCTTGAGCACCCTTCTCACCTTTTTCACCCCTGACCCATTTTCATGCCTGCATTTTTCCATCATTGATTTACATTATAATGCACATAATGCCTTGTATCGAATTCCTTAAAGACAATGGCTGCGTATTTATTGGCAGCTTCGTATCTGCGTGTATTGATCATTGAGTCAGTAGCAGCCCAAATGTGCTGTCGGTTCAGTACTGCGTTGCTTGACAAGTGCATCTCTCTCTCTGTGGGATGATATCAGTGTAATTGACTGCCCTGTTCTCACCCTACAGCAGTGAATAATGCGTCTGCAGCTGACAAAACTAGAGGTGTCAGAAAAACGAGTCCCTCTTCTTCAGCACACTTCCCCATCCCCGCCCCCCATAACCGCAATTCAACTCCCTGCAGATGATGATGGCTGTTGCAAAGAGCAGTAATGCAGGACTGCACCACCTTCCCTCCTCGGTGGCTTGCCTGCCTGCCTGCCTGCCTGTGTGTCCCTTTGTCCTTGCAGGCGGTGGAGGCCCGTAGCATCCATCTCTGTCAGCCAGGCACATCTCTGGGCCTCCCCACCACGTCACTGTTAAATGGAGCTCTGACAGTATATTGACTGGCTCCGCACCAACCTCCACGAGAGAGCTGAGTGAGAGGGAGAGATACTAAAGACACAAATTGAAATGGGAGTGAGAAGGAAAAAGCTAAATGAAAAAGATGATAAAGGTATCATATCTCTCATGCTCCCAGGTTGCACCATCACATGTTGGTGGATCGCTGTGTAATTTGGCCATTGTAAGCTAAGCAATGATTGAAGAGGGGCTAGCCATGGCTACAAAAGCAATAACTCTTTTAACAAATAAAATAGTTAATATATACCACAACGTTATACTTATGCTACTTGTTGCTAAATTGAACTTGTGATGAACACTGTTATTGAACTGAACGTTTAGCTCAGTAATTTAGACTTTTGTGTTTTTAGAGGTCTCTAAAAAAATCTTAGCTTTACAAGAGATTTTTGATTTGTTTGCATGTGTTAGCTAATATAGCATTGTGCTAGTACAGTAGCTTTATATAGCCTACTCTCATGGTGCATTCCAGTGGTGGAGGTAACGAATTACAACTACTCACGTTACTTTACTTTTTTGAGTATATTTTTAAAGCTGTACTTTTACTTGTACTTAAGTACAAATTTAGCAAAATAATCTACTTCGTTACTTTTAAATCATAGTCCGTTATCAAGTACGCCCACATTTTTAATTGATATTCAAATCATTGATGCATTTCAGGAGCCAATAATGATAACCAATTGTAAACAGACCAATAAAAATAGTGATATCTAAACCAAGAAAAGCTGATGAAGAACTTTCTAACCGGATGTATGTGTATAACCACGTATGTGTTACTCCGCAATGGTGACGACCTGACCAGGATATACCAGTTTGAATACAAGCACTTATTATTCAATTCTGTTTGAAATCAAATCTGAAATCATTACTCCTTGTGCTGCAAGATTTTGTGACAAAGTTACCCTATTTTAAAGATACAAGTACACAAAATGAGCAAATGTTTAAGAGAGATTTTTAGAGCTTTATATACGAAAACTCTTTTGTTTTTGAAAAGTAACTAGTAACTAGTACTCAGAGTACTTTTTGTGAAGAGTAATTAATTGAGTATTATTACTTTGCACAATCTGACAAGCGCTTAAAATTGATCTGGAAATTAGGTGCTGGGCGTCCGGCCAGAGGAGAACCGGCCCCAACTCAGCCTGGATCCATTTGTTTTTCTTTTTGTTACAGGATCCTATGTACCTAACCATTCATCAGCAAGACAAGAACACACTTTTACATTTTGGGTGTACTATCCCTTTAATACAGTATGGTGTCATGCTTACTTCGAATGGCAAGCGTGAGAGCAGGTGAATATATAGCTTGTTGACAGCCTTTGGGATCGTTCATATATCGTACCTTAACACAAACACACACACATTCCCGGGGGGCTTGTAAAAATCAGCTTTAATGGTTATGCAGTTTATTTTCATTGAGAAGCCACTATTTCAAGACCCTGTTCAGCCTCTTGAGTAAGCTGCTGTACACATCAACAATATTTCATTTCAGAAATAAATCCCCTTCACATGAATATGACGGTGGATATAAACTGTCTTTTATTAAATTGTCCAAGAAAATGTGAAGTTACAATAATTCCACGGCTCCGTTGAAGCTCTCTGAACTGTCTGAACAGAGACAGTTTGCCATTATCAGGAGAGCTGCAGTCTAAGTGAAAAAATCCAGCACTGACGGAAAAGTAAAAAAGGTAAGACACTATAATGTCACGGCAGTTTTTGGAGAAAAAGGCAGTAATCACAGAACATAGGCATATATATAGGGCTCTCTCAAATTCATAATTCAAATTCATCTTTAATATTAATTAAATTTAAAAGAGTGTTAGATGACTGAACATCTCGTCTGGCTAGTGTGCTGTTCCTCGGTTTAATCTGTGAGGCTCAGGTAGGAGTCTCTCCAGGCAGCAGAAGAAGCACTGCAAGCTCCCAGTCATAAAAGGGAAAGTCCTGTGTCTCCCTGGGGAGGCAGGAATCAGAGGCCAGCATTTATATTCCCCCTGCATGCCCACATCCATCAATCAGCTCATCCCACGGCGCCTCAGTCTCAGAGGCTGCTTGCTTTCCAAGGCCTTTGAGTGCATGTATTGAAAAAATCCTGTTAAAAGAACAAAGGAGAGGCGATGTCAATAAATCTCCAAAGATGGATTGACATTCACTGTTTTGGATCAAAATTGAGATGATTTTGACATTGGTGATTTTCTGTTCTCCCTGACAACTGACCGCATTTCCCCCTTCCTTTTTTTTTTTTTTTTTTTGGTTTTGGCAAAGTGTTTGGTGAAGGACAGCAGAAGAGGATGTTTAATTTGTGTAACCAGATGAAAGAAAGATGACAAGATTGACCATGGAAACGTTTTTGCTCAATTGCTGAGCTTGTTGTTTTCAGGGTATTTATATTCAGACAACCAACGTGAAACGTGATCCACAGTGTGAAACGTACATTTTACTTAAAATTTTATGACTTAATTTTGGGTATGTTTCTCAGAGCTGTTTAGTAGCTGGATTTCCATCCACAATTGTGAATTTAACTTTTGCACGAAATTGGAATGTTGCATAAAACATTTTGCGAATAAGCACTGCTTCCATCCAACATGTAAAAGAGAACATAATCGTCGCTTCCTTGGAACTAAATCACTAATAAAAGTAGGATAAGCCACTGAATATAATACTTTTCATATACAAAACACAATAAATGCAGAGGAGGCTTTCGGAGGTGGATGACTGTTGTTTGGGAACACATTCATTTAACAGATCTGGGAAGCAATTAAACAGAAAGAATTTGACAACAGACTTTGCTTGGGCATTTTTAGAATGACCATCAAAACATTTCAGATGCTGTCGAATGAGATTGGTCCACTTGTTACTCATGTTTTGCCATCCCATAGTCCCATAGCGCAAATACACATAACTTTTTTGATGCGCATGGAGAAATTTATGTGGCAAATGTATCTCCCTTTATTCGCATTAACCCTTTTTTGCACAAGTCAGAAAACACCTCAAGTGAGCGTAAACTTTTTTTTGTTCGAAATTTTGCATTTCCATCACTCGATAAAATATGTATAAAAAAGGTGATGGAAACATAGCTAATGGCTTCAGTATACAGGAATGGAGTTGTATGCGTCACTTGGTGTTTTTCATTTTGAAGCTCAAAAGACAGGGTCACTGAAATGAAAATTTGATTTCAAAATTGTGTTAAATGGAAAAATTAACAACATACAGATTTGGAATGACGCAATTGCACTAAACTACAACTGGAAGAATAAAGGAGCAGCTATGGGAATAAAGTCATGAAAAAATAATACATTTTTGAGCCATGATTTATTTATTATCTTTTATCAGTTTTCTTTTGAACTCTGCCTTTTACCCACATCTATCACTCTGCTAAAGTTTCCACTGGCCAGAAGTTCATGTGGACCTACTATTTCCAGAGAGCTCAAACTGTTCTCCAGATCTAATCAGCTGGTAACAGGCCTCCAACACTGTGCACTGTTGACTTGCACAATGTATCACCAGAGCTCTGAATAAATAATGATGAATGAGGTGTTTTAAAGAAAGAGCTTACCAGCTGAACTGAAACTCTTTATACCCCCCCTCTGGCTGTTTTAGCTGTATCTGCTGAATTGTATAAAGCATCTCTGCTGAATCACTATTTTATAATGGAGACTCATTCTTAAGAACTGCAGAAGGAGTTTCAGCAGGATTGACTGGAATTACAGTTTTGAAATAAACTATCAACCATGGATTATATAAGTGTGTTTACATGTACTGTAAAACAACAGTAACAAACAAATATCAGGTCATCGTGACAATGTTTGCATGAGACGTGAACGTTTTGCAAATAACGCATTTCGAGAGGAACGCGATACGTAATAAATCCCGCACGGCTGGTGGCTAGTTAGCTAATCATTCCCACTTACCTGCGTCCAATCGCTTCTTTTCCTGTTCATATATAAACCCCAGCTTTTCTCTCCTTCCTTCGAGCCGACCTTCGAACCCTTGCCCACACTAGGGTTCATATCACTAGGGTTCGGGGTTCGCCGTTCTCCCAGGCTCGCTCCCCTGACAGCACGCCAAACCCGCTAAACTATTTATAAGGAAAGCGTGAACTCTTGAAATTAAAATGATGTTGAATTTCCAGGAGCTGAAAATAAAATAAAATAATCTAAAAATGTAAACTTTAAATTAGAAATGTTGCTTTGGCTAACTAACTGAAAAAAGTATAATATAAATATATAAAAGCATAAATAATACAAAAATAACCATTGACAGATACACAAAATATGTTCAGAATTTGCAACTGGATTTTGATTTTTTTTTACGTGTAATGGTGTTATAATTTTATGCATCTTTATGAAACTAGCATCATATCTGTGTTGCAGAAAAAAAAAAAACAGAACAATATATATTTTAATAAGCAAAAACAAGATTAAAAAAAGACAAATCTGTTCATACTTCCAATATAATTGTTATATTGCCAATGTTACTAACCCAATTTGATCATGTGTGTAAAAAAGCTGTAGATTAAGGGAAATAATGAGTGAGAGATTTACAGGGATGTTTCATCATATTTTTGTTGCATCATGCTGGGATTTCACACGTCACACTGATTCTGTACGTGAGAAGAGATGGAAGAGCTCTGGGATTTGACAGAAACCATGTGTGGGAAAGTAAAGGAAGAAAGAGCCACAGAGGTAGAAAGACAGCATAGAACCTTCAAAAGGTCAAAAGGTCATGATGACAAGACAGAAGATGGGAAGCTGTCACAATGACATATCCAAATACAATATCTGGAGCCAAAAATCTTCTACAATATATATTTATTTGACATTTTGCCCTCAAGAACAGTCATTTCAATATCATTGCATATACAGATATTAACTAAAAGGCTGAACAGTGCTTTCAGGCCAAGAGTGTTTTTCATAATTGGCATTTTTAATTATAAAATTTGTTGATCAAAGCAAAGCTATGATATCTTTGTATGTTACCCGTTACATTTTAAAGTTTCATGAGTGTTTCATAATTTTTACTGTATAATGTTTACATTTAGCTAAAAACGTTATAATAGGATGTTCAGGTTCTGTTGTGACATGCACTGCTATATTGGCCAACATATCTTTTTTCCCTGAGCAGTAATGGTAGAAATGTTCAACTTTTTTGCAGCCCAGACTTTATCTATATAGAAACTGTCTTTCAAAAACAAACCTACACCGAGAAATATGCACTGGAGGAAAAAAGATGACAACAACATCTCCCCTTATATACAGTATGTTTGTGTGAGTGTGTGCGTAGTTTGCATATGAGTTTAAAGTTGTTTAAAGATAAATAAGATTTAAGATGATTTGTTAAAAGACAAAAAGAGATTGCAAAGAGAGAGGAAAACCAGAAAGGGAGGGGTGGAAGAGAAAGAGAGCTGTCAGGAAAGGATGAGCAGTGTCCTTCGGCAAAGTGGGAGCTATTTTACGACTCACTTGACAGTTTGACTGCTTGTTTCATTCCCTCCGACCATATTCCACCTTCTCTCTCTCTGTCTGTCTCTCCCTCTCTGGCTCGCCCTCTTCCAGTGCATCTTCAATCAGAGGCTTTTCAGTACTGTCAGAGGAGCTGCCAGGCCTGTGATCGTGTCTCTCAGAAGGCCCAGGGCAGACGATGATGATGACCCCGGCCTCCGCCCTCTCTTCTCCTCCAAGGCCAGACAGCATAGAACCAGCATTCAGTTCCAGACTCATCTCTGCTGTCAGAAGCGAAGCTCGCTTTGCTGCGAGGTCACAGGATGTTCAAACCATCACAAGTACAGTGTAATAGACTCTGGTAAATGCATTATCTTTCTGTGCTCCATCTTTCAAAACTGTCTGAAAAAAAAAAAAAAAAAAAATCACATATAGTATCAGTGAAACCTGCAACGTTTCAGATAAGATGTCTCAGACCTGCTTTATGTAAACCGAACAAACCAGACCTTTGGCTATCAGTATGAGGTCTGCTACATGTTACAACTTCTACTATGACATTTTTGGAAATGAGTCTAGACCTTGTGGTCAGAATTTCCCTGCATTCAAAATTAATATGAGCTGGCACGCACATCAAACAAACCCCAAACCCCTAAATGCAAATGATGGATTTTTTGGTAATAGAAACATAAATGTTTACAAGAACATTAATGGCACTCTTTTGTGGTTTAAATCGAGTGTGAAATGATCTATTTTCCCCAAACTGTGACGAAGGCATGTTGACCTTCAATGACCCGTGCCTTAATGAGCACAAATGGAACACTGTAAGTCAACTGATTTAAGTGGCAAGCAGTAAACTCTCCCTTGAGCCATACAAACCAACAATAACAAGATTCAGTAATGGGAATCAATGGGTGGCTTATGTGACCTGATAAGTAGCTGTTCAGCCGCAGGACAGAAGGCCGATACCGTGGCGCTCGATGGCTTAGTCTCAGTTGTTCTATCTCTTCCTGTACACTGAATACACAGACAACACAAATAACAAATTCATTATGCTACAGCTTACTCTGAGTGGGATGCGTCTTTTTGTAAAAGGTTAAACATGTTTTCTTCACAAAATATGTATAAAGGTTTTCACTAAGGTCCTTAATAATGGACATAGTTCGGTTCAGTGGATTGGATTGCTTCTGGTAGAACAGAGAATTATTCATAGTCTTTATTAACTGAATTGAATTAAATTATTTATTTATTTTTTACATTGTGTTCAAAGCCAAAGTAAATAATATTTAATTAAAAACTGCTAAAATACTAGTATTATCAATTTAAATTTCATATTCATTTGTTTTTTAATTTTAAAAATTAAACTGAAGACATCTGAAAATAAAGTTCACTGAGGCTTAGCCATCTATCAAGCTTAAGTATAGTAAATATAGAACCAAACAGGATTAATAAATGCTGCTAATTTAACAAAATATGAGTTCAGCTGTTTTATTAGCAGTTTTAAAGTAGGTGACAAACTACTTTTCTGACAAATAGCCATGTAGTGTGACCAATAGCTATTAGTGACTAATGTAATGCACTCATCTGTCTCTCAAACAGACAGGACATCTGATTCCTTCTTTCTAGAATTAATTCAGACCGTCCATTCACTGTATCTGTAGATGTAGCCAATTGACCATTAGCAAAATATTGATTGACAGGTGACCTGACCACTCATAATGCTGAATCTGCCATCTCACCCAACAAACAACTAAGCCAGGAGAGTAGATAACTTCCATGGGCTTAAACTTTCCATGGTTGAAATAAAATGTTAGGATGTTTATTCATGTTTATTTTTTTCTTTATGTAAATATGAAGGTGATTGTTTCATGTGTGCCACTTGAACTGAGGCAATACAGTAATCTTTCTTAGAGTTTCTTAAAAAATAAAACATTTAAAGCTGAGACCTTGTTTCATACCAGAAGTAATCTGTTCTTTTTTGTCTTTCGGCATGTCATCACTTTTTTCTTTGTTCTGCGATGTATTTTTTGCTGCGTGAGAACATGGTGTGTAGTCAGAGAGATGCATATGGCTTGTCGGACATAGCAAAAGCAACAAAACAGAGTGGTCTCTCAAATGTAACATTGGAAATCCAATTCTTACTGGTGAATCAGTTCATCCTAAATAGTTTTCCGTCTTTTAGGGTTGTATCGAAAATTGGATTGGTTCATTCTAAATGGTTCACTTTCACAGCACTGGAAATGTATACATTTTAATAAATTGGTTCATCCAAAATGGTTCTCCCTCACACGTCCTCATTTTGCAGAGTTAGATGCTGACCATATCATTACACCTAAACCTAACCATGACCTTGAAATGGCATGGTTGCATTAACAAATGTGTTTTTATATCAGTTTTACATTTGCTATCAGGTAGGTTTAGGGTTGGATTTGGTGTAGTGCATATTTCCAACATGATGGAGCATTAGCGTTTAGCGACAGTCCCTAGATATTTACCGCAATAAAAGCAATATGCGATATGTACCTATATAAACGTAATAGAAATTGAAACAGTGTTTTAGTGCCTCTCAGTGGACATTTCTCTTTGAAACTGCGGTGAAAAGTGCAGTTATTAAGCATGTAAAAATGGTATTGCACAAATAGTGCACAGAGGTACATATTTTTATGAGACCAGTTTGACAATTGACTTATTTTAATTTTAGAATACATGTTAAATTTGAAAGCATACTTTTTACTTTTCAGCTCTATGTCTTATTATAGACTTTCTATAGACTAAAACAAAGATGGACAAAAGATCTCAATTTCTTGCCAAATGATCTCAGTATGGCCCCTGCCATCTTGTGTCACCTAGAGGGTCTTGAGGTGGAGTCACAGTCCCACCCAAACTCCCACAGAACCAATCGCAAGATCACAATCGCGACACCATTTTTATAGCATCCAATAATTAAAGCAAATGTAATAGACAAAAAGCAGCATGATAAGAACTAACTCAAATTCTGGGAATCATCTTTGGAAAAATTATCTGAAGTGTAATATGATTGTTTAATTTATCTCGCGTTCTATTATATTACATGGAGAGGGCGGAGTTTATGACCTATATTGCATTCACCTGGCAATCCAGATGCTTAGCTTCACTTTCCAGTACTCATGTGGCACACTTGGTCTTTTATGTGCAATGTCACTATATCAAAAAGTTGAGCAAATCTGACATTTGACCTTCGTATTCAGATTTAAAATGAAGGAGATGTTTGAACGTAGGCCCAGAGAGAGTGAAATGTGCGATGCATTAATGATGATGGCCAGACTAATACAGCTGTGGGAGATTCAGACTGATACGACACTAAACCATCCTGCCGTGAGATGCTCATTCCTCCAACGCTTTCTCTGATATGTATAAACAAAGATGCTTCCAGCCACGACATCCTCTGGTTAAACAATATTTATAGCACATCTAGGAAACACCGGCTGATTTCGTTCCTTTCCCTCATCATTTTTTTTTTTAGCCCCCCCCCCCCCCCCCCCTCCATTTGAATAACGAATCTTTCCCGTTGGAACATTCCTCTGGTGGAGAAATGAAGACATCTTGAGCTCAACTTCAAACACTCTCTTTGGTAAACAGACACTGTGGAGAGAGAGCGTTTCATCCGTGCCTCTGGGATATTATTAAGCCTCTCTAGCTCAGACTGCGGAAAAAAGGGAGACTGCGGAAAAAAGAGAGTGAAACGGGAAGATAAGGAGGTAACTCCTGTTTTCTCAGCTACAACACTGAGAAATACGGGCATCTGCTCAACCAACCTGGTTCTGGGAATATAACCGAAGCATGCCATTTCATTAAACTGGGGCTGTATTCAATCACACACATAGTAAGGTGAATTGAAACACTGGGAACAAGACTGACTCCTGGGAGGAATACCAAGTGTATATAATACAGAAATGAATTTACTTTTTATGACAATGACAAAAGGTTCAATATTTAGGAGAGACAGTATACCTGTTGTATAAGGGCAACATCACACTCTTATACCTTCACATCCCAAAGAAAAAAAAAGAGATTTCTATGTGTTCAATATGAGTTAAAGTGCCCTCAGCCCCCGTTCACCTTCTTCTAACCTCTGTCTCATACTTGGACTCCATGAGCTTTGACATCCATTAAAATACTCACAATTCCTCCATTCATCAGCAGCATATTTGGGTTCTTGGTTCATTCTCTGAATGCGGATAATGACAGCGCATTCCAACAAAATTAATGCAGTAGTACCACAGGAATGATGATGGAAATGAGCCATGAAGACAGACCTAATGGGATAAAGTAATGTTTACCGGTGAACACTTATTTAATATTTAAAAGGACTTCTAGCACTTAGTGAATCGGAGTGAATGGCGTCGGTGTGCTTACTTGAGGCACAAGTTGTAACGGAGAAGTTAAACAGAGAAATGTGATGCAATTCTGGTCCTTCTGCTTTATTGTTAATATGAAAATATGCTGATATGAATTCTTAATTTGTACAAATGCAGTGTCAAATCACCATTTTTGCTAAAACCCCTCAAAACCAGCACATAGCTTTCAAGAATAGAAAAAGACACATTTATACTGTACTTCATTCAATGGATCTTTGTACTGTAAATAAAATGTAACATCTACTGTAAATAAACTGATTTTCTGTCCAAAATGTTATATAATATCACTAAATCAACTTAAACACATACCAACTCATACCAACCTAACTTTGCTTACAGGTTAAAACAGGTAGAAGTTAATTTTACACTGCAGTGATTGTTTACATCCGTATGTTTTCATATAAATGCATCTTTCTAATGGGCTTCAAAGTTCATTTGGAAAACTTTTGACCACTCACTCAGCAGAAAGAAGTTTTGTCACAGCGTTACACACTCAGTGGTAGATTATACAAACCAAATCAGCATCTTCTACTGCTTTCCCCTGCTCTTCATGCTTGCCATCTGAAATTTACCTTCCCTGTGTTGCATTTTACACAGTTGAGGCCATTAGATGACAGACTTAGAGCTACTGCACGCTATTTGAGCAGACTGCAGCAGTTCTGTGATAAGGAGTGGAACATTTATGCCTCTGTAACAGAAATCAAGGGGCTTGATTAACCATTTTTCCCAGTGACATTAAAGACAGCGATTGTCTCAGTTACACTAGATTTTAGATGTGAACACGTCATGCACATGCAAATACACACATTCACCCACTCCTTCTTACACTCTCCTTTTCACCTCCTCTCACATACACATGTCCACACTAACACTTACATTCTGTCATACACATACACCCACAAGCCCTGTGTAAATTACAATTAAACAATAAATCAACACACATCAACGCTAAACAAAAACGTAGTGCTTACAAGGAAAAAGAAGTGCCACTTTTCTATGCAAACAGATTGGGGTTAGTCACTGACTGAATACAGAATTGCATTGCTCTTGTTACTAAACATAATTAAGTCATTAAAATATAATTTACCTTAAAAATGGCAACGCAAATGAGGCCTGCAGTGGTTTCTGCCTGTTTTTGAAACAGAATGAAAATGCAGCTGATGACTTTTTAATCAAAAAAGAATGAGATTCTTGACACAACACATTGTCGGTTATTCATAAAACAGCATGTAGGATTTAATGTAGGGAGAAAAAACCTTCTGATGCCACAGTCCAATGCAGAAATGTGCTCATAAATGCTGTAATATGGCTTAATAATCCATTGGATTTTATAGGACACTCTGATTATCCATTTCCCATCGTGACTGTCCTGTACGTGCAAACAATTTAATGAATATGCCAGAGTCTAGTGTTTTATTAAACTCTGGTGATGGGAATACCAAGGTCATGGGTTTTATTTCCAGGAAATAAATAAATAAATAAGTGTTAAATGTTCAAATGATATTTCACAGTTAATCACATTCGAAATAAATATTTTTTCATAATATAATGTGTGTGTGTGTAGTGTGTTCATTTATTAGGTATAAATAAATACACACACACAGTAAATATTTTGAAAATATTTATATGTATATGCATTTATATATTTCTATTATTATATTTGATAATATATAAATGTATTTAATATATAAACATAACGTTTTTCTATATAACATTTGTATATATATATATATATATATATATATATATATACACACACACAGTATACACTCATGTAAAAAAAAAACATTAGAATGGATGTGATTAATGATTTGACAGCACTCTGTCATAAAATACAGATCAATCTCTAATAGTTAAAAGTATCTGTCAAATAAAAATACTATTATTTATTTCTCACACCCGTGCTGTGATGGTTGGCCATCCCACCTGTAAAGAAATTCAGTCCACAAGCCAGCTGTGTTCATTTTATGCTCAAAAACGTCTTGACCAAAGAACCCACCTCTATATGTGCACACAAACCCACCCGCTAAACACATGTGCTGTTTATTTACTTGAATTGACGAAGAACTGATGCTCGTCTATAAATAATGTCACATACTTGAAATAAACCACCTATGTTGAAAGCTACCACTAGTTTTCCATCAAGGTTTTGGCTATGGGAGAGAGTTCTTGTTCAGCCTTTGCAACGGAGATTAATGCATGTTTTGACAGGTTTACATAAAATGTTGTCTCTTAACTTGGGAGTAAAATAGGCCTATCGGCAGTAGACATGTTTTTGAGACTTTTGAAATGCAGTTTATTCATATGACGTGGTACGGCAATAAATCTTTCTGTGACATATGTGCCGGAAGATGTGATATGAAACAGACTACATAGCCTGTACATAGCCTTAGACTAATTCAATGTGACACAGGATGATTCATGAGACACACTAATATTCATAAAGATCATGCATAATAACAAACAGTTTAAAGCCAATTTAATATACAGTACAGTATTTGATGTTTAATGCAGTAGATCGCATTTTGATCTGAATTTGAGTTTATTTTCCTGTTTCCTTTGTTAGCTTTTGTTACTATGGTTATTCATTGTTTCATTAATTGACTACACCTGTTTCTCATTGTTTCGATTGGTTTGTGTTTGTGTATATTGAGCCTGTTTTCTGTTAGACTTTATACTATTTTGATGGTTGTTGTTGTTGATGTTTTTTTTAGGTCCTGAGCAGTGTTGCCAATTTAGCTACTTTGTAGCTAGATTAGTAACTTCCCTTCCCTCTTTTTCAAGTTTAGGGACACATTTTGCAATTTCTTAGACAAACCTTATCTAAGTTCTGCCCACTGATCTATATTCATCTTTATATAGATCAGTGAATTTGCTAGTATGATGTCATCTAGTGACATTTAGTTACCCGTTTTAGCTACTTTCAATTGAAAGCAGTGGCCAACACTGGTCCTGAGTATCTTTGATTTTAGAATTTCAGAGTTTGAATACATTGATAGTTTTATTTCTGCTGCAACCGTGCTTATAAAAGAAATATGGGCTACAACTGAGTCTAATTAATGCATTGTGCCCAAGATTTAATTTTATATATATATATAAACCAAAAGTTCAAATTAAAATAAATAAATAAAGCACATTTAATGTCTGATAACAAATATTTTATCAAAATGTTCATTTTACTCATGCATACATATAAAAATTAAGTATAATTTTAGAATTATTCTAATTCTAAGCCTTGTCCACTTCAGACATCAAAATGAATATATTTGCATGGTTTTCTGATATTTGCAGATGAAGAATATGTGACTTGTCAATCATCTTAATGCATTAAACAGCACAGATATATTCGCTGTTTGCCATGGTGGATCGATTAGATCTAAGATCGACATTAAGGGCTGCTTCAAAATCAGCATGCACATCAAATTATCTTGACTCATTGACCTGGACCAAATGAGTGTGATTGCGTTAACTTAAATTTACATTAATGGAACTGCTTTAGCCCCGATTGATTTGTTAGGTTAGGTTTTGGACCTTAATGCCCACTTTTGTGTCTGTGTGTGTGTGTGTGTCTTTTATGAAACAGAACCCAGTGGATGATGTGTGATTATCTTGACATTATCTTGATTACATTTCCCAAAACATATCTCATTCATAACCCATAATCTCAGAATCTACATACATACAAACCAAATGTAAATATGAGTGAAAATTAAATATAACTATCTGCAACTGTGTATATATCTGCAAAAGATTGGGAAATCCAAGCTGGCTGTTATATAAAGAGTCCCTTATATGCATAACAAATAAAAATTCATAGCAAAAAAACATTTAGTTTCAGGTGGGTGAGGAAGTGAAGTGACTGAACTAGTTGTGTAGCATGGCAAAAATAGAAACGGGGCGTCTGCCAACTGACGTGCCACAATGGACGTTTCAGTGTAGACAGCTTCATTAACCATAATAGGAGTGATTTTGGTTTAATGCACCGCAATGCACCAATGTGTTCATTTTTACCAATTATTTAATCTAAATTTAATCTTTTTTATTGTTATCCTGTTATGGATGCATAGATTTGTATACACTTTTCTTGGCTAATTTACACATCAATTTTTTCTTCAGGTTTAAAGTCGTCTGGGGTTTTACCCTAGATCAACCTTAGATGCTGATTTACACACAGCTGTAAATCGAAAAGCTTTGACCAACGCTGTAAAGCTAATGCCAGTCTTTCAGAAGAATAACCCCTATATTTGCTTGAGTGTGTACCTGTGTGTGTTGTCTGTATCCCCTGTGCTGGGAACGCTTGTAAAGCTTTCGTTTCCACATGCCTTTTAAAAATGCTACATGTGGGCTACAGATGCCACTCTGTGCGGGCTGCTGTCAGCAGAAGATCTTCATTAGGGGTTTCAAAGGCAGAGCCCTCTGGCTCTATACAAGCCGCCCTCAGCACTTCCAGAGGAAAAGCTACTGCTGCAGAGAAAAAAGCCTCTCTCTCTTTCACTCTTTCTCTCTCTCAGCCTCACACTCTCACCCAAATAACGTTCCTTTGCCATTTCATGTTTTATTCATCAGCCCTCAGCTCCAAGAAATTTTGCTACTTTTCAATTGTTTTCAAAGACTGAATCCTTTTCACACAAAAAGTGGCTGTCATTATATAAAATATTATCTGAGGCTTGGGCTGAACAGAAGAACTATTGTTAGATGTGATACTGGACAAAGAAAAAAAAAAGATAATGGTCAGATAAACAGCATGAAGCAACTGACACATGACCACAGAAATTCCTCTCCAGCCAATATGGTTTTATGCGCTAATATTAATCTGTTTTTGTTAAACGGAGATTGCTATAATTTCTCATAGAGACAAATGTGAGCAGTTACTCAAGATCTGCTAGGAAAATGACAATGAAAGATAAAAACAAAACACTATACATCTACTATACTGTAATGAAAATACTTTATATAAGCTACTTTTTGAATGTTTATGGTTTGATGAGATTTTGTTCTGCTTGTTTCTTATTCTCACAAAAACTGCATTTATTTGATGAAAAATAACAATACCATCATTAAAATTATTATTATTTAAAATGGATGTTGTCAAAGGTGAAACTTCAGTGTCACATGATCCTTCAGAAATCATTTTAATATGCTAATTTCCCACTCTAGAAACATTTCTTAGTATCAATTATTAAACAGCTGTGCTGTTTAATACGTGGAAGCGCTATGTTTTTTTTTTCAGGATTTTTCAGAAAACTAAAAAATATCAAATTAAGAATTTGTAGGGGAGACCGGGTATAGTTGAAACACAGGGAGAGTTGTAACACTACCAATTCCACGAACAGAAACAACAGAAAATCTAATTCTGGGGTAAGAAAGTAAAAAAAAAATAACTAGATAATATTTTGTTTAATATCTCTACCGTTGTAGATGATATTGTATGAGTTATATCAGGTCAAACTGTAGTTTCTCTAGTAAAGAATGGTGTATCAACCTCCTGCTAATTTAAAAGC